>JANVCQ010000006.1:17883965-17903634 GCA_025531925.1 Erythroxylum plowmanianum | reverse complement strand
AAACTATTAGCAGGAGTAGAAACAGCGGCGGTTAAGAAGTTGCAGCCTTCCAAATAGGAACTGGCCAATCCATGGGTTTGTACAATCAGATTTTCTCTCTTGTAAAAATGTTATTTAGTTTACGACTAGAACTAGTATTTATAGTCTAAGTCTTCAACTGTCTTTTTGAGAAACTGCTTCTTGAATCTTCTAGAGACCGTTATTAATTGAGTCCTGTCACCAACTCCAACTAACTAACTGACTGATGTTCTAGAATAGTTTCCTTTTGTATCGTCTAGTATTATACTTCTTCTGGTGTCGCTTCGTCTGGTATCGTGCTTCTTCTGTTATCACGCTTCTTCTAGTGTCTACATGTATCTTCTATGATGACGTGTATCTTCTGTAATGACATGTATCTTTTGTGATGACATGTATATTTTGTGATGATGTGTATCTTTTGCGATGATGTGTATCTTCTGTGTTTGACTAAGTGTTACTTACATTTTTCTGTGCACTTAACAAACTTATCAAAACAGTTCTTACATTTCTAAGATTATTATTATTTGATTGTCATTAAAATAAATAGAGTCTTCTTGACTTAACACAAACTAGATCCAAGTAAGAATTCCCTTATAACATTTCCTATGCTTTAAATCAATCTTGACCTAATAATTAGTCCTAGCTTCTTAGACTAGTATAAATTCCTTAGTTACAATTGTATGCTCTCTTGATCAATACAATCTTTATCTTTAAATTGATTCGTCTAAAATATCTTTCTAATCAAAATAACCTATGAATGCATTAACTCACTTTATGAATCCCTATGCTAGGTTTTATCTTAGCCTTAAAAAAAATACAATTTTGTCTTTAGTAACCTATTCAATACTCATTTTTCATGCTATAATATATTCATAAATATAATATCTAGATCTTAATAGATGAATTTGAATATTAAATTTTCAACTCTCTTTCCTTCAATTTAACATAATTTGAAAACATAAAAAATTATCAAGGGACTAACTTCCTTTAAGATGGGCCATGACACTTATCCAATTTTTAACTAATCCCACAAGTATGAAAAATATTGAGGTCTTCATTAACTATATATTTACTGATAGCTAAGTTTATACTATATTTTCAAAGGTATTTTAGTGCATTTTTAGATGTTTATCAGACGATTATCTTATGTATAGGCTTAGAATTATGTTATTGTGAGTGTTTGTTTATATTATAAGTGTTTGTGTGGTTTAGAGCATGATTTCAATCTTAATTTTATGTTTTATGAGGTGCTTAATATGTTTCCTCGTGTTGGAAATTAGAAAATTAAAGAATAATGATGATGGAAACTATATAAAAGGCTTCATGATTATGTATGAGCACAATTGTGATAAGCGTGCATGGGGTTGCATGGCCTCTATCATGATTATGCCTCATGGAGCATGATTGTGACAGAGAGGAAATTTCCAGGAGCCTGATCATAACTCGTATGTCACAATCATGGCAATGAATTCCTAGGCGTGATTTTTCATATGTTTTAGAGTTTGAGGGTATTTTTGGAATTGATCAAAGTGGGAAAACCCTAGTTATAGTCCCAAGACCCTAATACACTATTTAAATACATGAAAAACACCAAAAACTCATTAGCTATCATCAAAGAGTATATCAAATATGGGAGATCAAGAAAAGCAACTAGGAATTCCATCTTTCTAGATCAAGTCTTCAATAGAGTTTTTCTTTATTTCCTTTAGTTATTTCATTATTCTTGATGTGTAGTCTAAATTTCAAGATGTGTAGTCTAAATATTGTTAGGGAAAGTTTTGTTAATAAAGAGGTTATAAATTTGAATTTTTAGGTCTTGAGAGAGAGTAATCAATACCTTAGGAAATATAGGATCAAACATATAATTGAATCAGAAAGAGTTAATTAAATAAAACAAGAAAAATAAGTCCTAAATATTCAATCCTAATCTAAGCCCTAAACTTAATTAGCAACTTATTGTTATTTGATTTATTTGCTTTTTTATTTTTTTTTAATTTCTATTATTTATTTTCATTCTAATCTCATTTAGAATACCTTAGCAAAGTTAGGTTCTAATTGTTAACCTTGCATAATCCTTGTGGGAACAATAACCTTATATATGACAAGATATGATCTATAAACTTGTGGTGTATTGATGGTTTTATTACATTTAAAACTTGCTCTACAAGTTTTTGACATTGTTACTAGGGATTTGGCTTAGGATTATTTGAATTCCTTTAATCTAAGGAATTTTTTGCTATTCTTATGTCTTTACAATTGCTTAAACATAAGAATCACTTAGAGTTTAAGTAAGATCGATGACATTTTAGCACTTAACATTACAAGTTAAGAAAGATAAATTCAAAGAGTGAGACACGAAGAAGACATGAAAAGAACAATGGTGGAAGAGTGCAATCAAGGAGACTAATAGTGAGCCCTTATGGATTTCATAAGACCAAGGTTTAATGCTACACATCAAGGTATCACTCTACCAACTTTGTAAGCAACATCATTGGAGATCAAACCAGTAGTACTGAATATGCTGTAGACTAATGTGGAATTTTATGAGGTTATCTAACGAAGATCCTAAACCCCATCTAGTAAAATTTTTAGAGATATGCAATACTTTCTAATATAATGGAATGTCAAAAGATGCTATTAGGATGAGGCTCTTTTACTTCACACTAAAGGTTAGAGTCAAGGCATGCTATTATTCTTTAAAATCAACAAATGTCATGATATAGGAGCAACTGGTGTGTGCCTTCTTGAACAAATACTTCCCTTTGAATAAAACAGTAAGGTTGATAAAGGATAATAATAATTTCCAAAAAAAATGATCGGCAGTCACTATATGAAGCGTGGGAGCATTACAAATATTTTCAAAGGAGATGTCCTCACCATAATTTAACAAAGGATTTCCTATTGTAAACATTCTCAATGGAGTTAATCCATCCATGAAGGCCACTATAAACGCAACTTCTGGGGCATCTTTAATGCAAAAGACAGTTGAGGAAGTAGATGACTTGCTAGAACAGATTACAAATAACAGTTTTCTTTGGATGACTGATAGAAGTATATAGCAGACAATAGCCAACTTTTGGAGATAAAAAAGGATTCATTGCTGTCGACTCAGTGACAACATTATAGGCTGAGATCACCAATTTAATATGATAACTAAATAGTCTGAAAGCATCTTGATTTGCTCCAATTAAAGCAATTTAGTATGGATGTGAGTTAAGTGGACAACTTAATCATGATATCACTAATTACTTTTTAATGCAAAACAATAATACGAAGTAGCTTAACTACATTAACACACAATTTGGTTGAGGAGGAGGGAATAACCCCTACTTTAACAAATACAATCCTAGGTGGAGGAACCATTCAAAATTTTCTTAGTCCAGCAATGTCGAAAATTAATGTAGAAATTAAGATCCACTTTTATTTCAACAAGATAAATCCAATGCCAATGATTCAAAATTGGACAAAATTATAGACAAGATCACAAGCATAAACAAGGACTATAAGAGATTGGAAGGTAAGTTTGAGCAAGTAGCTAAGAACCACACCTCTTTATAACCTAAAGGTACAAGTGGATCAGCTGAAAAACGCATTGTCCACAAGAAGTGTGGGTAGTGTAAACAAATCCAATGGAGTAACTCAAGGCAATATCACATAGGAGTGGGAAGGAACTTAAACAAGCAGCAGATAAACATGCTAAATCTGACCCAATAGAGGGACAAAAAAAGGAAAGAAAGATTGAAGAAAAGAGTGAATACCCTTCATATGTTGCCTCTCTTCCATATCCACCCAAGATTCCATTCCCCCAATAATTACAGAAGAATAAACTGGGTGCACAATTTCCAAAGTTTATGGAGAAACTAAAGACTTTACAAATTAACTTATCAATTGTGGAGGCATTATAACATATGCCTAAATAGGAGAAGTTCCTAAAGGACATATTATCAAAGAAATGGACTTGGGAAGATAAACAAATGGTAGCACTAACTAAAAGTTTTAGCTCTATTATCACCAGTCACATGCCTTCTAAGTTGAAGAATCCATGGAGCTTCACAATACCCTATGTAGATGGAGACATGGAATTTGCAAAGTGTTTATGTGACTTAGGTGTAAGTATAAATCTTATTCCTTTATCGATATTTAAAAAATTAGGGTTCGATGATGTGAAGTCAACTTCAATGCTTATTTAGTTGGTGGATTAATTCATGAAGAAATTGTTTGGTGTAGTGGAAGATGTTATCATGAAGGTGGACAAGTTCATTATTCCTATGCATTTCATTGTATTAGATTTCAAAGAGGATAGAAATTGCCAACTAATTCTTAAATGACCATTTATGAACACTGGAAAAGTGCTAATAAATGTTTATGAAGGCAAATTGTTTCTTCGAATCAGTGATGAGCATGTGGAGTTCAATATGAAAGAGGTCGTAAAACATTCAAAAGAAAGAAGCTTTTATATTAAAATAGACATAATGTATAAATGTATCAAAGAGAAAAAGAATAGTTGCTTTGAAGAAGTAAGTTATAAGGAAGAGGTGACAAAAGACTTAAAGCATGAGGAATATACAAAAGATACTATTCAAGAAGTTGAAGTGGAAAAGTGGATGATGGTGATTACAGAAAAAGATGAGCAATTTACCTTCCTACAACACAAACTGTTTGATTTCGTTAAAGATTCATGGAGTTTCATCATTCCTGATTTTGTTGATAGTTTGATATCAAAATGGGCATTACTAAAATAATTTTGATTTTTTAAATTTGATTGATTATGTATTTTTTATTATCTACCAATATGTAGCTTATTTACGAGTTAAAAGTTGGGTAACACAGGTGGAAGCAAGCCATTCTTAATTGATCCCAGTTGAGTGTTAAATGATGAAAGGTCAAGCTAGAGACCTTAACTTAACATTTTAGATAGTTAGTTTTGTTTTGAATCCTAGCATTTAGGATTTGATTTTTCATGTTTTGGAGTGATTGGATTGCTAAAATTTATTATTTTTGAAGTTATTACAAGTTAGGGAAGCAAGCTCGGAGCTTATATGAAGAACAAATGAAAAAGTAGGACAAGGGTGACTATCTTCAGCATGTCATGATCTTGCCTCAAGGAGCATGATTGTACATGACTTGACAAGGCTCTGTCATGATTATGGCACGAGTCACGATCAAGACTCCAAGTCATGATGGTGCCTCGTGACCAGAACAAGACAATATGTGAATTATCCTTCCTAAACCCCATTCTACCCACTTCAACCCTAATGCCTTATATTCACTTTTCGTGACTCTAAGTCATGATGGTGCCTCGCGACTAGACCAAGGCAACATGTGAATTATCCTTCCTAAACCCCAGTTTACCGCCCTTCAACCCTAATGTTCACTTTATCTCTTCTTCTTTATCCACTTTATCTCTCTACAACTTAGCAGGCACTCTCAAATCTCTCGTTTATGTCTTCATTTTTCTTAGGTTTTCACTTTTTGCTTGTTTCTTTTACATAAATTCACATTTCTCCCACATATATATAGTAATTTCCACATAAATCTCACATCTTTAAAGTGGTTTTATAAGATTTAGTGACATATTTCTCTCTTCATGATTTTTTGGGTTTTTTGGTGTATTTTTGTATGTTTTGGTTGATTTTGTAGGCATACACTTATTAATGGTCCCATGAATAAAACAAACTGCTAAATGCTTATACTTGAAGGGAAAAACACACATATCAAAGAGAGGTGCACAGGATAGGCCTTGCAGACTTTGGAGCTCCTTTTTCGATTTATTTAAGAAACAAAGGTATTCGATTCAAAACTCGTTGCTTTAAGATCGTTAGTGCACCTCAATAGTTTGATTTTGACATTTTAGAAAATCTAGGGTTGAAAGATAAGGTTTCGACTTTGAGTAATAGAATTCAATGGAATACATTTATTAATTTTAATTATTTAGTGTATAAGGAATTAACCCTTAAATTTTATACTAGTATACAACTTCAGTTGCAGGGTTTAAATGAATTTTGGTTTCAATTAAAGGGTCATCCATGTAATTTGAATTATGATGTTATGCAAGATATCGGTGGATTTCTTAAGTTGAAAATAATTAAAAAAACATGATAATTTTTGTGCCAAGAGGTATTGGAAACAATGAATAGGGTTAGATAACTTTGGGGTTAGAAATGCCCATAATAATTTCATTCTTAGTCCTGAACATCTATTACTTATTAAGTTTATATGTCACATTGTTTTTGGTAAATCAAAAAGCAACAAATTTTCTAGTGAAGAACTATTCCTTATGTGGTGTAAAGATAATAATGTTAAAGTTTGTGCAACCAACCATATTTTTGATACTTTAGTTACTGCTCTTAATAAGAAAATTATTTATCTTGGTCATCATCATCATACCCAGTCCAAAGTCCCACAATAAAGTAGGATCTGGGGAGGTCTGATAGTACATAACCTTACTCCTACATAGTAGAGAAGCTATTTTTGATAGACCCATATGCAGATGTGACAGTACAATAGTGATGCAGGTTAAAAGAGTAAATAAATTAAAAAGATTGACATGCTCAATAAGATCAGTAAATAAAATTACAATTAATATACAAGGATATACATGATGGTGACCAGATCTACTAGCTCTTCTAGTCGCTAGTTACGCTAGGAATCTTTATTCAGAGACTTTGAGGATATAACAATCCTATAGTTTTAGACAGGAATCTTTCCCTACTACACCTGTCCTAAAAAATCTAGTTGAAGGCCTAAAACCCTTGACCAAAACTTACAACTCACAAATGCAGAAAGGACATTAGGTTTAACTTCATATACGGTATGAAGTAAATCACTTGTTAATATAGAGATAATGTATAATATATAGAATACACAAGAAGGGGGTTGAATTGTGTTAAATCATCTAAGATATTAACCTTTAAAATCTTCTTAATTTTCTTTACAAATTTAGATGATTACAAAACAATTCACTTAATTTGATGAGTAATGCAATAGTCAAAATTATTATCTATTCTTTTAACAACAAGAAAATTAAAGAGATAAGGGTTAGAGCATATGACACCACGATTTATACTGGTTCATCCTTATCCTTAAGCTACATACAATCCTTAAAGTTTGTCTGAGATTTCACTATATCCTTCAACGTTACAAGTATTATTTTCACTCTTGTAAAGCCCCTTCAGGTATCTCTCACTAAGTATTCTTTATCTGCTTCCTTAGCCTCTCCATGCTCTAGCCTTTCTTTCATTTGAAAAGATATTATTTAAACCTCACATTACAGATGTACTTGCTCTCTTTCTTTTGCACTTGAATATAGAATTTCTCTAAGTATGTTTTGTACAATCAGATTTTCTTTTTTGTGTTGTCTTTAGTTTACGACTATAACTAATATTTATAATCTAAATCTTCAACTATCTTCTTTGAAAAATCCGCTTGTTGAATCTTCTAAAAATCGTTATTAGTTGAGTCCTATAACCAACTTCAACTAACTGACTGACATTCTAGAACATTTTTCAATTGCATCATCTCGTATAGATTTCGTATGACTCGTCTGGTGTTATGCTTCATCTGGTGTTATGCTTTGTTTGATGTCTTAGACTAAGAACTTCGCACTTCGTTTGAGTTATCTAAAACGCTTTATCTTATTCAGCTTTTACTTAAGTATCGTCTTGAGTCTTAAGTATCATCTTAAGTTGACGATTTATGTCACTTACATTTATCTACGCACTTAACAAACTCATCAAAACAATTCACACACTTCTATGATTATTATTATTTGATTTTCATCAAAATTAATAGAAGAAGTGAAGTCTTCTTGACTTATCAATCTCCCCCTTTTTGATGATAACAAATAATCATAATATTAGAAGATAAAATAATATTTAGACAAATTTAGACGAATAAACAAAGAAGGCAAGATATACAAGATATGCAAAAAATATAAATATACAATGAATGCTTTCTAATGTATTGCTTTCTAATTTCCTCCACTGTTCTCCCCTTATTTGTTATTAATAAAAAAGACAGCTCATTTTAGACACTTCAAAATTTCAGAATACATGTTTTGAATATCTTTACAGATCGTCTTGAGGTGTTGTTCTGAAGAAACACGTAGAAGTGCTAGTTCCTCATGAAGATTACCCATTGCATCACCTAATTCATCAACCTTAGTATTAATTTCCTCAATGTTTTTAGCTAAGGATTCCTGAACTTCCATCTGCTTATGACTAGCTTTAGTCCATTTGATGAAATTATTCAAGAACTCTGAATTAGCAGTAGCATCTTGTAGTATTTCACTAAGTGGATGGGGGTGTTTAAAAACAGATGGTTTTCTATGTGAATCGTCTAATTCTATAATTTTGATTGAGGGTAAATTAAAGGTTTGTTTTCCTTTAAGGATATCAAGATCATCATGTTGGGATAATTTGAAAATTGGTTGCCCTAAAAGGTGTAAAACATTTTTAACTGAAGGTATGAAATCTAAGGGTTTGAAATGAGTGATTAAATGTTCAAAGGTTTCTAAATTAAAATCGATACCTTTAATTATGATACTTTTATACCTTTCTTCTGATATTGTACCAACTACCTTGAAACTTTCGTCTTTGGTAGATACTCCAAATTAACTTTTTGATGCCCTTGATATGTGATGTGATACATAGACACCTACAGGTTAAGCTGTATGACATACAATGTCTATGTTCTTCACTGTCACTTGAATCTGTTCTTCTATAAGATCATCTACATGCCCTTCAGGAAATATCTTCTTCTTTCCTTTTCCTTCATTTATTACTGGTGTTGGACATCTAGGTTATACATTTGGTACAATCTTGATTGTCTTTCTGCTTCTTATTGGATATATTGTATAACGATCTTTCGTAATCATCAATGGATATGGTTTGGACATTTCATCTCACAGAATACCATATAGTCTTCATTCTTCATGACTTAGAAGATGTATCATCTAATCATTTACTATTATAGACTCAACTTGAACCTTAACTGTCTGTTTAGAAGGTTCTCTAATGATAATTGAACTTCTGTTTCGATCAAGTGTTGATTCCTTTATGACCTTCATTTCAAATCCTGTTTCTTTATCAATTGAGGAGGGTTGTAAGGTACTAGCTGGTGTTCAACAGTCTGTGTCTTTTGTGGAACCTCAGATGAAGAAACCTTCTTCTAAATAAGCTTCATCTTCTTTTGTTCTTCTGCTGGTTTGGAAGAGAGTTGTTGTTGAGGCTTCTTCCTCTCAAATACTAACTTCCTTTTTATCTTTGTCTCTTTAGATGATTGTGCTGATTAAATTTGATGGATAGAGACAATTGATTTAGTAGGCTGTTGCTGTTGCTTTTGCTTCTTTTTACTCTCAGAATCTCCACCAAGAATCAAAACTTTCTGCTTCTTCTATTCTTGTTGCTGTAAGGTCAAAAATCTTGGTGATTTTTTTGACTTTTCGGGCCTTTTTGATTGGAGCGTCTCAACCTTCCTCTTTAAAGACACTTAGTGAGTTGGTTGTTGAACCTTGCTTTCCTTTTTCTTTAGAAACGTCTTGACTTGTATTGACACATCAGATGATTGTTCAATCTTTTCCTCTGCTGATATTCTTCCGGATGATCGATGTTTTGCTTGGATTTATGATGAAACATGTTCACTCTTTCTTCGTCTTACTAACAACTCCCACTTAGACTTTGCTTTCAGTGTGAAATCTACATCCATTTCAGTTTCAGTCTTGATTCCCATTTTTTGAATATTAGGGGCATTAATAACACTCTTAACATTCATCTTTACTTTGTTTCCTTTATTAAATAGGATTTTAGAATCTTTGAAGAATCTTGTTAATAGCATACCGTAAGGTAAAGAGCCACTTTTCACATGATCATCCTCCCTAGCCTTTATCATGTACTTCATAATCAAGAACAGAAGATTAATGGGTTGGTGAGTAAGTAGATGAAATAGACAATGTTTATCATTCATTGTCACCATGTCCTTTGATCCTGCTCTTAATAGGATACAATGGACAAGAAGTGAATGAAGAACCCTAGCCTTCGAAATGAAGGTTGAAGACTTCTTGACTCCTGGATTACTAGATCCATATAGTTGTCAATTGATGTTGATTTTGTCTATATGAATTTGAGTGATTCAATCTGTATTATTGAACAGTTTTTCTCTAATACTCGAACACCCAATAGCCTTCTCGATAGAATCTTGTTTGATTATTAGCGACAACCTATCTACCTTCGATACCAAGGTGTTGTCTACCACCTTTGCATTCTTCCAGAACTCATATATTTCATTCAGATATACCATCTCTCGAATGTTGAAGAAATTTTTCTAGCTAACTGCTTCAATCTCTGGTTCGATTTCCATCTGATTTTTCTTCAAAGAAGTGAAATTGACGAGTCTCCCATAGACAAGAGATTTTGACATTTTTAATTTGTAAAATTAAACACTAAACACAGAAATATATTTCGCTTAAAGAAGCGAGGTTAGTATATAAAAAGATAAAGATATGAAATGAGAAGAATTTGAAGTTTAGAACAGAGTGTTGGATCGTCTTTGTTGATAGCATTTTGAATAAGTTGGTTTCCAAGTTTTTCAAGAAAATTCTAGAGTGTCAGGTGTTTCAGAATTTTGAGATGATTTCTTTTTTATACACACTCTTGAAAAGTTATCATTTGTAACTTACTATTACTGTTTAACTTAAAAACGTACGACTTTTCATCTTCTTCTGGACGAATCATCTAGATCATAGACTGTTAGACGAATGGTCATTTAACATCACCATATTCAGGTTTTGCTTGATTTCTTTGAATCTACCTTCACTTAAGGGTTTGGTGAAGATATTTTCCCATTGCTGATTCGTCTAAAAAAATTATAGATTGATGATCCTTCTCTGTACATAGTCCCTTATAAAATGATGTCTAACTTCAATACGCTTTGCCTTTAAGTGTTGTATTGGATTCTTTGAGAGATTAATAGAACTTATGTTGTTACAAAAGATTGGAATATGATCTTCTTGGATAGAATAATCCTTTAACTGATACTTATTCCATATCAATTATGAACAACAGCTTGTAGCTAACATGTATTCAACTTCTGTAGTAGATAGAGCAATTGAACTTTGCCTCTTGCTTGACCAAGAAATTAGATTATGACCAAGAAGGTGACAACCTACACTTGTAGTCTTTCTATCAATCCTATCTCCAGCATAATCAGCATCACAGTAGCTAATTAACCTGAAATCTTTACCTTTCTCATACATTAAGCAAAGATCAGTAGAACCTGCCAAGTATCTCAATATTCTTTTGACAACAATATAATGAGATTCTCTAGGATCTGCTTGAAATCTTGCACACAAACAAATACTAAACAATATATCAAGTTTGCTTGTAGTTAGGTAAAGCAAAGAACCAATAATTCCTTTAAAAAGAGTTTAATCAATCTTCTTACTAACTTCATCCTTAGATAAGAGGATTGAAGGATGCATAGGAGTTGACATTGGTTTTACATTCTCCATTTTATATTTGACTAAAAGTTTTTTGATATATTTTTGTTTATGAACAAGAATCTTTTCTTCAGTTTATTTAATTTGTAAATCAAGAAAGAACTTTAATTCACCCATCATACTTATTTCAAATTCACATTTCATAAGATTTTCAAAATTTGAACATAATTTTTTAGAAGTTGCACCAAAAATGATATCGTCTACATATACTTGTACAACTATAAAATCATTTTAAATATATTTTCTAAATAAAGTTTTATCTACTTGACCTCTAATAAAGTCATTTTTAATCATAAACAAACTCAAACGATCATACCAAGCACGAGGTGTTTGTTTTAATCCATACAAGGCTTTATGAAGTTTATAGACATAGTCTGGTTTATCAATGTCTTCAAAACTGGGGGGTTGTTTTACATAGACTTCTTCATCTGTAACCATTCAAAAAGGCACTTTTGACATCCATTTGAAACAATTTTATAGTATAAAAAATAGCATATGCAAGCAAAATCCTAATAGCTTCTAGTCTAGCTACAGGAGCATATGTTTTATTTTAGTCTATTCCTTCTTGTTGATTATAGACTTGAGCTACTATTCTAGCTTTGTTATGATTTATTTTTCCTAATTCATCTAGTTTATTTTTCAATACCCATCTGGTTCTTATAATAGATTTATTGGATGGTTTAGGAACTAGAGACTAAATTTTATTCCTTGTAAATTGATTTAACTCCTCTTGCATAGCTAAAATCCAAGCTTCGTCTTGAGGAGCTTCATCAATTTTCTTAGTTCTAATTTAGAAAAAAAAAAGCTATATTTACCTCTCTTCTAAATTTAGATCTAGTTCTCAATCCCTTTGATGTTTCTCCTATAATCTAGTTTTCTGGGTGAGAAGATTTATATTTTCAGTCTTTTCTTAGACTAAAATTTTAAAAAATATCATCTACCTTATCAGGTGGATCGTCTGGTGATGACACATCTAGATTATTAACTAAAGGAGTAGATAGAGTTTCATCATCAAAATCGTCTCTTTTATCTAGATGAGAATCATAATCAAAATTTATATGCATATACTCTTCAACAATTTAGAAACAATATTATAAACTCTATAAGCCTTAAAAGTAAATGAATATCCTAAAAAATTCTTTAATTGATCTTAGAATCAAATTTATCCAACTTTTCTTTTGTATTCAATATAGTGCATTTGCAACCAAAAGGATGAAAGTAAGATATATTTGGCTTTCTTCCCTTCCATAATTCATATGGAGTTTTATTTAAAATAGGTAACAAAAATACTCTATTTTGAATATAACAAGGTGTGTTTATAGTTTCTGCTCAGAAATACTTAGGAATATTCATTTCATATAGCATAATCCTTGCCATTTTCTGAATCATCCTGTTCTTTCTCTCTACAACTCGATTTTGTTGAGGAATTCTATGAGCAGAGAAATTATGAAAAATTTAATTCTCTTTAAAAAACATTTTGAATTTTTCATTTTCAATTTCTCCACCATGATCATTCCTAATTCCAGCAACAGAAATTCCTTTTTCATTTTGTAACTTTTTAGATAAAACTTTAAAATATTTGAGAAATTCATCTTTTTGTGATAAAAACAATATCAATCAAAATCTAGTGAAATCATCAACAATTACGAGACCATACTTCTTTCCACCTAGACTTAGTGTTCTGATTGGACCAAACAAATCTATATGTAACAGCTCTAGAGGTCTAGACGAAGTTACAAGATTTTTAGATGAAAAAGATGTTTGAACTTATTTTCCTTTTTGATAACTCTCACAAAAGAAATCTTTTTAAAAACTTATCTTTGGTAATCCTCTTACCAAATCATGTCTAACTAATTTGGAAATATGTTTAAAGCTAACATGACCTAGCTTTTTGTGCCAAATCAAATTGTCCTCATCTGCTGATATAAAACATGAAATATTTTGACTTTTCAAATTGTCTAAGTTAATTTTATAGAGATTATTTCATCTCTTAAAAGAAAAAAATATGGAATCATTATGAGATCCCACATCGGTAGGAGAGGGGAATGAAATACGCCTTATAAGGATATAAATACCTCTCCCTTACAAATATATTTTTCGTGCCCTAACGTATCGAATCCCATCAAAACTCTGAAGTTAAATGTGATAGGGCAAGAGTAGCACCAAAATGGGTGACCTTCTGGGAAGTTCTCGAGAAAAGCAAAATCGTGAAGGTTTGGCTAGGCTAAGGCTCAAAGCGGACAATATCTATAAACAGGTGATTTGGGCTGTTACAAGTGGTATCAGAGCTGGTACCTGAACCTTTGTGCCAGCTAGGTTGGACTCCAAAGAGGGTTGGGCCCTAAGGGAGGTGGAGAGTATGAGATCCCACATTGGTTGGAGAGAGGAACGAAGTACGCCTTATAAGGGTACGGATACCTCTCCCTTACAGACACATTTATCATGCCCTAACGCACCAGATCCCATCAGAATGCTGAAATTAAATATGCTAAGGTGAGAGTAGTATTAGGATGGGTGACCTCTTGGGAAGTTATCAAGAAAAACAAAACTGTGAAAGCAGACAATATTTGTAAACGGGTCATCTGGGTTGTTACAAGTGGTATCAGAGCTGGTACCCGAACCATTGTGTTAGCTAGGCTGGACCCCAATGAGGGCTAGGCCCTAAGGGGGTGGAGAGTGTGAGATCCCACATCGGTTAGAAAGGGGAACGAAGTACGCCTTATAAGGGAACGGATATCTCTCCCTTACAGACGCGTTTTCCATGCCCTAACGCATCGAATCCCATTAGAACTTCAAAGTTAAATGTGCTAGGGCATGAGTAGTACCAAGATGGGTGACCTCCTGGGAAGTTTTCTAGAAAAGAAAAACCGTGAGGGCTTGGCTAGGTCAAGGCCCAAAGCGGACAATATATGTAAGTAGGTGATCTGGGTTGTTACAACCGTCCTTATTTTTGACTACACAAGAATTTTTACTAAAGTATACTTTAAAACCAAAATCACATAATTGACTTATACTAATTAGATTATGCTTTAAGCCTTCAACTAGTAAAATATTATCAATAGATGAAAAGGAATCTTTACCAATTTTTCCAATCCCAACTATTTTGCCCTACTGGTTGTCTCCAAAAGTTATCGATCCTCCTTGCTTATGTTAGAGGTCTACAAACATAAACCTTTTGCCCGTTATATGTCGCGAGCAGCCACTATCCAAGTACCATTGGTGATGGTTGCTTTTTCTAAGAAAGGAGATCTGTAGTATATATCATATCCTTCTTAGGTACCCATATTTTCTTGGGTCCTTTGGGGTTAGTCTTATAGTTTTTCATCGAATAATAAGACTATTATATCTTTTTCTTTCTATTAGGAACAAAACTCCTATTATGAAGAATATTACTATTATGAATAGTATTTCTATTATTAAAACCTAAATTGCTCTTATCATTTGGATGTCTATAACTTCCAATCATGTCATTCATCCTTTTTGTACTTTCTGTAAATTTTGATAAATCTACTGACAGACTTTTAATCCTCTATTTTAGTTTATTAATTTCCTCAGATATATCTATAGTTACTTTCTTTTTCATATCGTCGACTTGTTTCTTAAGGTAGACGTTTTCCTTTTCTAATAGTTTTGTGTTCTTCAAATTTTCAACAAATTCCTTTTTCAATATCCTATATTGTTTTAATATAGCATATGAATCTTCTAATAATTCTAAATAAGCATCTTGAAGATCATCAGAGTTAGAAATTACTTCATCATTGCATTCCCTTTCAGCTACCAAGCATATATTTGCTTGTTCTAATATTCTTGAGTCGAATTTAGATTCAGACAAATCCAGATCTTGCTATGTTGCCATCATGCTTTTTTTGTTTTCTTGACTTTTCTTTTGTTTTCTTTTGAGCAACGGGCATTTAGACTTGTAATGTGCTGGTTTATTGCACTCATAGCAGATGATAGGAGTTTTCTCATTCTTTGAATCATCTTTGCTATTCTTTTTAAAAAAGAAGTCTTTATTTCCCCTTGATTTCTTTTTCCACATCCTCCTAATCTTTCTTGAAATGAAGGATAGTTCATCTTCATCCTTACTTAAATCTTGATCGGATTCACTAGCATCATCATTCTTGATTTCTCAATCTTTAATGCTTTTGAAGATGTGCTTCTATTTTTTTGCATCTTCTGATTCTTCTGACTAGCCTTTAATGCAATAGATTTATCCATTATGGGTTTATCTTCGGCATCAAGCTCTACTTCATAGATTTTCAGTGAACTAAACAATTCATCTAGCTTCAGCTTACTTAAATCCTTGGCCTCTTATATTGGCGTTACTTTGAGTCTCCATCTTTTTGGAAGACTTCTAAGAATCTTTCTGACATGATCTTGACTATCGTAGATTCTCCCTAGAGCTTTAAGTCCATTAACAATTTTTTGGAATCGTCCAAACATCTGATCAATAGTCTCATCATCTTTCATCTTGAACAACTCATACTAATGAGAAAGAACATTAATCTTGGATTGTTTCACCTGATTTGTGCCTTCATATGCAATGGCTAATGTATCCCATATTTCCTTTGCAGATTCGCATACATGAACCTTATCATATTCACTTCTGCTTAGAGCACAACTTAAAAAGAACTTGACCTTCGAGTTTAATTGAAAGTGAGCTTTCTGATTAACTGACCATTGGTCACAAGAAATACTATTCCCTTCGTTATCTGTTGGGGTATATGGACCATTTTCAATGATATCCCAAAGATCAATATGTGTGAATTCTATAAAGAGCTGTATCCTGTCCTTCCAATAATGATAATCTTCACCATTGAATACAGGGGGTCTTGAGACCGAGGCACCTTCTGTTATAAAACATATGATTCAGCCATAGATCTTTGTCCTCCCTCTGTAACAATGTTTCTTGGAAACCTTGCTCTGATACCAACTGAAGTAAATCACTTGTTAATATAGAAATCATGTATAATATGTAGAATACATAAGAAGGGGGTTGAGATGTGTTAAATCGTCTAAGATATTAATCTTTAAAATCATCTTGATTTTCTTTACAAATTTAGACAATTACAAAACAATTCACTTAATTTGATGAGTAATGCAACAGTGAAAATTATTATTTATTCTTCTAACAACAAGAAAATTAAAGAGATAAAGGTTAGAGAATATGACACCGTGATTTATACTGGTTCACCCTTAACCTTGGGCTACGTCCAGTCGTCAGAGTTTGTCTGAGATTTCACTATATTCTTCAACATTACAAATATTATTTCTACACTTGTAAAGCCTCTTTAGGTCTCTCTCACAAAGTATTCTTTATCTGGTTCCTTAGCTTCTCCAGGCTATAGCCTTTCTTTCACTTGAAAAGATATTGTTTGAACCTCACATTAGAGATGTACTTGCTCTCTTTCTTTTGCACTTGAATACATAATTTCTCTAAGCATGTTTTGAATCTTCTAAAAGCTGTTATTAGTTGAGTCCTGTAACTAACTCCAACTAATTGACTGACATTCTAGAACATTTTTCAATTGCATCATCTCATATAGATTTCGTATGCTTCATCTAGTAATATGCTTCGTTTGGTGTTATGCTTCGTCTGGTGTCTTAGACTAAGCACTTCACGCTTCGTCTAATCTATCTAAGACGTTTTGTCTTATTCAACTTTTACTTAAGTATCGTCTTGAGTCTTAGGTATCATCTTGAGTTGACAATTTGTGTCACTTACAATTATCTGCGCACTTAGCAAACTCATCAAAACAATTCACACACTTCTATGATTATTATTATTTGATTTTCATCAAAATTAATAGAAGAAGTGAAGTCTTCTTGAGTTAACATGGTAAGTATGAGGAGCGAGGACTTTAAAGGGTGTCGTTTACCCTCATTCGATCACACCAGACTTTCCTATTTTTAGTTACTGCTCTTAATAAGAAAAGTATTCATCTTGGTATAGGACATATTGTTAATATGCTTGCTGATTATTATGGTCTAGATGTTGAAACACTAACTATTGTTTTGTCTGAGTTTCTTCATCACACTCAATTAATGCAAGTTAAGGTCTTAGCCGTCCAACATATAGAAAACTGAGATATTAGTTTAAAAAATCATGTGCAATATAGGACAGGATAAGTTAGTTTGAGTTCTACACTAGCACAATAGCAAATTGAGGTCTTAACGAGTAAAGACATAGAAGGTTATGAAGAGGAAGATTGGGAGAAGGTCTTCAATTTGGCCTCCAAAAATAACATGCATTTAAAGGAGATGGTGCAAGAACAACAAATACAACAATGCGATAATAAGAAGACTTTTAAGTACTTCATTACTTAAGGTGTTCATATTCCTTCACTCACACTGTCACTACCTCAGTCTCCATAAATGGTTTCATGCTCTAAACCTTTCTTTTTGTTATTTCTTTATGCAATGTTTGGTTTCTCACATTGAGGACAATGTGTTGTCTAAGTGTAGGGAGGTTTGTGCATTAGCATGTTATCTATGTGGATTTTCCATATCATATTTTGTTAGTTTTAGAATAGGTTGACATGGTGTGAACATTTTGTTCCACATGTATGAAATGTGTGAATGGCAAGAATTTGATATAATTAGTTTAGCTTTCAATATAGTCATTGAATTTATAAAGGCATATTGACTTAGGAATTTTGTTTTTAAAGCTTATGAATTTTACGTTTTAAGTATCTTTGGTTGAATATGCACGTTAGATAGATTATGAAACCTATTTTTTCACTATAGGAAATTTGTTCTATACATTTATAATTAGAAGTCAATTGAATTGGTTAGCATTACTAGTAACTTTTTATGAGAATAATTGACTAAAAAGAAATGAGATAAGCTAATAAATTAAAAAAAATGTTGTGTTAAATAAATAACTATTATGTTGGCCTTTTTTTTTAAGAATTCGGTTAAGAATAAAGCTGTAGCCAGTTGATGATATAATATAGCTAAGTAATCGGGGGCATTCATGACAAAATGTTTGTCTTTGTGTTAAAAGGCTAAAATGACATTCCAAACAAGATAATAATTAAAAAATGACCTAATTGAGTAACTAGGGGACATTTACTATAAAATGTTTACCTCTACGTCAAAATACTAGGTTAATGTTAGAACCCCTCCCCGGTGGATCACGTGTCCGACGTCCTACGTGACGTCTAGACGCGCAACCCACGAGAGAGGGATTCCTCACCACGGAAGAAAACTTGTTTCCGGAATTTAACCTGCAAAAACATGAACCTCGTGCTCATTACCTTGCAGGGTCATTAGCTGTACTCAACATTCGTGGTGAGCGCACACTAATTTACCACCAAAATCATAAGTTGACTTATTCATACAAATTATAGCTTTAAGTCTCAAGTTCGTTTTGGAACAAGAATCACCTCAAACGGAGTTATATAACTCAAGATATGCTTAAAAAGCCTAAAAGGGCTCATACCTCAAACATGCTCTCCTAACCGACCTCTCACTTACTTTGATGAAAACTTTTTCAATTCAACTCCAAATGATACCAATTTTTATTTATAGGAATATATACGTCTTAGGAATCTATTGGTAGAAGTATCACCTCAATTGGAGGTCGGATAAGGGAGTTATGCTCAAAGTAATAGACTATGTTTACATCTTAAATCAATTTCAACATCACTTGGATAAATCACCATAAATTTTAATATAGATGTCTGATTGAGTTCGTTTTTCTACCATTAGAAAGAAGACATCTAGACCTACAACTCTCCTGAAGACCAAAAAACGATATTCGGCCTGCAACTATGTCAAAAATCACCATCTTTCCCGTAGATGTCCGTTAAACGGACATCCATGTCCATTTAACAGACATAAATCGAGTGCAGGATGCCAAATGACCCGAGAAAGTCCGTTAAACGGACATGCATGTCCGTTTAACAGACATTGACTGGACAAGGGGTGTTTTTCCACCCGAGAATGTTCATTTAACGGACTCCCATGTCCGTTTAACGGACATTGGGGCTCCCCAAAGTCCTCAATGTCTCTCCAATGCTTCCAATCTTCAACCTTACATCATAAACACTTTCACATTTCCCAAATTCACTCATTCTAAAGCCTAAACACTTCATAACACTTCAAACTCCAAGTTCAACTCACCAACTTCACAATTTCCAGCTTAATTGATTC
>JANVCQ010000006.1:17863811-17877390 GCA_025531925.1 Erythroxylum plowmanianum | reverse complement strand
ATTTGGTTCAGTAGTGTGAAAGTTATACTCCAATATCTCCGGACTGCTTTTATTCCGAGACAATACCCTATACTCAATTTCTATCCAAAAATTGAAACTCTTAGAGTCCAATTAAGAATTTTATGGCTTCATAAAATTTGTATCCTATGTTTACTCCAAATCAAAAATCATCTCATTCTAAACTCTACGTATCAAGATATCATCAAAATACTGAAGTATGTTCAGTAGAATAGCACCAGTTCATACTATCTAAGGGTACATTCACTGTACCCATTCCACTTTCTCACTCAATATTTCTAAATTTGATTTAGAGGGCTATTATTTTTGGTATATATGTAGATCAATGTCTTACGAGTCCAATGGTTCAAGAATCAAGTCATTTGGATGTCTAGAGAGGAAGTTATGACTAAAAGAAGCAACTATGTTCATATCTTTACTCATATTGTACATGCCTTGGCGCAATTGCCATAACTCTCAATAAAAATGTCGGATTGACTTCGTTTTTAGACTATTGGAAAGAGGACATCGAGATATACAACTTTCATGAAGACCTTGAAGACCAATTCTGTCTTCTGACTTTTGCATCTTCTCACTTTCCTTTCATCTCATTTCTATCGTCTCATTTTACATCGTCCCATTTCCATCGTCTCCTTCCCATTGTCTCATTTCCATCGTCTCATTTCTATCGTCTCATTTCTTGCATCTCATTTCTTGCGTCTCATTTCCTTGCATCTCATTTTCTTGCGTCTCATTTCCTTGCATCTCATTTCATGCGTCTCATTTTCTTGCGTCTCATTTCTTGCATCTCATTTTCTTGTGTCTCATTTCTGCGTCTCACTTTTTGCGTCTCACTTTTTACGTCTTACTTTTTGTGCCTCACTTTTTTGCGTCTCACTTTTTGCGTCTCACTTTTTATGTCTCACTTTTTGCGTCTCACTTTTGCGTCTCACTTTTTGTGTCTCATTTTTTCCTTCTCATTTCTTCCCCATAACGTCTCCATTTATAAAGATCATAACTTTTGACTCCGATGTCCAAAATTTTAATACTATATATCGTTGGAAAGAAAAAAGAAAGATATACAACTTTCCAGAAGGTACCTTTACAAAAATATATTTATATCAATTCCAAATTTGTCCCTAAAATCTGAAGACGAAATTTCCATTCCTACACCAATGTACTGCCCCAAATTCTTAACTTTATGAAATTTTGAGACTTTTAGAGATAGAACTGAAATTTGATGTCTTCATAAGAAACGTAGACATATATCTCTAGATTAATGTTAATCAAGAATCATCTTTTTTTGAGAACTAGACAAAATGTTATGGTTAAAATACTGAAGCATATTCAGTGAACATTTTCCAGATCAGTACCAATTTTTGTTTCCAAATCTTTTCTTATCTCAACTCATACCAAGATTACTCTTTCCACTTCCTCTACTTCTCATTTTCAATAAAATCACATCTAAAAACAATCATGCTCGGAAGTTGTCAATGAATGCATGTACACTTATTTTCGTGCAAAGATTCAATATTCGTATGCATATATGCTAACATTATGCATGAGCAAGAAAAATGCATTTCCTTAATCTCTTTTTGAGCTTACATGCATTGAAATTTTAGGTCCTAACCCTTAATATGGGGACGGGATGTTATAGATAGAACGTTTCTCATTCTTTGAATCATCTTTGCTATTCTTTTTAGTTTTTTTCATTATTATTATTATTATTATTAATATTTTATTACTACTACTACTATTATTATTATTATTATTATCATTATTGATTATTATTATATATAATTCTTACTTCCTTTCGCGGTGGGGTATATTAGTTTCAGCTTTCATGGATTTCTTAGGATAGTACGTTCAGGAAACGTAAGTGACACGGGTTAGGAGAGATGCCTTTAGATCACATGGATAGAATTAGTATAAGTGGGTCGGTATGAGCAACTTATAGGAATAAAGATGGAGATGATGTAATAAGGATAGGCTTTTGGAACGTGGGGACCCTTACCGGAAAGCCCCTAGAATTGGTAGATATTTTAGACAAGTATAAGATACATATAGCATGCATTCAGGAGACTAAATGGGCAGGAGATAAAACAAAGGAGATAGAAGGGTTCAAATTATGGTACTTGAGTAGTATGCGAAAGAAGAATGGAGTAGGTATTTTAGTAGACAAGCGACTTATGAACAGATTAGTGGGGATCACAAGGATCAATGATAGGATAATGGTGGAAAAAATTGTTTTAAACAGTGGGGCTCTCAATTTAGTATGTGCGTATACGCCTCAAGCTAGCACAGATGGACAACAAAAATGTATTTTCTGGGAGATGTTGGAGGGGGTGCTTTCGCAAATCTCTAATACTAAGCAGATCATCTTAGGAGAGGATTTTAATAGGCATATAGGGGCAGTTTCAGACGGTTATATAGGAACTTATGGGGTTTCAGATATGACACTAGAAATGATAGTGGGATGGATTTATTAGACGTGGCCTTGGCTTATGAGTTAGTAATAGTAAAAGAAGCGCACTTAGTGATGTTTCAGAGTAGAACGACAAAGACGCAAATTGATTATCTTCTTGTTGGGATGAGTGTCAGATCATGGTGCAAGGATTGCAAAGTACTTCCGGCCGTATGCCTATTAACCCAACAAAAATTGTTAGTTTTGGATTTAGGAATTAAAGGATGGAGAGCACAACTATTCACCAAGCCTTTCCATAAAATCAGATGGGGGAGACTTAAAGGGGACATGGGGGAACAGTTTAGGACTCAGGAAAGGAACAATGCACTATGGGGTCTATGTGGGGATGCAAATTGAATGTGGTAAGGAGTCACCCTTATAGTGAGGGAGACCGCCATTAAACTCCTAGAGGTTTCTAAAGACAGGGAGGGGATGGATGGAATCTTGGTGGTGGTCAGACGAGGTCTAAGGGACGGTAAAAAAAAGAGAGCTTTTAAAGATCTACTGGCAAGTGTAACAGAGGAGGGGTAGATTATTAATAGAGTGAGGTATAAACTGGAAAAATAGAAGGAAAAGTAGACTATCACAGTGGCTAAAGGAGATGCTTACGAAAGCATGTGTAGGGATTCGAATACGGTGAAAGGAGCATGAAGAATTTTTAAGATAGCGAGAGATAAGGCACGTGTGATGGTGGATTTCAACCAAGTCTGTTGTATATGTGATGAAGTAGGATAGGTACTCACAGATGCCCAAGCCATCAAGCAGAGATGGAAGAGATACTTTTATGGTCTTTATAACGAAGACATATTGGTCAACATAGAGTTAGGGGAACCTACCATGTTGGGACTATGTCTAAATGAGTACTCATAGGGGAGGATCACAAGGGGAGAAATTACAAAGATTTTGAGGGGGATGGGGAGCAAAAGGGCCATAGGACCGGATGACATTCCTATAGAATTACGGAAGCAAATAGGAGCTGTTGGTATTGAGTGGTTAGTTAAGCTCTTTAAGGTGATCATTGAGTCAACCAAGATGCCAGATGAATAGAGATTGAGTAGGTTAATACCCTTGTATAAGGCCAAAGGAGACATTCAACAATGCCAAAACTATTGAGGCATCAAATTACTAAGTCATACCATGAAGCTGTGGGAAAAGCTAATCGAAAAGAGAATTCAAAGAGTTGCCTCTATTTCGGCCAACCAATTCAGATTTATGCCTGGCAGGTCCACGATAGAAGCAATACATCTACTTCGAAGACTAATGGAATTCTATAGGGAACAAAAATGAGATTTGCATATCGTTTTTTTAGATTTGGAGAAGGCTTATGATAGGGTTCCTAGAGAATTTATATGGTGGTGTTTCGAGGGAAAAGGCATTCCTAGGACGTATATCAGAGTGATTAGGGATATGTATGATGGAGCATTGAATAGCGTAAGGACGATAGGAGGCAACACAGAAGCGTTCTCGATTGGTGTGGGGTTACACCAAGGCTCGACTTTAAGTCCTTCGCTATTCACATTAATTTTAGATGAAATTACCGAACATATTCAAAGAGAGGTACCTTGGTGTATGTTATTTGTTGATGATATTGTCCTGGTGGATAAGACTAAGGAGGGGGTTTAATGCCAAGTTAGAACGTTGGATAGTAGTAGCATTAGAACCGAAAGGTTTTAGAATGAGAAAGTCAAAGATGGATTATTTAGAATGAAACTTTTCAGGTAGCTACATGGTACAAGAGGCGGCGGTAGCGATTGGCACTAACATCATACCACAGAAATCGAGTTTTAAATACCTTGGATCTATCATTCAGAGGGATGGTAACATCGATGATGATGTATTACATCGTATTAGATCTGGGTGTTTCAAATGGCAGAGTGCATCAGGTGTCTTACGTGATAAAAAGATCCCTGTAAAACTTAAAGGGAAGTTCTTTAGAATGGTGATTCGACCAACCATGTTATATAGGGCAGAGTGTTGGCCTACTAAACGTAGGCGTATGCGACAATTGTTGGTAGCAGAAATGCGTATGCTGAGATGGATATGTGACATTACCATAAGAGATAGGGTACGAAATCAGGTCATGAGAGAGAGACTGCAAGTGGCTAGTATTACCGACAAGTTGAGAGAGAAAAGGCTTAGGTGGTTTAGGCATATGTGTAGGATGCCCTCTGATGCTCCAGTACGACACTGTGAGTTAATAAGCCCTAGTGGATACAAGAGAAAGAAAGGAAGACCTTATAAGACTTGGAGGGAAGTTATCAAGAAAGATATGTCATAGTTGGTAGTCACTAAGGCAGTTGCTAGAATTAAGAAAGTCTGGCGTGATAGGATAAGGGTAAACGACACCTGCTAGAGTGCTCGTGCCTCATACTTATCGCATAGGAAGTACAACTGAATGTCCATTATACCTTTGTAAGTGGTAAATCTTGGGTTAAGGCATCAGTTCAGGTATAGTTTTCCCCATGATGAATGTCTAAAATCGTAGGATTGTTAGAGCGACTAGCGTAGCGACAAATAGAGTCGGTCTTTACAAGGTGTAAGGTACCAACAAATTGGGTCAACCATCAGGTATGTCCTTATTTGTCTTGTATTGTAATTCTTTTTACTTAAATATTCTGCAGTTTTTCATGCATCACTATTTTCCTATCACATCTGCATGTGGGTCTATCAGAAACAACCTCTCTACTATGTAGGGGTAGAGTTGTGTACTATCAGACCTCCCCTGACCCCGCTCCACTGCGGGACTTCAGACTGGGTGTGATGAAATCTTTATTTCCCTTTGATTTCTTTTTCTACATCCTTCTAATCTTTCTTGAAATGAAGGATAGTTCATCTTTATCTTCACTTGAATCTTGATCAGATTCACTAGCATAATCATTCTTGATTTCTTCAATCTTTAATGCTTTTAAAGATGTGCTTCTATTTTTTTAATATCTTCTGATTCTTCTGACCAGCTTTTAATGTAATGGATTTATCCCTTCTGGGTTTATCTTTTGCATCAAGCTCTACTTCATGGATTTTCTGTTGGACCCCAAACGTATTTTTCGAAGCCCAACATTTGGAATCATAATCACTGAACTTATTCCAATGAAGTCTCCTTAACCATCATCGATTCCTCTTCTTGCTCTAATACCACAGCTGTTGCAGTCCTAGTTGCGGAACCCAAACTTGGAGAATCATGATGCTGAGCAAAAATTTCCTATAGGGTTATTTCCATGAACCCTTATTAGGCATCATCCTACAAGGGTGGCATGCCTACGATAATCAAACATCAACAAACTTATTACTTCAACTCAACCACATTACGAGGAAGTCAATATGGACATACACAACCAAAACTACTTCAATCTATCATTTCATTACTAAAGCAACAAAGTTTGAAAAACTTTATTTACATATCAAAAGCCACACCATTGGCTTATTACAAAATACAAAATAGCAATTTGAAGAAATTCCCTTAGGCTCTTGATCACTTGATTTCTTAGCTATCACCTGAAGATGGGACAGAAAGTGGCGAGCTTGAGAGCTTGTAGGTAATAGTTTATAATGGAAAATAAGCAAAAACTATTGAAAATGTTCACTTGTCATAGAAAATACTCTTTGAGTTCATAAAGCACTTGTTTCTAAAAGTTCTCATCATGTAGTTAAAATCTCAAACTACAAAACATGAATTCATCAAACTTATTCACATAACATAAACACACAAGCACATCAGAATGGTTTGGGTGGATCCAAAATGAAACATACTACACATTTTTCATAAGGGTCCTGTGTAGCCGTGAACAAAACGTACTAACGCAATCCTACATAATGGTTTTGCGTGGTGGGAACTTATGGGAGTCCATGAAGGAGCTCCATTCCACTAGCGGGCAGGCGGGAGAAGCCTTTAGTCAAAGTGCACTTGACTTAACTTAGGGGACCACCACAAACCCACATAATCATGTATTTCACATCTTGTAAACATATTGCCCAAATTGGCACTTTTCTGAAACTTGATTTTTCATAAACATGAGATATTTTGAAAACATGATTTCATAAATATGTTATCTTTTCAAAAATCACTTTCAAAGCCTTTTCATAAATCATCACACAATTTATATAACAACATATTGCAATTTCTCAAATCATTCAAAAGCAATAACTGCAACACTTATGATTCCATTAAAAACATTTAAACTTCTTTGATTCAAAGAAAACATTTAGTGGCTTATTTACTCTATTATAAACATATACCCATCTTGATTTCCTTGCTTATGGACTTGCTCAAAAATGCCTCTTCTATTGTTCCTCTTGCCTCTTTTGATCCCTTTATAAAATAACAAAAATCCCACTCATAGGGTTTTCAATTGAAAATCCCTCAAAACATAATCACCAAAATTGGTTTTAGCATACATAAACTCAAGCATTTTCTAAACTCCATGAACTACAATCCTTCTAAAAATATAGAAGTTTTAAAATGATCTTAGCTTCATTCTTCACCAAATGAAGGGATCTTTAGCTCAAAGGGAAGCTCTTCTCTTCCTCTACTTATTTCCCTTCTTGAACAACCTCTAAATCTCTCTTGAAGGCTAACACAATTGAAACCCTACCTTGTTTTCTCTTCATTATCTCCTTCTCTTCTTCTCTTCATATTTCTCTCTCTTCTTCAGGACACCCTCTCTTTTTCTCTTTGATTTTCGTTCTCCTCTCTTCTTAAAAAGCAAGACAACACTTCTTCTTCCAATTATGCCCTTAATGATCGAGAAATGTCCCATTTCCCCTTCCATTTATGTCGTATGTCTTTTATGTTTAAGTGTCTTGGCAAAAGTACCCTTGAACATTCTAACATAACACTTTCTTCTAGAAAAATGTTCCCATTGTCTTAAGTTTCTAATGACACCAAAATCAATCCATTTGGTTTAGAACTTTAGAAGTTAGGGCCCAAATATTTCAAACTATTGTTAGATTGAAATAAAACACTATACCCAACTTCCATCCAGAATTTGAGAATCTTAGGGACTGACTCACCATCCACTTCTTTCAAATAATTTGAAGCTCTATGTATCTAATATATTTTAAATAAGAATCACTTCATTTGGAGGTTGGAGAACAAAGTTATGACTGAAAGAATCAAACAAGGTTTTGTCCTCAATCATATTGAACCTGACTCGGGAAAAATGACATAACTCTCTCTACAAATGTCAGATTAAGATCATCTTAGGGCAGTTTCAAAGAGGACTTTGAGATCTACAAATTTAAGGAGACCTTGAGGATAGATTCTATCATCTGAATGGTAAAAAATGGACCAAACAATAGGGTCAGACGAAACTAAATGAAAAAGCAGACGAATTGAAAAATCAGAGAAATTGGGAAAATTGCCATAACTTTCCCTACAAATATTGGATTAAGGTGTTCTTTAGATGGTTTGAAAGAGGATTTCAAGATCTACAACTTTAATGTAGACCTTGAAGACAAATTCTATCATCTGAAGGGTCAAAAATGGAGCAGATGATATGATTAAACAAATAGTGTATAGAAGAAGAAGTTTTAGTCACATAAGCAGAAAGCAGACAAAGCACAAAGCAGATGAAGCAGAAAGTAGATGAAGTAAAAAGCAGACAAAGCAGAAAGCATACCAAGCATAAAGCAGATGAAGAAAACAGTAGACAAAGTAGAAAGCAGATGAAGCATAAAGCAAATGAAGGAAAAAGTAGACGAAACAGAAAGCAAAAAAAGCAAAAAGAAAATGAAGCAGAAAGCAGATGAAGCAGAATCAACTTAAGACAAAGCAGAATCAACTTAAGATGAAGCAAAGTCAACTTAAGATGAAGTGACTCTTAAGACAAAGCAGAGTTAACTTAAGATGATACTTCTTCACAGATGATACGTCTTTACAAATGATATGATGTCATCATAGACGATAAGACATCATCACAGATGATACTATCTATACTCCTGAGCATCTTCACTTAAAAGTGATCATAACTTTCAAATCCAATGTGTAAAATATCATACTATATACCATTGGAAAGCTAGAAAGATAATATACAACTTTCTAAAAGACACCTTTATCTAATTAAACCTAGATCAATCCAGAATTTCCCCTCGAAGTCAAAACACAAATTTTACATTCATCCAACAATGTGCTACACCTAGTTCTCAACTTCATGACAAAATTTGAGATTCTTAAAGATATAATTTAAATTTGATGCTTTCATAATAATTGTAGCCATACCTCTCTAGTTTAATCCAAATTAGGAATCATCGTGTTTGGATAATTACAGAAAAAGTTATAGCTAAAAGACTGAAGCATACTCAGTAAACATGCTACTGCTACCTTTTCCAGATCATCTTCCATATTTTGATTCCAGATTTTATCCTAACCCATCTTATTCTAAGATCACCTCTTCTACTTCATTTAATCCTCATTCTTAACTCCATTTCAACTCAATATTATCCATAAAAATTATAATCCATGATTAATCATGAACACTAATAACAGAACATACATATATGTGCATGCTCTTCATCAACTTACTACACAGATTCAACTTCAATTTTTTGTTTTCATTTTACTTCTAACTTTCACCTTAATTCTTCCCATTTCAAAATCTCTTATCCATCAAAAACGCCAAAGCAAAACAAGAATTTATCCACATTTCTTGTTCACTACTTTACTCCTGTGTATCATTTCTAATTCAAGAATTTTCATCATTTGTTCTTTACTCACGACTAATCACCAAAATTTTCTCATTTAATAGTTCTAATCTTATAAGAAAAGTTTGGGGTCCAACATTTTCAATGAACCAAGCAATTAATCTAGCTTTAGCTTACTTAAATCCTTGGCCTCTTATATTGCTGTTACTCTAGGTCTCTATCTTTTTGGAAGACTTTTGAGAATCTTTCTGACATGATCTTGACTATCGTAGATTCTCCCCAGAGCTTTAATTCCATTAACAATTGTTTGGATCAATAGTCTTATCATATTTCATCTTGAAAAGCTCATACTGCTGAACAAGAATACTAATATTGGATTCTTTCACCTGGTTTGTGCCTTCATGTGCAATGGCTAATGTGTCCCACATTCCCTTTGCACATTCACATCCGTGAATCTTACCATATTCACTTATGCTTAGAGCACAACTTAAAAAGAACTTATCTTTTGAGTTTAGTTGAAAGCGAGTTTTCTGATCAGCCCACCATTTTTTATGAGAGGTGTTACTCCCTTCGTTGTCTGTTGGTGTATATGAACCATTTCCAATGATATCCCAAATATCAATATGTGTGGATTCTATAAAAAGCCGCATCCTGTCCTTCCAATAAAGATAATCTTCGCCATTGAATGCAGGGGGTCTTGAGACTGAGGCACCTTCTGCTATAAAAACATGTGATTCAGCTATGGATCATTTTCCTCACTTTGTAACAATGTTTCTTAGAAACCTTGCTCTGATACCAACTGAAGTCAATCACTTTTTAATATATAAATCACGTATAATATGTAGAATACACAAAGGGGGGGTTGAATTGTGTTAAATCGTCTAAGATATTAATCTTTAAAATCTTCTTGATTTTCTTTACAAATTGAAACGATTACAAAACAATTCACTTAATTTGATGAGTAATGCAACAGTAACAATTATTATATATCCTTGTAACAAAAAAAAAATTAAAGAGATAAGGGTTGGAGAATACGACACTGTGATTTATATTGGTTCATCCTTAATCTTGGGCTATGTCCAATCCTCAGAGTTTGTCTGAGATTTCACTACACTTGCAGGGCCTCTTCAGATCTCTCTCATAAAATATTCTTTATCTGCTTCCTTAGCCTCTCCAGGTTCTAGCCTTTTTTTCACTTGAAAAGATATTGTTTGAGTTTCACGCAGATGTATTTTCTCTCTTTCTTTTGCACTTGAATACATAATTTCTCTAAGTATGTTTCGTATAATCAGATTTTCTCTTGTGTTGTATTTATTTTACGACTACAACTAATATTTTTAACCTAAATCTTCAACTGTATTCTTTGAAAATTCTGCTTGTTGAATCTTCTAAAAACCATTAATAGTTGAGTCCTATAACCAACTTTAACTAACTGACTGATGGTCTAGAAAATTTTGCAATTGCATCATCTTGTATAGATTTCATGTGCTTCGTCTGGTGTTATTCTTCATCTTGTGTCTTAAACTAAGCACTTCGTGCTTCGTCTAATCCATCTAAGATGCTTTGTCTTATTTAGCTTTTAATTAAGTATAGTCTTGAGTATTAAGTATCATCTTGAGTTGACGATTTGTGTCACTTACATTTACGTGCATACTTAACAAACTCATCAAAACAATTCACACACTTCTATGATTATTATTATTTGATTTTCATCAAAATTAATAGAAGAAGTGAAGTCTTCTTGACTTAACAACTAGGAGATTCAATGATCATCTACTTCAACTATAGTACTATCAGGTTAGCCTCCCCCCAATCAATTCGTATAATACACTTCTTACAGGTCTCCCCAATCATTGTAGTACTACCTGCTATAGCACTCACTAATAAACACATTTCAGTATCTCTCTCTTACAATGCATTATAGATGCCAGCGGGTTGATGAATGAATGTGTAGACCCTAGGTCTATCAATGCGAATGCCTTAAATTGAAAGACATGTAACATACCTACAATGACATTTGGGGAGTTCTGAGCCTCCTGTCTGGTGATAGCAAAAGTTCTAGGCTAGGACTATGGCTGATTACTTTGCACTTCAATCCTAACACTAGCACTTGTGGAACTAGTTTTGCCTCTACCTTTGCCTCTCGATCCCGTTCCACTAGCTCTACTTTACTAGATAGTTGTCTCAGTTATTGAGCCCCCTCTCACTCCAAATTGGGCTCTAGAAATTGTAGGACAGTCTCTAAGCTGAAGCTCATGAGAGTCACAATATAAACAAGCTCCCGTTAACCTCCAACATTCCCTACCATGTTTCTTTCCATAGTGCTCACAACTGGGCATTTGTGATGATTGCCTACTATATGTCTACCCTTCAGACAACTAACCTCAACTAGAATAGCCAAAGCCACCTCTCAGCCTAAACCCTGACTGACTCAATCTCTATTGTGATCGTGGTGATTTGCTTTAGCGTTTACTAAATCTTCTACTAGATTCAACTTTAAATTCTCTAGATCTCTTCACTCTAGGTTCCTATCATTATAGAATCCATTTCAATCTTATACATTAACTAAACAGAAAATGAAATGGAAAGGAAATAAAACTTGGATAAGACAATGCATGAAGGCAGCAGCATTGGGAGCACCTAATCGAGGAAGCAGGAACACTAGGGCCTGCTTCTTCTTTCTTTTTTTCCTTTTCTTCTTCTCTCTCCTTATTCTTTTCTCTCTCTCTCTAACTTCCTAAAAGTGGTAGAATGTAGAAGTTCCCTTGGGGTTCCATCCTAATTCCTTTTATATTCTTTTCTATTTAAGGTAACCCTAGGGCTTTTTTCGAGCCTAAACGGTATGAAAAGTCCCTCAAAAACTCAAGTTGGGATGTCTATCTGTGTTTCTGTCACACAGGCCATAATTGTGTCCTAGAGTTTTAGCTTCTATCATAATTGTGGCATATTAGGCCATAATCATGGCTCCTCCTAGTTGGTTCTATCACGATCGTGGCCTTGGGTCCAAGTCTAAGCTTGCTCTGAATCTCCTCCATTCTTCTATATTTGCCTTCAACATATTAGCAAACACATCAAGGTACCTCAAAAAGCTTAAAATTGAAGCTTAAATGCGTGCTCTAAACCATAAAACACTTAAAACACAAATAACTAATTAACTAACACAATTCTAACCTAAACATGCACTAAATAATCAAATTAACAACTAAACACACACCAAACTACCCACTAAAACCTGATGTAATCTACAACTATCAATATACCACACTTAAAAAATTGCTTGTCTTCAAGCAAAAACAAAACAAAGAAAATGCACAACACATCAAAACAAAAAACATGCAAATGCAATAATGAGATAATGGCATTCAACTTCACAAAACTAATTTAACTACGAACACTATCCCTCAAGTTACTATAACTTAATAACTTACGAAATCTACATTTAAGTATCTTGGACTAAATATACATATTAACCAATACCTTAATGTCAAAATATGTTGACCCCTTTCACTTGTGTACACACATTAATAATCATTTAGTCAATAAAAAATGTAACTATCCTTAAGTAAGTTTTCATGAAAATTCAAGTTATTCACAAAGTTAGTAGGTTTTATTTAACAAAATATTGTTTTTATTAATTTTTATAGACATGAACCTAACCTTTTATGCGAAGGCAAATATTCGTGATGAATGTCGGTCTGGTTACCCAACTAGGTCATGTTTTTATTAAACGAATTGGTTGGAATGTCATTAGAGTCTTTTGACACTAAGGAACAAATTTGTGATGCCCGTCGATCTAGTTACTCAACTACATTACATTTTCAACTAGCTACTAACTCTATTCATAACTTGAAGGCCAACAAAATAATTATTTAATTAAGATTTACACTTTTAATTTCATTTTTTTATAAGCCTACCTTATTGCTTTAGCTAATCATTCTCATGAAAATATACTAGCAATGCTACTTGTTCGATTGACCTAAAATTATAAATGAATGTGGCAACTTTATAGGGTGAATAAACTAATATTGTATCCTAGTTAACCTGCATATTTGGCCAAAGTAGCCTAGGTCACTAATTTTATAAGCTAATCAATTTTAGCAACCAAAAAGACTATGTTCAAAGCTAAATCAATTCCATTCAGTTCTAGTCATTGACACACTGACACAATTCACATTATGTAACCTAAACAAACTAACATAAAAAAATTAAAAAATGCAAAATTCACAGTCAAAGTAAAAACATACATACACACAACCCTCCCCATACTTAAACAACACATTATCCTTAATTTGAGAAGGACACACAAACACATAAAAGGGGGAAATAAGAATCAAAATGTAACATCCCATCACTGATGGGAAGGGTAAAATAGTAATTTGGGATGGGTTATGAGTGTGTAAACTAATCTCGGCATGTTCATGCATAATATGGCCTCCATATATACATAAATTGTAATTTTTGTATATGCACATGATTGTACAT
>JANVCQ010000006.1:17845913-17863711 GCA_025531925.1 Erythroxylum plowmanianum | reverse complement strand
GCATTAGTGTCTGATAAAAATTTGTATTTTCTGAATTTTTGTGCAAATGATTAGGTCATGTTGTAAAGTCAACAGACTGAATTAATTTTGTATTTAAAAAAAAAGGGCCCCCGTGGTCATTGTAATTACCGATGATTGTTTATGTTAATTGTTTTCTGAATTGTGGATGTTAGTGTTTCAAAAACAAAAATTTATATTGAGTTTTGACTGAGTGATGTAGCATGCCACCCTCGCAGGGCACGGACTCGGATATCACCATCGATGTCGGGTTCGGTTCATGCGGGAGTTGAGTGTTACACAAAATATACAAAAAAATATAAGAAGAAAATACTAACAAAAACAAAAAGAAAAGAGTTAGAACATGAAATCATAAAGGTGAATGAGGTAGTGATGGTGTCAGAGATGGAGACCCAATGCACTTGACACCAAGTTGGGTTCCCTTTCTTATAATTGATTCAAAGAGAATAAAAGAGTTATCAATCCAACCATTCCACATCCTTAAAAGCATATTTTAGAATTTAAAACAAACCTAACTATATAACAATTTAAATCTCATTTCCAAACGTGCTAAGTTATGGTCATTAGATTGACCTTCATCCTTTAAAACTCTTCCAAGATCAATTATGAGTGGTTTGTTTTCACCCCTAATGCCTAATTTAATTTTTATAGCATGTAAATAAGCTACAAATTGCAAAATGATTAGAAGGACAATATTGATAAAGTTGAGAAAATTAAATAATTTTGTTAATGTCCTTTTCAATAACAAACTGTCAATCAAAAAGGGAATAACAAAACTCCCTGAATCTTCTATTAAGTCTAGTAGTTTTTTTGGTAAAAGGGTGAGCTATTCTAATTCTTCCTTAGTCACCCCCTTTTCTTCTTCTTTTGCTTCACGAATAGAGACTTTCGTAGTTTCTTCAAACTCGATGTCTGTTGTCATCTGTTCTTCTTCCATTTGCTTTTTTAAAGATTCGAGCACATCAATTTTCCTAAATGAGTCACCCTCCTTCGAATGTCACTTGGTCATTACTAACCTGAAGGATGACGTTCTCTTTATAAACATCTACTAAATTTTTTTTGATGTTTAAGCATGATATACTAAAATCTGGCGGATAATATAGGGGTTTTTCAGTTTTTCTTCATCCTCTTTCTTCATTTTTTGGTCTTCTACAAGGTGGGGTTTAGCTTGATTTATCACTAGTTCTTCTAGCTCTACCCGTATTCCTAAGTGTCATAGCTTAACAAGGATCTATAGAAATTAATTTCATGCTACGTAGATAGTTTTTCACACTTCTCTTACAAAACACCTTGGAAAGCTGGCACATTTGATGTAGCATCCCATGTTTGGGGCTAGACCCCAAAATTATAAACTGAGCGTACTGTGAGAAATTAGAAGTGCACTACATGCTCATGCATCATTGTATATTCACACACATCTCATGCATCATTGTATATTCACACAAATGGGAATATTTACTGTTGATTTTTAAAATAATTGTTCATGTATTCATTGACATTTTTTCAGGTATAATTGACTTATTAACGTGATTAAAAAGTGAATTGTGAATTATGTGTGGTAAAACTTTAATTGGAGACTATAAGTATTATTTCAGAATTTTTAGTGATTTTTAGAGTATTTTAGACTAGGAAAAATATTGAAATATGAACCAATTATAGTGTGACACGTGGACTGATCAAATATTGAAAAATGATTTAGATGCATGGTGACATGTGGAGAGGTGTGATACTTACACGTGGATTAATGGGCTAGTGACAATGGTGTTACATGCAAGAGAACACGTGGTTAAGTGTTTTAGATGGAAGGTTTTTCTGTAGCTCTCTCTTGCTGTTATTCACCGAGGTTAGCTTTTATCAAAACACCAATCACCAAGTTGTTATTCTTGTGTCATTCATTCACTCTCTCTATTAGGAAAATTGTTGAGTCAAGTAAGTAACTCTGATGATGTTTAGGGTGTAAATATATATATACATACATGTGAAGTTTACGTAGTGTAGTCTCAGTGAATGCATAAACTAAATGACTTAGATGAGGAATTAAGGTTATGAATGTATAAAGATAGCAATAAGTATGTTTGGACTTGAATCTGAGTATATTGAGTGTTGGATAATTTGAGAAGTGTAGAAAGAGTAAAAACACAGTAGTGAGAGAAAGCTATGTGAGGTTTCGACTTTTCATGCATTACTATATAAGCTTGAATTTAATGTATTTAGAGTATGTACTGAGTGTAGAAATGTAGAATTTATGATTTAGGAATGAAGAATTAAGTTGAATAAATGGAGAAAAGTTTCTGGAAAATGTCTGGAGAGTTGGTGAAGCATGCACACCCGTGCTTGAAATTTTTGGGTTATAAATGAAAGTTAAAAGTCATGATCGTGAGATGAGAGGAAAAAATAGGCTATTTTTGGATGTTTAAAGCCACAATCGTGACTATGATAAATGACAAGCAATGTCATGATTGTGTGTAAGCATGATCGTGACTTTGCTATGTAAGATGGGAACTCACAATCGTGAATGGTCATGATCATTCACCCGAAGCCATTTCCCACACTGAATAGTCTTGCTTCTTTTGGTCATAACTCCTTCTCTTGACATCCAAATGACCTGATTCTTAAACCAAAAAATTCCTAACATATTAGTCTACCTCTCTATAAAAATTGGTAGCTTTCTGAATTGATTTAAAAAAGATTGATTGAATGAAAGTGAGGGAATCTATTGGAATAGTATGAACTGGAATATTTTACTATACATACTTCAATATTTTGATTATATCTTAATATGTAGAGTTCCAAATGAGGTGATTCTTGATTATAATGAAAAATAGAGCCATAAATATACAATTATCTCGAAGAGGTCAAATCGAAATTCTTGTGTGAAGAATTCAAAAATCTATGCTGAAGTTGAAGTGAGAGTTCTGTTATAGCTTAAGAACAAACTGACGTGTTTGGAGTATAACTTTCAGTATATTAAACCAAATTGAATGATCTTGGTGTCACTAGAGACCTAGAATAATTGTGTAGAAGGAAGTGTTACTTAAATCCTTCATTATTTGGATCTTATTAATTATATACAGTTGTTCAGATTGGAATGTTTTCAGTAACAGTTGAAATGGAGAATGAGTGATTGAAGTTCCATACAATTAGAGTACAATTGATTTGTACATCATTATAATATAAAAATATACCCCAGAATTTTTCATTGAACATGCATGAGATATGAAACATTGATAAATGTGTTTATTCTATAACATAAGCGCTCTAGTAATATGAAATTGTTTTTCTTACTTATAGACGAGTGACTAGAGCAACTGCTTCCAGATATTGTCGGAGCGTCAAGGCAATAGGCTTAAAGGAGCTACTGTGGGTAACCTAAGATGGTCTCACTTTATTTGTTTTGTTTTGTATATGATTGAATTGTATTGATATATATTACTGAACTACATTGATTGATTGTGTACTAAATTCTAGACAATATATGTCTAAGACGTTTGATGCATATAAACAATATTGGAAGTGCTACTTGTATGTGAATGAGACTGCCTAATTGAATATTCTGATTCTCAATTGAAAAGTTAAATTTTAGGCCTAGCCCGATGACTACTGATATTGTGGCTGATACTGTGACTGTTATATTGTGACAATACATGCAAATGAAAGTGATTGAATTGATAACTAAATTATGACATACATATCATTTCAGTGCATGTAATATAAAGGTCGTCACGACTGATGTTGCTAGTGACTGATACTGTTACTGAGAGAGCTTAAAGTTCTGTGGTAGAGTCTATGCTTCCACTTTATACTAACTTGATGTTTGTAACAGATACAAGAGACTAAAAAAGCACACAGTCATAACACTCAAAAAAAATGTGAGTCTCATACATATAATATTCATATATGATTGGAATTCATTGAATGGATTAGAAAGCTGAAATGTACTGATAAATTGATACGAACTATTTGAATGTTTGAACTGTGTGATTATATAATGATTGTGCTTGGTTACATGAGTGAATAATCAACGATGGTTACTCAACTGAGTTCGTAAAACTCATAAAAATTGCAATGTGGCTTTCATGGTTTAGTAAAGGTCTCTAGAAAGGCTCTAAATATGACTTCCAAGTCGAGATTAGTTTGCACTTGCATATGCATTTCTTTATGTTATATTGAAAAGTGTAGTCTTAAGTGTTGTACAATGTATATGAAAATGGTTTTTGAAATGTAATGATATTTTGACTACAAGTATTCTGTTCTGTAATGGGCCCAAGTGATTACTGAAACTCTGATGAGTTCAACAATGATTGTAATTTTTGTGACTAAAATTTTTTATAAATAAATTGGGCCAAAATTTATCATTGATTTTTCGCATTTGCATATGTTGTTTAAGAAAATTTGCAATGAGTTTCGATCGTTTACTATTCTAACATGCCACTTTTGTAGGGTACGTACTCGGATATCACTCAGGATGTTAAGTATAGGTCCTGTGAGAGTGGGTTGTTACATTTTAGTATCAGAGCACATATTTAATATCTTACATGGACATTTTTCAAAAAATGTGTCAAGTTACATGCATTTTAGACATGTCATAGCAGGTCGTAGTAACTGATCCCCAATCAGAGTCACATTTATATGAGTCAGACGCATAAGTATTTGTTAAAAGTTTGAGTTGATAGAAATAGTGAGAAGAATGATGATCTGTCAGAATGTGATCAAAAATGGTTAGATATGATAGATAAAGATTCAAGGCATTTGAATTGGTGGATGTATTATAGTATACGACATCAATATTATACTATGGTGATGTATCCCCTAATGTGAAATCGATATGAATGTATTGTCAAGGATTGCTTAAGGGAAGCAGTGATATAGATATGAGTGATGAGATTTAAAATGTATAAGCCAAGTTGAAAGAAAATAAAATTTTCTATGACCTTGAGAGGTTAAACTTATACTTGAAATGATTGTTCGTAAATGTGCTCTATGAAATTGAGATCAAAATTTCAGGAGAATTATGCATCTAAAATTTGAATTGATTGCAAACATGCATATGTATGACGATATGATGGTAATTGGAAGGTGAGTTAATCATAGTGACATACGTAAAAGCTATTAACGTTAAGTTAATTTGGTATTATGAGTACATATCTGAAATGGGATCACCATGGCAAGTGGGAATAATGAGCACATATGTATTATATATGTGGAAATGATGTAGTCAATAATCTATAACTTGTTAAATAATTATTATTTATGATTCCCATGCAAAGATGATTTAGAATAATACATGAAGGTGCTTATAGTGATCAATCGGGGATAGATTGAGATCATTAATGATGCTACTACGGATGATAAATTTGAGTAAAATGAATCACAATCATGAACCTTTTCACCTCAATCGTGGCAGACACAAAAATGGAAATGTTGTTTAGCATTAATTGGAATCCAGGTATCATTAGCGAATGTTAGTAATTGGAGAATTGTCATAATTACAACTTTAAATAAAATGAAATGATCTTGATGGTACAGGAATTAAATTTCTTTAGGTATTAGGAATGACTAATAAACAAGGATGAAAACAGTTGATTGATAAAGATTACATGAATAGTATAGATGTGGTAGCAAGAAATCTTCTTTTAAAGAAGAATTTCATTAAATTCAATTAAGTAGACCAAATGGTTTACTTTAAGTTTAATCAGTGAAGAAAAAAACCAGAAATGAATAAGGAATGAATCAAGAGCAAATATTAAAGTTCCATTACTAATGGAGACTCAAGTACAATAGGTTGAATATGCTACAGAGAGTATATGTAGTTTGTCAATGTAAGGTATCCAACTAGGTAATTGGATTCTAGAATTTTAGGTAACACTATGTAGCTTGTCAATGTAAGGTATCCAACTAGGTGATTGGATTTTGGAATTTCAGGTAACACTATTATTACTGTGAGGAGAACTTAAGTTTACACTATATTCTATGTAAATATATTCAGGAGATACAAATTTCATTTGGTGAATATGTTATCAATTCAGAGAGGTAAGGCTGGAAATAAATTAAAATATGTGGAGAAACTAATATGAATGAATAGAAATTAGAATAAGCCAGTATGAAAACAGTGGAAAGTGAATAAATTGAGAAAATCATTCGATGAAAGAAGAAGCTTAAGTTAGTATGAGATAGTATGACCTCATTGAGGAAATAGTTAAGATAGTTTAATATTTGAATAAGCAACTGGAAAATCGAATGACTCCATTGACTATAGTCAAGTGGAAGAAATTATTTGAGTGATGAAGTAACGTGAGAAACTGAAGAGCATATGAAAAAACAATATCCCAACCTGTATCATCAATCAGTTAAGAATTTCGAGGATGAAATTTTTTAAGGAGGGGAGAATTGTAACATCCCATGTTCGGAGCTAGACCCCACAATTGTGAACTGAAGGTACTGTGAGAAATTAAAAGTGCACTGCATGCTCATGCATCATTGTATATTCACACACATGGAAGGTTCATCTGCAGCTCTCTCGCTGTCATTCATCAAGGTTAGCTTTTATCAAAACACCAAGCACCAAGTTGTTATTCTTATGTTGTTTATTCACTCTCTCTATGTTGGGCACTGATTCTTGAACCTAACTCTTGCTGTGATACCATAACTATTGGACCCCGCTTCTAGAGCCCATCATTCAGAGTCAAAAAGCATGAACGAGTTTTTTTGTAGTTTTATTCCAATTAACCCTCATTAGTCATCCTTGATTCAGCTTCATTCTCTGATACCGTAAGTGTCGGGCCCTATTTTCCAAATCATTCTTATACTAAAGCAAATATTCTATACTGAACTTCCATCTTGATATTGAACATCTTAAAGGCTGAATTAGAATTTGACCTCTCCATATAATTTGTAAACCTACATCTCTAGTTTACTCCACATTGGAAATCATCTCAATTGGAACCCTACAGATCCAGATATATTCAAAATGCTGAAGCGTGTTCAGTAAAATAACATCAGTTCATACTATTCCAACAGATTACTTTACTTTCCTTTAATCAAACCTTTTTCCAATCAATTCAAAATGTTGCCAATTTTTGTGGAGAGATAGCACAATGTGTGTTGGGATCTATTCCTTCAAGAATCACTTCATTTAGAGTAACAAATATTGGCTGAAGGAAATCAAATAAGGTTCCATCCTTAATCATATTAAACCTAGTTCGGGACAATGGCATAACTTGCTCTGGGGATATCAGATTAGGGTGTTCTTCAGTTAATTTGAAAGAGCACTTCAAGATCTACATCCTTCATGAAGACCTTGAAGACAAAATCTATCATCTGCAGGGTCAAAAGTGGGACTAGATGATAGGATCAGATAAACAGTGCACTAGACGATATAACGTCATCACCAGATGATATGACGTCACCAGACGATACGTCATCAGCAGATGAAGCATTCTCACCAGATGATACGTCCTCAGCAGACAAAGTGTCTTCACCAGATGATACGTCCTCACCAGATCAAGCGTCCTCATCAGATGATACATCCTCACTAAACGCTACGCCCTCATAAGACGAAGTGCCCTTATTGGACGAAGCGTCCTTACTAGACGAAGCGTCCTCACCAAAAGACACATCATCACTAGACAATACGTCTTCACCAGGTTATATTTCCACAGCAAACGACATGTCATCACCAAATGACACGTTATCACTAAATGATACGTCCTCACTAGACGATATGTCCTCACCAGATGAGGCATCCTCATCAAATGACACATCATCACTAGATGATGTGTCTTCACCAGACGATACGTTTTCACCAAACGTTACATCCTTACTAGACGAGGCATCCTCATTAGATGACATGTCATCACCAGATGATACGCCTTCACTAGATGATAAGTCTTCACCAAATGATACATCCTCACCAGACGATGCGTCCTCACTAGATGACACGTCATCACCAGATGATACGTCATCCTTAGACGATACGTCCTATACTCCTGAGCATCTCCACTTATAATGAATAACTTTTGACTTTGATATCCAAAAATTGCATACTTTATAGTGTTGAAAAGCTAGAAAGACAAGTTACAATTCCATGAAGACAAATTTGTCAAATTCAACCTAGATTAATCCAGATTTTGCCTTAAAGTCAGAAAACGAATTTTTCCCTTATGGAAGACTTGAAATTTTGCACTATGCAAACTTGGAATGTTCTTAACATAACCATTCAGCTACCAAAATGATTTCATTAAACTCTCAAATCTCAACTCATTTGTCTCATCACCTTCAACTACATTTGATCAGTTAAAATTCCTATCTTCCTTTCCACAGCATCTCACTTATGCATACATACATACATACATACATACATATATATACATACATACATACATACATACATACATATATATATATACATACGTACATACATACATATATATATATACATACATACATACATACATATATACATACATACATACATACATACATATATATATATATATATATCAACAATATATGTTCTAAAATCATCAACTTAAGTTGATTACTTCTTCACGTATGTCTAATTTCAACTCACATAATCCACACACCATTCGCATTTCATTAACATCAAAAGAATAAAGTTTTACAAATATTTAATGGCATTCGAAGCCACATTACATCATCATCTAAAAATCTCAAATTACAAAAGGTCCTTGAACAAACAAACTTATAGTTTTTCCAAAATCAACTCAAAATACAAAATAAGAAAATTTGGAGGAATTTCCTTAAGCTCTTGATCACTTGATCTCTTAGCTATTACCTGAAGATGGGATAAAAGCGGGGGTGAGCTTGAAAGCTCGTGGGTAACAGTTTATAACAAAAAACAAGTAAAACCTTTGAAAGCATTTACTTGTCGCAGAAAATTCTCTCTGAGTTCATAAAACACATGTTTCTCGAATTCTTATCGTGTAGTCAAATTTACAAACCTTAAAATATGAATACATCAAGCTTGTTCACAGATCATAAGCACATAAGCACATCAGAATGGTTTGGGTCGATCCAAAATAAAATGTACTACACATTTCTCCTAAGGGTCCTATGCAGTCGTAAACAGAACGTACTAACACAATCTCATATAATGGTTTTACATAGCCGTGAACTTATGAGAGTCCATGGAGGAGATCCATGCCACTAGCGGGTAGGCGGGAGAAGTCTTTAACTTGGTTAACGTGCACATGACTTAACTTAGGGGACCACCACAAACCCACATAATCATGTATTTCACATCTTGTAAACATATTGCCCAAAATGACACTTTTCTGAATCTTGACTTTTCTTAGACATGAGATATTTCGAAAATCATTTCCAAAAACCTGATTACCATAAACATGTATCTTTTCACAAAATTTCATTTTCAAAATCTTTTCACATATCAACACAATTCATATATCAAACATATAATAGATTTTCAATTCATTCAAGAAGCGATAGATGCAACACTTATGATGCAATTGAAATCATTAAACTTTCTTGGTTCAAAGAAAACATGTAGTGGCTTATTTACTCTATTATAAACAAGTAGCCACCTTGATTTCCTTGCTTATAGGCTTGCTCAAAATGTCTTTACTCTTTCTTCTCTTGCCTTTCTTGATTTCCTTGATTCTTCCCCAAATGAAGAGATCTTTGGCTCAGATGGAAGCTCTTCTCTTCCTCTACCTTTTTCCCTTCTTGAACAACCTCAAAATCTCTCTTGAAGGCCAAAAAAATTGAAACCCTAGCTTGCTTTCTCTTATTTCCTCTCAACCACCGAAATCTCTCCTCTTTCTCTTTTTTATTTATCTTCTTCTGTCCCAATTCACGTTTTCTTTTCCTCTTCTAATCCTACACTTAATGAGTGTGCAATGTGTTGGACCCCAAATTTTTCCGATTATTATCGATTTGTTTATTTAATTATTTATTTAGGTTTTGGTTGATTATTTTTTTAAATTTAGTCATTAATTTAGTGGCATGAATAAAGATTAGAATTAGATGGAAGGATTAGAACTAAGTTAGAATTAATATGGGAAGGTTAGAATTAAGTTAGCTTAAAGGTGTTAGTAGATGGATTAAATGAAAGAAGGGGCAAAATGGGAATAAAATGGGAAGAACAAGGTAAATGAAGGGTAAAATGGGGAAAAGACCATTAAAAATGGTCTTGAATTATAAGAAGAAGAGAGAAGTGTCGTAAGAACTAATGAGAAAGAAGAAAAAAAACGTGAAAAGGAGGAGGGAAGAAGGAAGATCGTAGGAAACTTGGAAGGAAGAAAAAAGAAGAAGAAAAAGAAGAGGAAATCATCTTGTTGGAGGTAAGTTTTCATCTTTCTTCTAGCTAGGTTATAGAGATTGGGGTTTGCGTTGGGAATGAAGGAAGAAAGAAGAGGAAGATGGAATCAATTTGATTTTGGATTTTTAAGCTAGGTTTTGGTTTTTCTAGCCTAGATGGACTGTGGGTAGGCTAGGTTTAAATTCAATTTTAACACTTCTTTGATTCTTGAAGTTTTTTGAACTTTTATTTGATTATGGATTAAATAGAAATTGGTTTATTTGAAGGGAATCAAGAAAACCTTACTCAAGAACAAGAGGAAAGGTAATCTTGAGCTTAGATTTTCAGCAAAAAATTAGGTGGGTAATATGTTTATAGTTGTTGTGTGATGGGCAAATGCCCTACTTGTGTGTTTATGCTTAAGTTGTGTGAATTTGAATTGTTGTGAAGATTTGGAAATGCATGATGAATTTACCATGTTATACCTTGAAAAAGGTTATGACATTTTGAATTGAATGAAAAGAAGAAAAAGCATGAAAATATGAGAATATGATGAAATGAAAGAAGCATGAGAGTACGAATTTGTGATTGACTAAATTGAGCATAAATTTGTTTGTGATTAGGCAAGAGAGGAATCAGTTTCGTTAGTCATGTGCACGTTGACCTATAGCCTTCTCTTGGCTGCTTGTTTGAGGCCACGAGGTCCTAAGAAATCGAACTCATTTTGTTCACGGTGTAAACTTCGGTTTCTCTGTTTCGTTCCATGGAACTCTTGAGCCATTTGTTGTACATTTCATCATTGATGTGTTGAGCATGATGCATAATTGAGTATTATGTTTTGATAGATAATTACATGATATGCTTTATGTGATGACGTTTTGTTAATTATGAGTTGTGAGATGAATTGTGAATTATTGAATTGCTAGACATATATGTATATATGTTTGTTTGTATGGCTCATTATCGATGGCTATAAATGTATTAGCCACTGAGTCGTGTAGATCACGCCACTATTCCCTCCTTAGGTGCAAAACAAGACAAGTGTTGAACCTTGTAAGGCATCGGAAACTCCAAGATATTAGAGACTTTTGTAACTAAGTTAGTGGCTAAACTTTTGGATAATTTTATAAGCATATCAAATATGAGCATCCTTTTGTATTTTGTATTAAGTTTGATGTGTATGTTGATATCTAAGAAAAGCTTTTTTAAACATTTATTTTGTTTAGAAATGAGAATGAGAATGAGAATTTAAGGATTTCCTTTTTTGTATGATTATGCTATTTTATAGGTTGGGTATGATGGTTGTGGAAGAGGAATGTGCATGTGCATATTCTTCCTTGTTGAAATTGCAAATGGTTGTTTGTTTTAGTATAGCTTGTTAGAGATTGGAAAGGTTGTATGGGATGAATTACTCAAGGTGAGGTTCAAGAGTTAATATGAAGAGATATTGCATTTAGCAAGCTTTCATAGGTGTAGAAATGGTGTTCGGAGCTCAAAGGAAAATCTGTTTCGATTTAAATATAATTAGCCAAAGTTGTCTTCTAGAAAATTGTAGCTTATCTTTCTAGCTTTGCAATGATATATAGTATGAATATTTTGGACATCGTAGTTGGGAGATATGATTATTAGAATATTGTGATGTTGCATACGATGGTCTTTCGGGACAGCCACATTGATTGGAAGTTTTTACCCTTTAAAAGCCAAAATATCTTTTTTGAGTCCTCATGGAATTGTAGGTCTAGAAGTCTTCTTTGAAACGGTCTTTGAATGACCTAAATCTGATATTTATAGTGAAAGTTATGCCCTTTTTACCAAGACAGGTTGGAAGAAGAAAAGCAGGAAAGGAAAGTTAATTAGCGATCACAACCTCGCGCGCGATCGCGCAAATGCCTAAATATGTTTCACTCTTTTAGCCATAACTTTGTCGTCCGACCTCCAAATGACCTGATTTTTGAAGCATTTGATTACTAACACATTTCTCTATCTTTATAAAAATATTTATAGCTTTTGGTTTTAATTTGAAAAAGATTGACCGAATCAAATTGAGGGGATCGGTTGGAAGAGTATGGGTTGGATATCTTTTTACTGAACATGCTTCAGTATTTTGGTGATATCTTAATCAGTAGAGCTCTAATTGTGATGATTCTTGTCTCTAAATAAAATAGAGACAACAAATTGTTATAAGGAATTAAATTTTAATTCGATCTCTAAGACTTTCAATTTCTAGATGGAAGTTGAGTATAGTGTACTGTTTTAGTATAACAATAGTCTGAAAATGTTTGGGCTATAACTTTTAGATTTATGAACCAATTGGGATGATTTTGGTATTATTAGAAACTTAAGACAATGGGGAGAAAATGTTCTAAAGAAGTCAAATTAAAATTCCAATTTGAGGTTTCCCAAAATCTGTCCTGAAGTTGAAGAAATGAGTTTGCCTACGTTTTTATGACTTCGAATGTTGGGTTTCAAAAACGAGGTCCAACATTGTTTGGTATCAGAGCTTAGGTTTTTCCTAGGCTTAGAATGCATCGTAGGATGAATTGTTGTGATATGTGATTATGTGTTGCATTGTGAATTGATTGATTGCATTAAGTTACATGCATGTCACGCATATATGTAGGAATTAAGATTAAAATGAATTGTAAGCTAATCATTAGTGTTTACAATGAAGGAGTAAGATGCCACCTTGTAGAAGGAAGCGAGGAGTATTGCAAGGATCCGTTGCACCCGACTCTCCACTAAGAGAGGAGGGCACGGATGAGTCTAGATCCCTAGGAGATACTGAGGCTCCCGTAGGGCAAAATAGTGAGCCCATTCGATCACAGATGCAGGAGTCATCTGTTCCTCCAGAACAAGTGCCTCCCTTGCACCCGAGATTGTTTTAGAAATTTACTCAAGCCTTTGTCCAAGTTATGGGTCAGATGCTGCAATCTTTTGGTCCGACCCCAGTTAAGAAGAGGAAGCAGTTCGACAAGTTGAGGAAGTATGAAGCAGTGGACTTTTATAGGACCACCGATCCCAAGGAAGCTAAGACATGGCTGAGAAAGACAGAACGAATATTGGAGTAGATAGACTGTGAAGATGATGAGAAGGTTGAATATGCTGCCGGTTTGCTACAAGGGGATGGTCTGTATTGGTGGGAGAGTGCCCCGGGAAGTTAGATGAAGCCATCAGGGATAGCCTGGAAGGACTTCCTGAATGTTTATAAGAAGAAGTATTTATCTGAAGTGTACATCCAGTAAAAGCAGAGAGAGTTTTTGAGCCTCACCCAGAGGGAGGTGACGGTGAGCGAATATGAGCGCCGGTTTATATAGCTATCCCAGTATACAGCAGAGATGAGGATGAGTGAGGCGGTTAAGTGCCATAGGTTTGAATTAGGGTTGCATCTAGCCATCAGAGAGAAAGTGGTAGTGCAGAATTTCAGTGATTTTCAATAGCTGGTTGAAGCGGCATTGAGGGTTGAGAATATAGAAAACATAAAGAGCGTTGTAAACAGGAAGAGTAAGGGGAGAGAATAGCTAAAGAGGGGAGGTGGTGTTCCTATGTCAGAGAGGAGTGCCAGGACTTTCCCTACACAGTTTGAGGAGAGGAGCAATGGAGCAAGCAGGCCTAGATAGATGAAAACTGTCTCACATCAAGCCTCAACAGTTAGAGGCAGCAGGAGGGGAGATGGGGATGAGCCACCGATTCCTAAATTTGAACACTGCGGAAGGTTTCATAGAGAAGAATGCTACCTTTTGACTGGAGCGTGTTTTAATTACTGGGAGAAAGGACACATGGCAAGAGAGTGCCATCAGAATACAAGACATGAGAGAAGTCAGATGCAAGCTTCAAGGAGGGTCGAGATAGTGGGACACAAGATAGTAACGGAAGTGGGCAGTTTTGATGCGGCCAGGAAAGGGATCCCTCCAGGGAGACCAAGAGGACAAACACCAGTTAGAATGTTTGCTATAATGGGGGAGGATGCAGGGACAGCTCTAAGAGTCGTAACTAATATGATTAAATTAATTGATGAGGATATTGTTGTTTTGATTGATCCGGGTTCTACTCATTTGTTTGTGTCATTGAGTAGAACTGTGCATGGTAGAGAATTGAGCCCATTGGATACTCCTTTGATGGTGAGTACTCTAATTGGCCAATGTATTATTATTAGTCAAGTATACAAAGACTGTGAGATATATATTGTAGGGGAATAATTAGTGGTAGATCTAATGCCATTGAGGATGGAAGGATTAGATGTGATTTTGGGTATGGGCACCTTGGAGAAATATAATGCCAACTTAGACTGCAGAAAAAAAATCGTGGAGTTCAAAATTGGCAATGGTAATAAGGTGGTATTTATGGGGGACATAAAAGTGAGTCTGACTAGAATGGTTTTAGTTTTAATAGCAGAAAAGATGATAAAGAAAGCATGTGAAGCATTTTTGGCCTATGTGGTAGACACAAAGGTTGATGGAGGGAAGTTAGAAGAAATACCTATGGCCATGGAATTCTCGGATGTCTTTCCTGAGGAATTACCAGGATTACCACCCCTAGGGAAATTGAATTTCCCATTGAGCTTCTTCCGAGTACAATGTCAATATCGATTCTGCCTTCTAGAATGGCTCCGACAAAATTGAAGGAGCTTAAGGAGTAGTTAGAAGAATTGCTAGAAAAAGGTTACATTAGACCAAGCTCTTTGCCTTGGGGAGCTTTGTTCCTTTTTGTAAAGAAGAAAGATGAATCATTGAAAATGTGTGTGGATTATAGGAAGTTAAATCAAGTCACTATCAAGAACAGATATCCGCTCCCACACATAGATAATTTGTTTGATCAGTTGCAAGGGGTAAGGATCTTTTCTAAGATAGATTTGAGATGAGGCTACCACTAATTGCAGATAAAGAGTCTGATGTGTTAAAGAATGCTTTTAGAACATAGTATGGCCACTTTGAGTTCTTGGTCATGCCTTTTGAGTTAACGAATGCACCTGCAACTTTCATAGACTTGATGAATCGAGTCTTTAAGTCCTTCTTAGACCAATTTATCATTGTCTTTGTTTATGATATATTGGTTTATTCTAATAGTGACAAGGAGCATGAGGAACATTTTGGGTTGCCTTGGAGACATTGAGGAAGAAAGAATTGTATGCCAAATTTGATAAATGCAAATTCTGGCTAAAGGAAGTATTGTTTCTTGGGCATGTGATTTCAGAGCACGGAGTACATGTAGATCCGAGAAAGATTGAAGATGTGGTGAAATGGGAGGCACCTAAGAATATAGCAGAAGTGAGGAGTTTCTTATGTTTTGTTGGGTATTATAGAAGGTTTGTGGAGGGCTTTTCCATAATAGCAGCTCCACTTACCAAATTGACAAGGAAGAATCAGAAGTTTGGGTGGACAGATGAATGCCAGAAAAGCTTTGAGGAGCTTAAGCATAGATTGAAAAGTGCACCGATTTTGACTTTGCCTTCGAGTAATGATGGATACATAGTGTATAGTGATGTCTCGAGGAAGGGAAGATAAGGTGATTGCTTATGCCTCTAGATAATTAAAGCCTTATGAGGTGAATTATCCCACGCATGACTTGGAGTTAGTTGCCATAACTTTTTCATTGAAAATATAAAGACATTATTTGTATGGAGTCACTACTAGGGTATTTATAGACCACAAGAGTCTTAAGTATCTGATGAGCTAGAAAGATTTGAATTTGAAACAGAGAAGATGGTTAGAACTGTTAAAGGATTATGACTTAATGATTAATTATCACCTTGAGAAGGCTAATGTAGTAGTGGATGCACTGAGTAGAAAATCGACTATAGCACTTGTGGAGACAGTGCATATTCCTTTGTTGAAGGAATTAGCCAAACTCAGAGTGAAATTGAGACAAGCTGAAGCTGATTGCATATTGACAAACTTTAGAGTAAGGTCAGTATTGAATGAAAAGATTAAGGAGTTGCAGGAACAAGATGAATATTTGAGCAGGCTTCGAGAAGGCTTCGAGAAGAGATTAAAAATGGTAAACCTTCTGAAATAGAGGTAAAGGACGATGGATTGATGGTGATAGGAAACAGACTATGTATTCCTGATATGCAAGGTTTCAAAGACGAGATTCTTGATGAGGTACACAATGCGCCTTATGCAATGCACCCAGGAAGTACAAGAATATATAGTGATTTGAAAGAACATTTCTGATGGAAAGGAATGAAGAAAGAAGTTGTAGAATATACTAAAAGATGCTTAATGTGCCAGCAAGTCAAGGCTAAACACCAGGAACCTTCAGGCAAGTTTAAACCCTTGTCTATTCTCGAATGGAAGTGAGAAAAGATTGCAATGGATTTCTTGATAGGATTGCCAAGGACTAGTAAGAAGCATGACACAATATGGGTGATTATGGATAGGCTGACCAAGTCCACACATTTCTTGCCAATTAAACAAATGGATCCATTGAATGTGTTGGCCAATAAATACATATATGAGATAATCATACTTAATGGGATTCCAAGTTTGATAGTCTTGGATAGAGATCCCAAGTTCACCTCCAGTTTTTGGGAAGGTTTACAAGAGGCTTTGGGAATTAAGTTGCACTTTAGTATGACTTTCCATCCACAGACTGATGGACAATTGAAGAGAACAATATGGACTCTGGAGGCAATGTTGAGAGCTTGTGTTATGGATTTTGAAGGCTCATGGGATGATCATTTTCCTTTAATTGAATTTGCTTACAATAATTTATATCACTTAAGAATTCAAATGGCACCTTATGAAGCTTTGTATAGTAGGAGGTGCAAAACTCCTATTTGTTAGGATGAGGAAGGTGAAAGGAGACTTGTAGGACCTAAGTTGGTGCGGGTTACAGTTGATAAGATTAAATTGGTGAAATAGAGACTTAAAGCAGCTAAAGATAGGATGAAGAGCTACACGGATGCACATATAAAAGAGATGGTATTTGAAGTTGGAGACAAAGTGTTTCTTAGAGCTTCTCTATGGAAAGGGGTCTTGAGATTTGGTAAGAAGGGCAAGCTTAGCCTTTAGCTTATAAGTTAGCTTTACCAATGTCTCCAAGGCAATCCTTAAATGCTCTTCATGCTCCTTATCACTTTTGAAATAAACCAATATATCATCAATAAAGAAAATGATAAATTGGTCTAAAAAGGACTTAAAAACTCGATTCATCAAGTCTATGAAAGCTACAGATGCATTCGTTAATCCAAAAGACATGACCAAGAACTCAAAGTGACCATACCATGTTCTAAAAGCAGTCTTTGGCACATCAGACTCCTTTATCCTCAACTGGTGATAACTCGATCTCAAGTCTATCTTGGAGAAGACTTTTGCCCCTTGCAACTGATCAAATAAATCATCTATACGTGGAAGCGGATATCTGTTCTTGATAGTGACATGGTTAATCTGTAGGAAAATCCCGGGAGGTACATCACATGTACCAACAGTGGAAAACAAAATTTTTTGTTACCGGGACCTTCCCGAAAGCCAGGATCCAGGTGTCGGTATGAAAACTCAAACCTAAA
>JANVCQ010000006.1:17816425-17833618 GCA_025531925.1 Erythroxylum plowmanianum | reverse complement strand
AGAAAAGAATTCGGGGGCCAACATCACCAATCCTCAAAACAAGTTTTCCCTCATGCACATCAACTAATGCCCTACTAATATTCATAAAGGGCTACCCAAAATCAATGGACAACTTTTATTAGCTTCAAAATCCAATAGCACAAAATCAACAGGAATGGTAAATTTATCTACTTTAACTAACACGTCTTCTACAACTCCATATGGTCTCTTGATGGATTGATCTGCAAGTTGAATCACCATAGATATTGGCTTAACCTCTCCTAGTCCTAATTTCCTAAAAATAGACAAAGGCATCAAGTTAATGCTTGCACCTAAATCACATAAGCATTTAGAAAATTCAAAGTCACCAACAACACATGGAATCGCAAAACTCCCTGGATCTTTTAGTTTTGAAGGAATTGTGCTTAAGATAATCGAACTACAATTCCCCATCAAAGTGACCGTTTGATTGTTCTCCCAAGTACGTTTGTGTGTCAGTATGTTCTTTTAGAAACTTTGCATACTTGGACATGCACTCCAAAGCTTCCACCAATGATAAGTAGATCTAAAGCTTCTTCAATTTCTCCAAGAACTTGGAAAACTGAGAGTCCACTTGATGTTGTCTCACTCTTTGTGGATATGGAAGTTTGGGCTTGCATGGTGGTGGTGGCACATAAGGCCTCTCTTATTCTTTCTCTTCTTGAATCTCCTTACCTTTTCTTTTTTCTTGGCAATCCTTTTTTCGTAATTGGTTCCTCCATCTGCTTACCACTTTGAAGTGTGATAGCCTTCAATTGTTCCCTTGGGTTGGCCTCAGTATTGCTTAGTAATCTACCTATAAATCTGATCAAACTTTGCCACCATCCTCTTTTGACTTTTCTCCTTTCTTGAAAACATCCTCTTTTGGTTCTTTTCTTGATTTTCCAGTTTGGACCCCAAAACATCCATCAACTTGTCCATTTTTTCTCTAAAGATCCAAGTCTGGCTTGTTGAAATCTCAGAGGTCCTTGTTATCTTGCTTGGCCTCCTGCATTGTTAGTATTCTACGAAGCATTTGGGTGGTTTTTCAACGCCAAAAAATCACCCCAGATTATAAGTATTCGAGTACAGATTGTTACCTTGATGTGGTTGGCCCAAGTAACTTACCTGTTCAATGCTACTGGCTCCTAAAAAAAAACATTATGTTGTGCAATGGTTGTCTTGCCCGCATAACTCACACTGTGATTACATAGCTTTGGTTGTAGATGAAGATGCTCTTCGCATATTACTCAACTACTTGTTGAGGGCTATGATTTGTGCCTACAAAGCAATAACAAAGTCAATTGGGATCATACCTTTTTTCTCCTTCTACCCTTGCCGACTCCTCTCACTTGACCACATACAACTATTGCTCGCCAACTCTTCCAAAAGATCATGAGCTGCATTGGTAGTTTTCCTTAATAAAGATCCTCATGTATCTGCATCTATGGTCCCTCTTGTGCTCTGATTTACAACATTGTAGAATGTTTGCATGAGGAACTCCCTTGGAAGGTTATGGTGAGGACAACTTCTCTGTAGTTCTTTAAACCTCTCCCAAATTGCATATAAAGACTCCCCATAGCTTTGTTGAAAATTTGTGATTTCTTTTCTGATCCTTATTGTCTTGGTCAATGGGAAGTATTTAGCAAGAAATGTCTGGGCTAGCTGTTCCTAAGTATTAATATACCCTGAGCTAAGAGAATTTTACAACGCCTTTGCCCAATCTCTTAAAGTGAAAGAAAATAGTCGAAACCTCACGGTATTGTCAAACATCCCATTAAATCAAAAAATGTCGCATATCTCCAAAAAATTGGTGAGATAGGCGTTGGGATCTTCATTGGACAACCCATAAAACTACACACTACTCTGAAAATGTTGAGAAGTGCCGACTTGATCTCGAAATTGTTAGCTTGAATCGTTGGCCTCGCAACTCCTTGAGGACTGAATCCTGACCTCATAAAGTCCATCAGTGTCCTTTCAGCCACTAATTGTTCTCCTTCTTTCACCATATTTCTTTGTATAATTTCTTGGTGCTTCGCTCTTCTCAATTCTCACCATGCCTTATGATATCTACTAACTCTTCATTATGAAATCCAGTATTCCTTTACATGTTCTTTATGTTCATACATATGCAACGACACAAGGAAAGGTATTAAAAACTTGTAAATCAAAGTAACCCAAAATAAACAAGATGTTAAACAAACAATCCCCGATAACGATGCCAAAAAATTTTTGAATGTAAAATACACTATTAGTCTTATGCTTAAAACTATAAATATACAAATCGTACTTGTAGTTGAAAGTGGATATTGATCCCACAAGGATTGTGCTTAGGCACCACTTCATTCAAGTTGTTCTTTGTTTAAGAAATCATTTCACTTGAATTTAAAAAGATAAATAAAATGAAGACAAACTAAAAGTAATAGGAAACAACGTAACTCAAACCAAAATCGTAAACTAAGACTTAGAGAAAATCAAGATTAAACATTAGGACTTATCCTTATCCCTATTTGCTCCCCTCTGATTAATTGATTCAATTTATGATTGGCCCAAGATTTCTTAAAATTCTAGCTACCCTCTCTCAAGGTGTAACTAAATGTCACTAGTTAAATAAATTAGAATTAACTTTGGGATCTCTCAATGTACAAAGCCTTTCCTAAGCAATTAACTAGGTATGAAGCTATCCTATAAGCAATGTATTGACCTATTTAAATATCTTCCTAAAAAATTAGTAACTTGTTATTTATGGGTCTATTAATTGTCAACTCTCGTTGTACAATTAACACAGATTACCAAGCTCACTCTCTCGATTTATTTCAAGGTTTAAGCATAATAAATAACAAAAACATGTATATCATTAAATCGATAACCAAAGGTTCACAAATAGTTCAAACAACAAACCCTAAAGATTTTTTTAGTCAATCATAATTTCCATAACTTCCCCAAAAATCAAATAATCCATAATAAATATGCTGAGAAAGAAACTGAAATAAGACTAGATGGGGCAACTCCTCCACTTCTTTGCCCGAATCTGGAAATTTTAGATGACGGGGTGCTCTTTGCTCAATCGGGAATGAAACCTTGAATCTCCACCTATTTCTAGGCTCTAGCTCTATCTTTTAAGTCTAGGAAGCAAGTTCCATAACCCCCTGACGACTCTTGGGATTATTCTCCTTATAACATCACGAAAACCTAAAAAAAATACAAGAAACTCGCATGTCTCTTCAACTTCCAGTTCTCACAATCACAGAAATTATACTTATGCTTCCCACGATCGTGGGTTATATTAGCAGAAACTTTCTCCTTAGATTTTCAACTATCGTGGAAAACATGCCCTTTTCCATGGTCGTGGGTTCTTATTTTTTAGCAGCTCCACTTCTCTTCTATTTTCTTGGTCCCTAGCTCAATCACAAAGGTGTCCACCCTCCATTCCTACATCCAAATGATCAATTCCTACCTTGAACTAATATCAATCACAAAAGAACAATCATAAAGATCAAACTAAACAAAAACACACAAAACAAATCCTAAAACACAATAATACTAACCTATCATGCAAGAAACAAATGCCCAATACTTAGAAAAACACATACTAATGCACAACTATCAATAAGCCTACTACCTATGAAGAGGTTCTGAAGAGTTCAGAATCTGACAAATGGCTTCAAACTATGAAATTCGAAATGGATTCCATGTATGTAAACCGAGTATGGACTTTGGTTGACCCACCTAAAGGGATAAAACCCATAGGGTGCAAAAAGGGTTTTCAAGAAGAAAATTGACATGGAGGGTAATGTAGTTACCCATAAAGCTAGGCTTGTAGCTAAAGGTTATCGCCAAAGGCAAGGTGTTGACTATGATGAAACGTTTAGACCAGTAGCTATGCTTAAATCCATTAGGATGCTCCTAGCCATTGTCGCTCATTATGATTATGAGATATGAAAAATGGATGTGAAGACAACTTTCCTTAATGAAAACCTAACATAGGATGTGTATATAACACAACCTGATGGTTTCATATCTATGAATAGTGAAAAGGTATGCGAGCTTCAGAAATGCATTTATGGATTGAAGCAAGCATCTAGGAGTTGGAATATCCAATTTGATAAGCCAATCAAAGAGTTTGTTTTCTCACAAAATCTAGATGAGCCATGTCTGCATAAGATGGCTAGTGGCAGTGCAATCGTGTTCCTTGTACTGTATGTAGATGACATATTGCTAATAAGAAACGCTGTCTCTGCTTTACAATCAGTTAAACTTCGGTTAGCTAAGAATTTCTCTATGAAAGATCTGGGAGAAGCAACTTATATTTTGGGGATAAGGATCTATAGAGATAGATCTAAGAGTTTGCTTGTTCTTTCTCAGTCTACATACATAGACAAGATGTTAAAGAGGTTTAGCATAGAGTAGTCCAAGAGAGGTTATCTTCCTATGGTACATTGGTATACTCTCTAAATCTATGTATCTAAAGACACAAGATGAGAAGACTTGTATAAATTTGATTCCTTATGCTTCGGCTATAGGATCAATCATGTATGCTATGTTATGTACTATACCTAATGTATTGTATGTTCTAAGTGTTACGAGCAGATACCAGTCAGACCCTAGTGAGGGTCATTGGGTGGCTGTCGAGAATATCCTTAAGTATTTGAAAAGAACTAAGGATGTATTCTTGGTATATGGAGAAGGTGATCTCATGGTAAGTAGGTATACTGATGCCAGTCTCCAATTAGATAGGGATGACTCCAGATCCCAGTCCGGATATGTATTCATACTAAATGGTGGTACAGTCAGTTGGAAAAATTCTAAACAAGAGACAACTGTTGATTCGACGACAGAGTCGAAGTACATTGCAATTTTAGAAGCGACAAAGAAAGTAGTTTGCATTAAGAAGCTCATCATAGAACTTGGTGTGGTTCTAAGCATCGTTAACCAAGTGCAGTTCTATTATGACAACAATAAGACTATAGCATAGGCGAAGGAATTGACGTCTGATTAGAAATCCAAACATGTACTCAAGTGCTACTATTTATTTAGAGAGATCATTGGTGATGTCAAGATAGAGATAGTTCCCACCGATCAGAATACAGTTGATCCGTTGACTAAGCCTATTTCCCAAAAGAGGTTTATATCACATGTTGAGATCATGATAATGAGATTCCTATCATGTGTAATTATGTTAGTATCTAAACTTTCCCTAGTCATAGGATTAATGAGATGGGATATCATTAATCCAGATAGATTGGCACATGTTATATTCCTTAATTGGATCAAGCAGTAGATCTCATAAGCTGTAGACATTAGTTATTTAGAGTTAACATATGGATGCTTAGTAAGGGTAGGAAGTACAATGCATTGACCTATTATGAGACAATCATACGGATATTCTATTATAGTGTTAATAATAATCTCATCATAGCAATGGTGCAAGTATCCTTTGATTTGAGGTGCTCAAAGATATCTCGGATACTGATCTTGTGCTTTGACTCCATTCATCGGTGTCTTTTAGGGGTTACTCATAGGGTAGTGATTGGGTACAGCTTGAGGTATTCAGAGGTAATTGAATAGCCAATGAAGGATTTACCACTCTTAATAAAAGGAGATGATACCTACGGCCTCTTGTCAGGGTCATTACTCAAGAGTCTCTGGCCAAAGCAGATATGTGTCATGAAGAGAGTCTTCAATGATATATAGAGTAATGAGATCCTCAGGAAAAGATCTAATATCACTTGGGCTAGATGGGACGTAGTCAGTATAGTAGGAGTTAACACTTTGACCATACTTTGAACCAAGTGGGGTATAGATGGTGAAAGGACGAATTGCATGGCAACATTGCATATAGAAGGGTTCATAGTCAAACCATTGACTTTTTGGTCAATTGGGGTCATGGCATGTTGCTAGATACTGCGCTTGATTTACTTGAATTAAATGTTAATTCAAGTGGCCAACATAACCGAGAACCTAATGGATCACATATATAGGAGATCTGAAGGATGAGTAAAATGGTCCTAAATGGTGATTCAAATTATGAGAGAGTGTTTTGGGATTGTATCGCGATGTGATCGTGGTAGAAAATGTTGCATGGAATGGATTAGAAACAAGTGTTTTTGGCTGCCAATTTGTCCATTAACTTCCTAAACTTCTATTAATGTATGCTATTTATAGTAATTAACTTCTCATAACTTCCATTAATGCATGCTATTCATGACTATAACTTCCTATAACTCTCCATTTGTGATGGGGGTTTTGAGAGGCCAAAGAGGGCATAAAATAATCATCATTTTCGTGCACCTTGTGTAAGACACAAGTGAAAGAAAGGTTCTTTCTTACACACACACATATTCTTTTTTCTCTTTAACTCAACTCTTACAAGAGTCATTGTCTTTGCTAGCACAAAGAAAGAATTCTAGCCATCTCCTAATGAGATTTCATGCTTCCATCTTCATATGGATTTTCATTAGAGATAGTTTACATTGATTGTTGTGGTTTACAATAACCCAATGCGGAGAAGATTAAAGAATGAAGGAGATCGTCAGAAAGGAATGTAAATATCTTACATTTCATGTTTTTGTTTTCTATATCTATATGCATGAGTAGATCTAGTTTTTGAGGTTTTGGTTTATTCTCTGCTACGTATATATGATATATATTATGTATGAGAAGCATGAACGGAACCCTATAATGTGCAGGTAGAGGTTTAAGCTTTAATGTTGGTGGTTTTTCTGTAGATGGCGGTATATGTGCTTAGGTTCGAACCAATTTATCTTGATGCATTTGAACATCTGACTCCTCCATCTCATCATCTCCTTTAGATTCAAGTTTTTGATATCCATTATTTGTCTTTGCTTCCACTGAGTGTACATCTGCGATGCAACTCTCAACTTGTTCTTGCACATTTTGATCTATAATTTCAACCTTCATGCATACGCTACTCATTATTGGATTTTTTAAGGCCTTATTCATATTGAATTTGATCTTATACTCACCTACTTGAAGTGTTAATTTCCCTTCGTGAATGTCAATTATGGCTTTCCTTGTATTCATAAATGGTCGACCTAGGATCAGTGGACAGTTCTTATCTTCTTCAAAATCAAGAACCACAAAATGTAAAGGAATAATGAACTTATCCACTTGCATCAGAACGTCGTCCACTATTCCAAATGGTCTTTTAATGGATTGATCAGCCAACTAAATTAACATCGATGTTAGCTTGACCTCACCCAGTCCAAACTTCTTGAATATCGACAAAGGCATAAGATTAATGCTTGCCCTTAAATTACATAAACACTTTGTAAATTCAAATTCACTAACCACACAGGGTATTGTGGAACTCCTTGTATCTTTCAAGAATTCCTTAGGTTTATGGTGTGGGCATTTCCGTTCCAAATCCTTGTATCTTTCCCACACTTCATAGATCGATTCCTCATCATTTTATTGGAAGTTGGTAATTCCCTTAATGATCTTAGTGGTCTTAGGCAGGGGAAAATATTTGTCTAAGAAAGCACGAACTAGCTAATCCCAAGTGGTGACATTGGCTGGATTGAGGGAATGATACCAAGCCTTTGCTCTATCTCTAAAGGTAAAAGGAAAGAGCCTGATTCTAACCGATCTTCTGAATTTGATGGTACCTAAAGGTATCACAGATTTTAAGGAAGTTCACTATATGTGCATTGAGATCTTCATTTGTTAGTCCATAAAACTGCATGTTTCGTTGAAGCATGTTTAGGAGGACTGGTTTGATTTCAAACAATACTACTTACACGGGTGGCCTAGCTAGTCCTTGGTTAGCTACATTAAACCATGGTTTCATGAAGTCCATAAGGGTTCGTTATTGACATCCTTAGCTTGCTCGTGGTCCAAATCTTGCTTAAATTCCTCTGCCATTGTTGATTTCGTGATTTCTTCTTCTTCTTCATGTTGAGATTTCCTAATGGTTCGTTCTAGTTGAATGATGTCTAACTCTACAGTTTCAGTTAACAACTCGAACCTCTTGCAACTCTTATGTTCATACAAAAGCACGATTTTAGAAGTAGAAAAGAAAGAATGAAAACAAAAATTAAAAACTAGCTAAACGTCTTAAACTATAGAACTAAACTAATTACCTCCTCGGCAACAACTCCAAAAACTTGATCATGGTTTTCTGATGTGTGTAGGATCTTATTAATAACCTTGATAATCCGTAAGCATACGGGTGATTCATGTAATACCGAAGGTGTCAATTTCACAAGAAGGGATAATCTAATCCTAAAATCTAAGGCCAAAATAATTCACAGTAATCCAAAATGTAACAAACTAAGGCAAGAATTTTATTCAATCACATAACTTAATTCCAAGAATCAATTATAAAAATATTAACAAAGTAGCAATTGTAACACACACTAAAGAATCAACTTAAAGGCACTATCAATTAAGAGAAAGGGAAATTTTTACCTATCTTTAACGCTAACTTAATAAATTATGAATTATCAAATTATTGATCCTAGACGATCCTAGGGTTGATTACTCTCTCTCAAGTTATAACCATTAACCCTAAATTATAATCCCTAATCAGATTATGAAAAATTGCAATTTCTTAATTAACAATCTATCCAAAACCCTAATTAGATCTGAAGTTATCCAATAAACTATAGGGAACCTATGTGAGGTCTCTCTTCACACAATTACCGATGTGATTAATTTATCATTCTTATTAAATCACCTAACTCTCGTTAGCCCAATTTAATTATTTTTCATTCGATTCACCCTCTCAATCTATTACCAAATTATGTAATCACAAAAATCAATCACAATAAATCCAATAATCATAAAACAATCAGATTTTATTAAATCAAAGATAAAAGAACCCGAAGGTGACTATAGAACATCTCAACATTCACAATCCTATCATCAAACTGATATTCCCAATTATATACAATAATAAAAATGAAATATAACAGGAAATACGATTCTAAATGAAGATAGGAGGCAATGATGTCGAGAAACTCCAAATCTAGGAAGTACGTCGATGTTGGCTTCTTCTCCACTTCTCTCTTCTTTCTTCTCTTTCTCAATCTTTCAACAATTCTTTAGGGTTTCTCTCCAAAGTGACTAATGCAAAAACTCCCTTCATCTTCTTTTCCTTATTCTTTATATACCTTTTGTGTTCTGGGTAGCCCTAAGGTTTTTTTGGGGTTTGAAAAGTCCAAAAACTCCCTCGAAACTTGACATTTTTTAGTGACTGTGCATCTGTTCGATGCAGGCCATGATTGTGGGCCACGTCTGAACCTTCTATCACGATCGTGGCAATCAGGCCACGATCATGGGCCGTATCTTGGGCCACGATTGTGGGCTAACTCTAGTGCTTCTGTTACGATAGTGGTTTATTGTGCCACGATCGTGGGTTGTTGTTCCGACCCAAGTGTGTCTGAAACTTCTCCGTTCTTTAATATTGAACCTAAAACACTAAAAAACACATCAAGGTATCTCAAAGACATAATAATTAAGCTCAAAGATGTGTACTAACCATAGAAACATTTAAACACAATTAATCAACAAACTAACACAATTCTAACATAAACAATTACTAAACGATTAAGTTAGATGTTGGACCTTGAACTTTTTTTGGAAGTTAGAAATATGAAATAAGAAATTATTGGCGATTATTCATGTGTAAAGAAAAGAAGAATTCTTGAATTTGAAATGAAGTAGAAAGGATAGTTAAGACAAGATGGGTTATATGTGAAATATGGGAAGTTATAAGTTGAAACATGATCACTGAGTATGCTTTGGTGTTTTAGCTATAATTTTTTCTCTAGTTATCCGAATGAGGTAATTTTTGATTTAGAGTGCACTTAAATGCATATCAAACTAAGCCCTAAAATATGGTGTAATTCACACTTATCAGGTATAGAATGGTAAAAGGACGAATTGCATGAGAACATTATCTATGGAAGGGTTTATATTCAAATCACGAAAGTTTCGATCAATTGGGAGTCATGATGTGTTACTAGATACCACTCATAACTTGGTTAAATTAAGTATTAATTCAAGCAGCCAATATAACTTGAAACCTAATGGGTCACAAGCATTGGAGATGTGAAGAATGAGTAAAATGGTTTTTGATGGGGATCCAAGATATGAGAGATGCATGAATAAGCTAGGAAAGTATGGAACTTTAGGGTCATTTGATTGTGAATCACATGACACATGTGAATTTTGCTTATTAGGTAAGATGACAAAATTACCCTTTAAAAAAGGGGTGAATGTTTTCATGCTAGATTAAGTGGGATTAAAAGCCACTTAATTCCTACTAATTATCCATTGATGTTGGGTGTTAGAGGGAGGCCAAAAGGTGTCAAAGACACTCCATTGTCGTGTAAAAGTTGTAAGAAAATAATGTGTCTTTTTGTGAATTGTTCACCATCTTCTAAAATACTCTCCCAAAGAACACACCACAAAGCTAGCAATTTGTGTGTGTTCTAGCCATTCTTCCTAAGAGGTTTCAGGCTTTGCTCTTCATATGGATATCATTAGAGGTCCTCCTTTGGTCCTTGTAGTTTACAACAACCTGAAGAGGTGAAGACAACTAATAACAAAGGAGATTGTAAGGTACACATCTTAAGTTTATGTTTTGTTTTACAACATCTAATGACACTTGTTTGATTCTTTGTTTTATGGATTTCATTTTATTTTCTACTTCATATTAAAATAGTTGACACATGTGATGCATGATTAAAACCCAATAGTGTATTAGAGCCATCTTGTGCCTATTAGATGTAGTTTCTATTACATGTGCAATATAATTGCATGACTGTGGCAACTATGGGTTTGTTCACAGAAAATTTGAAATTAAATTTTGTAAAAACCTTTTCATGATTTCCTTTCACTCATATGATCATGAGATGTTACTATATGGTTTTAGTGATTGAAAATTGATTTCAATGTGATTGAAATATTTATTGTCAAATTTCTAACCGTTTTCTGCTGAATATATGTTATTGGTTAGCTAAATTGTTGACGCTTAACATGTTTTTCATGGAATTTGGTGTTGTAATTTTTATGTAAACATATCTAGAATGTTTTTAATCTTATATAATTTTTCTAGAATTAATTAAAATTATTTTAATTAATTTTTCAAATAGTAAACAAATCTGGTCAGTTTTGTTGAAATTGATGGAACTATTTTATTTGATAATTTTGTGTGCGTATGTTTTGGTTCTAGAACCTTAAAAATATTTTTATGTGATAAAAATGTGTTATTTTGCTGAATGAAGCATGCCAAAATTATTTTTGTCGAATTAATATTTCCGGAAAAAAATTTAGATGTCAAATTTGTCATTTTTAGCATCTCAATGGTGTTTCAGTTATCTTGATAATTTTTGTGTGATTCCAAAATTATTTTGATCAACTTGAAATGACCTAGAGATTCATGGAATGATGATTTGATTTTTTGGAAATTTTGGGAAATTTTGGAAACTAATTTTGAATTAATTTAAGTAGAGCATTATTTTTTAGTAAGACTAGAAATTGGCATGTGCCAAAATTAAACGTTTAACTTTGATATCAAATAATCAATTTTAAAGTGAATTAATTTCTTGAAGTAAGAGTTTAATTTAATTTTATTAATATTAAATTCTAAAATGAAATGACATACAAGATTAAAATTAGCCAAAATAACACATAGGAAGAAATTCGATTCAAAAGTTGATTCAACTTCCAAAATATAGGATCCATAACTTGTTACAATCAAATTTGATGTGTTCTATATTATGCATTAGAGGATGCATGTTAGAAGTATGTGTTAGGCTTGCAAGATGGATGGTTATGGACTTAAGCCCAATATGATTGGGGTGCTTATATCATGCCATATAGTTATAGCGACTATATATATGTCTGATATATAGAAGACCTTCCTAGTTAGATGAGACCTAAGTAGAAATCCCTCACTTAGAATGTTAAAACTAATGTGTTCCATTAATATGGTGAGAAGCAGAGTTCTTTTAGAGTTAGGGTTGTTGGGCAAACCCAAGCCCGCTCTATACAAATATGTTCAATCCATGGAAATATGATTTCCGGATTAATGGATTGATTTTAACTATAAGCGTTGATTTGTTGGCAAACCCAAGGTCAACGTGGATAGGGGTGAAGTTTGGTAGTGTTCATGCAATGTATATACAACAAGAGTTGATAGTCCAATGTGTGTGCACACATCAACAATTGCTAGCACTAAATTTGATAGTTGCATTATAAATGAACTTGTATGACCGATACCTACCAATTGACCTAGGATGGCTTGTTGGGCAAACCAAAGATCATTAAAGTCCTAATGGACATGCATTTACGTGCAATATAACACCATTTCTCTCTTTGACATTAGGTTGCAAAAATCGACACCATGACCACTAGTGTGAACCTACGCTCACTTATGGAAACTAATAAGATGACTGGACCTAACTTCCTAGACTGACTTAAGAACCTGAGAATATTTCTCAAGTTAGAATAACTAGGCTACAACTTAAAAGAATCACTTCCCGAACCCCCTACTACTGATGCTTCAGATAGTGATCAAAAGGCATATAGAAAACATCTCGATGATAGTAAGATGGCTAGTTGCATAATGTTGGCCACTATGCCACTGGAATTGCAAAAGAAGTATGAGGCTATGGATGCTCATGCCATACTCTATCATCTAAGGAAGCTATTTGATGAGCAAGCTAGGTCCAAAAGGTTCGAGACCTCAAGATTGCTCTTTCGCTCCAAGATGAATGTGGGGACATCTCCAATGAAAAATACACTAAAGATGAATGGCTATATTGAGAGGTTGGCCTCCTTAGGTTTCCTAATAGATTATGAATTAAGTATAGAATGAATTGTGACTAGTTTGACTGATATTTATTAACAATTTGTGCTTAACTATAGGATGAACTAGATATCCACTAAGATTCCTGAATTGATCAACTTGCTCAAAACAGTTAAGTCATTTGTTAGGAAGGACAGTAAGGCTTTGATGCTAGTGGATTCTTTTGGTTTGAGGAGGAAGAACCAAAAGAAGAAGAAGTCGATGATCGTGTTGTTTTAGTTTTAACATTTATAAGTCCTCAAATACCCCAACCGCATCAATCATGATTGTTGTATAAAAGGTGTTGATCCCACGAGGAGAGGAACTAATCTAATCCTAAAATCTAATGCCAACAATATTTGAAACTTCAAATAAATAATGCAATGGCAAGTAATCACGAGATTTGAATTCAACCACTTAAATCAGAAATTAAACATGAAGGAATTAACAATTAAGCAATATGCAATCACAATAGAAACCAACCTAAGGAATTTACCAATTTATGAGAAAGGGGATTTTACTTATCATTAATGTTAACCTAGTCAATTATGTGTCAATGGAGTGTCAGTTCTATACTATCCTAGGGCTAATTACTCTCTCTCGAGTTTTAATCATTAAACCTTAAATTATAAACTTTAATCAAGTTATGAAATTTGCAATATCTCAATTCACAAATTATCCAAAACCCTAATTAGACGTGTCGCACTTTAATAAACTATTGGAATATCACACGGGATCTCTCTCTGCACAATTACCAATATGATTCGTCGTGATTTCTATTAAATTGCCTAACTCTCGTTAATCTGATTTAATCATTTTTCATTCAGTTTGCCTCTCAATTTTTTACCAAATTACTCAAGAATTCAATCAAACCATGACATTCATCCAAATAAACACAATCGACTAAATTATCATTAAATCAAAATAAAATCTCGAAGCAAAGTTTAGATCATCATCAACATTCCAAATCCGATCATCATAATATCCATCTCAATTCTATACATAAATAAAATTGAAACAAAAAGGAAACACACTTTGGAATACACGATGGAAGGTAACGATGTCAAAAAACTTCATGATCCGAGAAACACGTCAAATTAGCTTGGTCTTCTTCTTCCTCCTTTTCCTTCTTGTTCTTTCTCTATCTCGGTATTCTCTTTAGGGTTTTCAATAGTGGCTGTACAGGAGCTCCATTTTCTCTCCTCTTTATGTTCTTTTATATTATTTTATGTTTTAGGTAACCCTAGGATTTTTTCGAGGTCTACAAAATCCCTCGAATGATCATGGAATGCAGGCCATAATTATGGGTCATTTCTTAAGCTTCTGTCACGATCATGGCCTACCTTCCATGATTGTAGGCCTGTGTTGTGGCCCAGATTCCCTCCGAAACTCCTATGCTCTTTGATATTGATCCTGAAACATTAGCAAACATGTCATGATACCTCATAAATATAATATTTAAGCTCAAAGACTTGCACTAACCCATAAAACCCATAAACACAAATAAATCACAAACTAACACAATTTTAACCTAAACACATACCAAGTGATCGAATTAACAACTAAATGCATATCAAACTATGCCTTAAAACACGATGCAATTTACACTTATCACATCCTTACACTTAAACATTTGCTTGTCCTCAGGCAAACAAAACAACAAACAACACAAAATCACAAAACACACAATGCAATAATTGTTAAGTCAAGAAGACTTCACATATATTAATTTTGGTGACAATTAAATAATAATAATCATAGAAATAAATGAGTTGTTTTGATAAGTGTGTTAAGTGCGCAGAAAAAATAGAAGTATCATATAGTCATCCTAGACGAAGCAAAACATAGAAGAAACAAAACATAGACATCACGTCATCATAGAAGAAACAAAACACAGACGACACGTCATCACAAAAAAAGCAAAACATAAAAGAAGCAAAACAAAGACGACACGTCATCACAGAAGAAGCAAAACACAAACGACACGTCATCACAGAAGAAGCAAAACACAGACAACACGTCATCACAGAAGAAGCAAAACACAGACGATACAGAGACGAAGATACTCTAAGTACGTCTGACAGTTTGTTAGTTAGAGTCAGTTACATAACTCAACTAAATAACGGTTTCTACAAGAAACAAGAAACAGTTTTCAAGAAGCAGTTGAAGACTTAGGTTATAAATACTAGTCGTAGTCGAAGACTGAAAAAGTTAGAAAGTTTTAAGAGAAGTTTTACACTTTCAAGTTTTACATACTTAGAAAATGCTGTATTCAAAGTGCAACACAAGAGAGCAAACGCTGCTATAACAAAAAGCTCACAATATCTGTCCTAGTGAGAGAAAGAAAAGGCTAAGAGCCTGGAGAGACTAAGATAGCAAAAAGAATACTTTGTGTAAAAGACCTGAAGAGGCTCTGGAAGGGAAGAAAGAATACATGTAAAGTTGAAGAAGTATAGTGAAATCTCAGACAAACTCTGAGAACTGGATGTAGCCTAAGATTTGGGGTGAACCAGTATAAAATCACGACGTCTATTCTCTAACCTTACACTTTAATTTTCTTGTTATTAGACAAATCGATATAATTTATTTATGATTCAAATATGTAGCTACTTTAGTATAATATCCTTAGTATTCATTTGATAGTTGAAAAAGTTTTTCAAGAAATATCAAAGGTTTTTGTATTCTCAAAAAGATTACACAATTCAGCCCCCCTTCTTATGTATTTCATATACTTTATGTGAATTCTATATTAACAAGTGATTTACTTCAGTTAGTATCAGAGCTCGGTTTTCAAGAACCACCTTTACAAAGTGAGGACAAGGATCCATGGCTGAATCACATAGTTTTATAGCTGAAGGTGCCTCAGTCACAAGACCTCCTGCATTTAATGGTGAGGATTATCATTATTGGAAGGACAGGATGCGGCTCTTTGTAAAATCCACACATATTGATCTTTAGGATATCATCGAGAATGGACCATACATAGCAGTAGATGATGCCACATACCATTCCTTGTACCAAATGGTCAACCGATCAGAAAGCTAGATTTCAATTAAACTCAAAGGCCAAGTTCTTTCTGAGTTATGCTTTAAGTAGAAGCGAATATGATAAAGTTCATGGATGCGAAACTGAAAAGGAAATGCGGGACACTTTATCCATCGCACTTAAAGGCACAAATTAGGTGAAATAGTCCAAGATCAGTATTCTTGTACATTAATATGAGTTGTTCAAGATGAAAGAAGATGAGTCTATTGATTAGATGTTTGGATGATTTCAGACTATCGTTAATGGACTTAAAGCTCTTGGGAGAATCTATGATAATCAAGACCATGTCAGGAAGATTCTCAGAAGTCTACCTAAAAGACGGAGACCCAAAGTTACTGTAGTACAAGAAACTAAGGACTTGAGCAAATTAAAGCTAGACGAATTGTTTGGTTCTTTGAAGATACATGAAGTAAAGCTTGATGCAGAAGATAAACCTAGAAGAGACAAATCTATAGCATTAAAGGCTGGTCAAAAAAATGACAAGATTTAGAAAAATAGAAGTTCATCATCAGAAGCATTGAAGATTGAAGAAATCAAGAATGATGATACCAGTGAATCTGACCAAGATTTAAGTGAAGACGATGATGAACTATCTTTCATTTCTAGAAAGATTAGAAGAATGTGGAAAAAGAAAGCAAAAGGAAATAAAGACTTTTCTTTTAATAAAAATAGCAAAGACAAAGTCAAGAACGAGAAGACCTCTATCATTTGCTACGAGTGCAACAAATCAGGACACTACAAGTCTGAATGTTCGTTGCTTAGAAGAAAACAGAAGAAAAGTAAAGAAAACAAAAAGAGCATGATGGCAACTTAAAAAGATTTGGATTCATCCAAATCTGATTCCGATTCAGAAGCATCAGTACAAGCAAATATATGCTTGGTAGTCAAAAAAGAAAGTAACGATGAGGTAACTTCTAATTTTAATGAACTTCAAGATGCATATTTAGAATTGTTAGAAGATTCACATACTATACTAAAGCAATATAGATCTTTAAAAAGGAAATTTGTTGAAAACTTGAAGAACACAGAAGTGTTAAAGAAAGAAAACGTCTGCCTTAAAGAACAAGTAGACGATATGAAAAAGAAAGTAACTATGGATAGATCTGAGGAAATTAGTCAGTTGAAAAAAAGGATTAATACTATTTTAGCAGATTTATCAATCTTTACTGAAAGTACGAAAAAGATGAATGACGTGATTGGAAGATATAGACACCCTAATGATAAGAGTGGTTTAGGGTTTACGAAAAAGAGTTTTGTTCCTTACAGAAAGAAAAAGAAACAATCTTCTTATTATCATTCGATGAATAATTATAAGACTAACCCCAAAGGACCCA
>JANVCQ010000006.1:17785781-17816325 GCA_025531925.1 Erythroxylum plowmanianum | reverse complement strand
AAAATGACCCTTATACCCTTCCTTATAAGCCTTGTAACTTAAAAGCTTAAGTGGTCTTCCAATTTTGCCCCTCATGCAATCTTACCACCTTAATTCAATTTAATCCATGTCATATGGTCTTGCTCAAATTAACTCCCATTAACATGCTAATTAATTCCACAAAATAACATAAATAATATATCAATGCCTCAAAATTCATTTAAGTCATGCTTAACTCCTTCCAAAAATCAACACCTTTTCTAATCATGAAATTAAAGGAATTTGCTTTCACTTCCTTCTAGAAAAATGTTTCTCATTTTCTCAATTTTCCAATGACATTAAAAACATCCAATTTGGTTTAATAGTCCAAAAGTTATACCCTAAACATTTTCGGACTGTCCTTATACTAAAACATTATCCTGCGCTTGACTTTCATCCAAAAATTGATTCTCTTAGAGACTGAATTAAAACTCAATTTCATCGGACAATTTGTAGCCTTATCTTTCTAGTTTAATACAAATCAAGAATCATCTCATTTGGATAACTAGATCAAAAGTTATGGATAAAACACCGAAGCATACCCAATGAACATATACATTTTCCAGCTTTTAACTTCCAACACATCACATATAACCCATCTTGTGTCTAAACCAACTTTGCCATTTCATTTCGAATTCAAGAATTTTCCTTTTTTTTCTACAAATGAATAATTGCCAACAATTTCTCATTTAATAAAAAGGGTTGGGGTCCAATAGCCATTTTGGGACAACACAAGTTTACAAGTCATGATATATGTGTTATGTGGGTTTATGGTGATCCCTCAAGAAATGTCACGTGCATGCTAACCCAAGTTTAAGGCTTCTCTCGCCTGCCCGCTAGTGGCATGGAGCTCCTTCATGAACTCCCATAAGTTCACGGCACACAAGACCATTACGTGGGATTGCGTTAGTACGTTCTGTTCACGGCTACACAAGACCCTTATGAGAAATGTGTAGTACGTTATGTTTTGGATCTACCTAAACCATTATGATATGCATATATGTTTATGATCTGTTGACAAGTTTGATGCATGCATGATTTATAATTGCTCATGAATTGTTGGATAAGTTGAAAATTTTAAGAAACAAGTGTTTGAGGACTTTTATTGCGAAATTACTATGGTTTGAAAAATGTACAATGGCAATGAGTTCTGAAAAGAATTTGCTTATTTTTCCATTATAAACTGTTTCCCACGAGCTTTAGGCTCACCCCCATTCTCCTCCCCATGTCCAAGTGATGAGCAAAAGATGGAGTGAAAGAGAGTCAAGACCTAACTCCGATTATGCGTATTTTTGTTTTTTAAGATAGATTTTGTAACCATAAGGCTTTAGTTACATTTCAAGTATTATTAGTTCAAGTATCTTATGTATTTTGGGATGCTGAGACATTGGTTTGTTATGGTTTGAAATGTCACTTCAGTTTTGTAAAGAACTCTTATCTTTCGATGTTATTGAATTATGAATCATGTATGGATGATGTTGAGTAGAAATATGAATTTGTGTATGGATAAGGTTGAGATGATGAATTTTGATCACGAATTGTTGATACATAAGTGAGATGTTATGGGGAAAAGATAGGAATTAAGAATAATGAGAATTAGTCATAAGAAATGAATTAAATGGGTAGAGATTAGAGAGTATGATGAAATAATGTTGGTAGTTGGATGGTTATGAAATGTCGTTGCATTAAAGGAAGTGAATTCGGGACAACGTAAGTTGAAAGTAAGGAAAGAGTGATGTAGAAGTCTCTGGAATTTTAGGTTAAAGGGTTGTAATTCCAGGGCGTTTCGTCATGGCGAAATCAAAAGGGTTGCCGCGGCGAAAATAACATTGCAAGTTCGTCATTGTTGGACACCATACCCTTGTGAGTCACGAGCTCAACGTCCTAAGTGACATCTGGACACGTATCCTGCAGGGGTGGCATTCTCCCACCAGGACAACCTACTCTTACTATATCACACCCTGAGGTCGGATTCTACCTTCTGAAGGGGGTCAGAAATGGAACAAAAGATAGGGGAAGGCGACTGATAGAAGAAGCAAAAGACAGAAGAAGTGAAAGAGAGAAGGAGTAAAAAGGCAGAAGAAGCAAAAAGGCAGAAGAAACGAAAAGGCAGAAGAAATGAAAAGGTAGAAGAAGAGAAAAACAATGAAGAAACGACAAGGAAGAAGAAGTGAAAAGGCAGAAGAAACGAAAAGGCAGAAGAAGCGAAAAGGTAGAAGAAACGAAAAGGCAGAAGAAACTAAAAGGTAGAACAAGTGAAAAACACAGAAGAAACGAAAAGGCAAAAGAAGCGAAAAACACAAAAGAAACAAAAAGGCAGAAGAAGCAAAAAACACAAAAGAAACGAAAAGGTAGAAGAAATGGAAAGGCTGAAGAAACTAAAAGGCTAAAGAACATAAAAGAAACGAAAAGGCAGAAGAAGTGAAAAACACAGACGATTGAAAAACAAAGAAGAAACGAAAAGGAAGAAGAAGTGAAAAACACAGAAGAAACGAAAAGGCAGAAGAAGCGAAAAGGTAGAAGAAACAAAAAAGTAGAAGAAACAAAAAGGCAGAAGAAGTAAAAAACACAAAAGAAACAAAAAGGCAGAAGAAGTAAAAAACACAAAAGAAACGAAAAGGCAGAGGAAGCAAAAAGGCAGAAGAAATGGAAAGGCAGAAGAAACTAAAAGGCAAAAGAAGTGAAAAACACAAAAGAAAAACGAAAAGGCAGAAGAAGTGAAAAACACAGACGATAGCAAAACACAAACGATACAAAACATAAAAGAAGATGATGTTATCATAAAGAAATCTCAGAAGGAGATGACGTCATCACAGAAGAAGTAAAACACAGAGGATACAACTCCTTTCTTTCACCTCTTCCCTTATAAGGACCCTGGCTTTCAGCTCAAACATCCAAGATTTTCATGTTAACTACCGTTGAAAAGATGACTGAAAGATTTATGACTTATTATAAGACACATTTGCCTAAATCAGCTTAGTTTAACCCAGAATTTCCCCTAAGTTAGAAGACAATTTTTTTTCCTTTTGTGAAACTTGCAAAATTTCAACGTACGAACTTGAGATGGTCATGAGTAAATATGCAAATATATACCATTTGCATCAAAAAATAAAAGTTTTACAAAGCTTTAGTGGGCATTTCAAGCCGCAAGTACATTAATAAGTTGAAATCCCAGAATACAAAAGATACATGATTTGCTCAAAAAGCAACTAAACCCTAGCTTTGCAAAACTTGCTTCAAACACGAAATAATTAAACTAGGAGTGCTGCCATGCCTCTTGACCTACTCGATATCCTGCTCATCACCTGAATGTGTGAGAGGAGATTGGGGGTGAGCTTAAAGCCCGTGGGTAACAATCTTATAATCGATAACAAGCAAAAACTGTTGAATTAATCATTTTCATTACAAAAACTCACGATAATGCATAACATGGTTACCTCACTACTACCAACATAACATGAACACACAAGACACATCAAAATGGTTTAGGTAGATACAAAACATAATGTACTACGCATTTTCGTATAACGGTCTTACGTAGTCGTGAACTTATGGGAGTCAATGAAGGAGTTCCATGCCATTAGTAGGCAGGCGGGAGAAGCTTTTAGACAAGTGCACTTGACATACTTAGGGGATCACCACGAACCCATATAACATGTAATTTCATGACTTGTAAACTTGTTTCCCAAAATGACACTAGATCAGAAACTTGTTTTTTCATGACATGATATCTTTTCAAAATCATTTCATTTTTCTTTTACAAAGCTTATGCACAGAATATACAGCACTTTCTCAAGGCATGTAAAGAACACTTAAATGCACATTTGGAAGTAGTTGAAAACATTTATTTCACTTTTCTTGAAATAAAACATTTTTGGCTTATTAGTCAATTATAAAAATATAACCCACCTTGAATTTCTAGTTAATAATTTGTTCAAGTGAGCCTCTCCTCTTGCTCCTCTTGTCCTTCTTTATTCCCTTTTTAACATAAATAAAATCCCCAAATCAAATGAGATTTTCATATGAGAAACGAAAGGAGCTAATGTATAAATTGATCCTAGAACTCTTAAACCCATGCATTTTCTAAGCTCTTGAAACCAAAGCCCCTTCCAAAAATCCGAAGCCTTAAAATGCTCATAACTAAAATCTTCTCCAAATGAAGAAATGCTTGGTTAAAAAGAAGGCTCTAATCTTTCTCTATATTTTTCCCTTCTCGATCACTCTCAAAATTCCCTTTGAAGGTTGAGAAAAATCAAGACCTAACTCAAAACTCTTTTATCTCTCTAAACCCACGACACTCTCTCTACCTTCTTTCTTACTTTTGTGCTTTCTTTATTCTGTTCTTCCTCATCACGTTTTAGCCTTTTCTTAAAGAGCAAGCCAAAAATTTCCTCTTCCCATTTTTTCCCCTCCTTTAAAGCCTTAAAGCCTTCACACTTAAGTAATCTCCCCAAAATACCCCTTATGCAACTTAGCACTTTAATTTTAATCCAATTCACCTATGTAACATAATCTTATTAACATAAATAGGCTACTTAATTCCAACGTACACTAATCTAGCAACATCCCAACATTAACCTAATCGTGCTCATTTATCAAGAAAAAAATTTAGGGCCAATAGTCGTGGTGAAAGTTAACTTTCTCGTCACGACGTATTTATCTCGAGAGCGGCGGGATGAAAAATTTTGGACCTTTTCCACAACAAAGTCAAGAGTTTGCCGCGGTGAACCTTTCCCAAAAGGTTTCTACAGAAGTGCTCGTTCATTCGTCGCGACGAAACATGAAGTTTGTCGCGGTGAACTTCTGGACCCAGGACCCAATATTTATGATTTCATGACTTAAGAGTAGGACTCCAGAAACAAGGCCCACATTTTATGGTATCGAAGCATGAAGATGAATCGATAATAGTTTTGGTGTTTTTAATTGGAAACAGCTCAAGTCTTATGATATTCCGCAAGAGTTGGACTTCGAAAATGTGGTCCAACAAGTTATGTGTCATGAAGAGAGTATTCAATGATATATAGAGTAATGAGTTCCAAAGGACAAGATCTAAGATCACTTGAACTAGATGTCATGTAGTCAGCCTAATGGGAGTTGACACTTTGACTATACTCTGAACCAAGTAAGGTATAGACGATGAAAGGACGAAATGCATGGCAACATTGCATATGGAAGGGTTCGTAGTCAAACCATTAACTTTCTGGTTAATTAACGATCATGATGTGTTGCTAGATATCGCTCTTGACTTACTTGAATTAAGTGTTAATTCAAGTGACCAACATAACTAGGAATCTAATGGATCATACATATAGGAGATCTGAAGAATAAGTAAAATGGTCTTGATTGGTGATTCAAGATAAGAGAGAGCGTTTGAGGATTATATCATGATTTGACATTGCATGGAATGCATTAGAAACAAGTGTTGCTAGTTGCCAGTTTGGCCATTAACTTTCCAAACTTCTATGAATGTGTGCTATTCATGGTCATTAACTTCCCATAACTTCCATTAATCCATGCTATTCATGACCATTAACTTCCCATAACTCTCAATTAATGATGGGGGTTACCAAAGACCAAATGGTACAGAAAATAGAGATGATTATCATGCATGTTGTGTAAGTCACAAGTGAGTGAAAGGTTCTTTTCATACACACACACACTCTTTTTCTCTCTAACTCTCATAAGAGTTATTGTCTTTCCCAGCACAAAGAAAGAATTCTGGCCATCTCCTAGTGAGGTTTCATCCTTCTATCTTCATGTGGATTTTCATTGGAGATGATTTATGTTGATTGTTGTCTTTTAAGACAACCCAACGTGGAGAAGATTAAAGAACAAAGTAGATCATCAAAAAGGTATGTAAACATCTTACATTTCATTTTTTGTTTTCTGTATGTATATGCATGAGTAGATCTGGTTTTTAAGGTTTTATTTTATTTTCCACTGCTTATATTTGATATGTATTATGTATGACATGGATGACCAAACCCTTACATTTGCATCTACAGAGATACAAATTTGAGACCTTTGAAAAGTTTAAAGAATTCAGAAATGAAGTAGAGAAATATCTGGGCAGAAGTATTAAAACAATTTTATCAAATCAAGGTGGTGAATACTTAAACTAAGAGTTTTTAAGTTATCTTAGAGATAATGTGATAATATCCTAATGGATTGCACCTTACAAGCCGTAACACAATGGTTTGTCAAAAACAAGAAATCAAACCTTGTGGGATATGGTGAGGCCAATGCTGGGCATAAAAGATCTGTCAAAATCCTTCTGGGGATATAAACTCAAGATTGTTGTTTATGTGTTAAATAGAGTTCCTTGAATGTCTGTTGATTTTAATACACATGAGATGTGTACTAACAAGAAACCCAATCTTTCTCACAAGAAAGTTTGGGGTTGTCTAGCTTATGTGAAGTGGATTCAGTTAGGTAAGCTAGAAGTTAAATATGATAAGCATCTGTTTGTAAGATATCCTAAAGAAATGATAAGATATTAGTTTTACAATATTTTGGGACAAAAAGTGTTGGTTTCAAAGCATGTTGTCTTTTTAGAATAAGAGTTTCTTATAAAAGAGGACAGTGAACTTATGAAAGTTCAAAATGCTCAAATAGACGTAGATCAACTACCAAAACCCAAGACTATTGTTTATAATGAAGAAATAATAGTTCAATCCTTTAAGACACAAAAAGTTTGTACGTCAAGTATGATACGTCATGTTCAAGAGATATATAGATTTCTCATAAGTAAACATAACGACGTATTGCCCATAACAGATGATGAGCCCACTACCTATGAAGAAGTTCTGAAGAGTTTAGAATCTAAAAAATGGTTTGAAGCCATGAAATCGTGAACGGATTCCATGTATGAAAACAACTTATGGACTTTAGTTGACCCACCCGAAGGGATAAAACCCATAAGGTGCAAATGGGTTTTCAAGAATAAAACCCACAAGGATGGTAATGTAGTTACTTATAAAGCTAGGCATGTAGCTAAAGATTATCGCCAAAGATAAGGAATTGACTATGATGAAACATTTATCCCAGTAGCCATGCTTAAATCCATTAGGATACTCCTACCAATTACTGCTCATTATGATTATGAGATATGACAAATGGATGTGAAAGTAGCTTTCATTAATGGAACCTAACTGGGGATGTGTATATGACACAACCTAATAGTTTCATATCCAATGATGGTGAAAAAGTATGCAATAGATTGAAGAAAACATCCAGGAGTCAGAATATCTGATTTGATGAGACAATCAAAGAGTTTGGCTTCTCACAAAATTTAGATGAACCTTATATGTATAAGAAGGTTAGTAGGAGTTCAATCGTATTCCTTGTGTTGTATGTAGATGACATACTACTAATAGGAAATGATGTCTTAGCTTTACAATTAGTCAAGATTTGGTAGTCCAAGAATTTCTCCATGAAAGACCTTGGAGAAACGACTTATATTTTTGGTATAAGAATCTATAGAGATAGATGTAAGAAGTTGTTTGGTCTTTCTTAGGCTACATATACAGACAGGATGCTAAAAAGGTTTAGCATGGAGAAGTCTAAGAGATGTTATCTTCCCATGATGCATAAGATTACACTCTTGGAATAAGACACAAGATAAGAGGACTCGCATGAATTGTGCTTCGACTATAAGATCAATCATGTATGCTATGTTATGTACTAGACTCAATGTATCATATGCTCTAAATGTTACGAGTAGATACCAATCAGATCTTGGAGAGGGTCATTGGGTGGCTGTCAAGAATATCCTTAAGTACTTGAGAAGAACTAAGGATGTATTCTTAGTATATGAAGAAGGAGATCTTGGTGTGAGCGAGTGTATATATGATAGTTTCCAATCTGATAAGGATGACTGAAAATCGTAGTCAGGATATATTTTCACACTGAATGGTGGAGCATTCAACTGGAAGAGTTCCAAACAAGAGATAACTATAGATTCAACAACAGAAGTATAATACATTGTCGCTTTAGAAGCAGAAAAGGAAGTAGTTTGGATTGAGAAGTTTATCATAGAACTTAGAGTGGTTCCTAGCATTATTAACCCAATACAGTTGTATTGTGACAACAATGGTGCGATAACACAAGCAAAGGAACCAAGGTCTCTTTAGAAATCCAAACATGTACTTAGGCGATGCCATTTCATTAGAGAAATCATTGGTAGAAATGATTTCAAGATAGAGAGAGTGCCCACTAACTAGAATATTATTGATCCTTTGACTAAGCTGATCCCTTAAAAGAGATATAAATCTCATGTAGTTGCCTATGGTGTTAAATAAAAAGGTGATTAGCTTTAGTGCAAGTAGGGGGTTGTTAGAGAAGTACTCTAAAGACAATCACCTTTAGCCCTTATTGTCCAAGTCTTTATTATTAATAAAAGCATTTTTTGTTAATTTAATGTTCATGTTCTTTGTGAATAATGATCTTAAATTGAATTAATGAAGTCCTTGATACATTACATAACATAAAGAAAATCATGATGAGATCGTAATAATGATATTCCTATGACGTGTAATTATGTTAGTATCTAAATTATCCCGAGTTATAGGAATAATAAGACGGGATATTATTAATCTAAACAGACTAGCACATGTTATACTTCCAGATTAGATCGAGCAGCGGATCTCAAAAGCTGTAAGCATGAGATGTTTAGAGTTAACAAGTGGATGCTTATTAAGAGTAGTAAGTACATTGGATGATCTTCCATAAGACAATCATATGGATAATATATTATAGTGTCAATGATAGTCTCATCATAGCAATGGTACAAATATCCTTAAACTTCAGCTGCTCAAGGATATCTTGGATACTAATCATATACTTTGACTCCATTCTCCATTGTTTCTTTATAGGTTGCTCATAGGTTGGTGATTGACTACAAGTTGAGGTATTCGAAGGTAATTGAGTAGCCAATAAAGGATTCACCACTTTTGATAGAAGGAGATGATACCCACAGCCTTTTGTCAGGGTCATTATTCGAGAATCTTTGGGCAGAGTGGAAATGTCTTGAAGATAATCTTTAGTGACATATCCAATTAAGTAATGAGCCTCAGGGACAAGAACTAACATCACTTGGGCTAGATGTGAGGTAGTAAGTCTAATGGGGAGTTGACACTTTAACTATACTATGAATCAAGTAGGGTATAGATAGTGAAAAGATGAATTGCACAGAAAAATTATCTATGGAAGGGTTCAAAGTCAATCTACTAACTTTTCGGTCAGTTGGGGCTCATAATGTGTTGCTAGATACCACTCATGACTTGCATGAATTAAGTGATAATCCAAAGGGTCGTCATAACCAGGAACCTAATAGGTCATGCGCATTAAAGATGCGAAGAATGAGTAATATGGTTTTGGTTGGGAATCCAAGATATGAGAGATGAATAACTAAGCTACACAAGTGTGGTAGTTTAAGGTCATTTGATTGTGAATCATATGACACATGTTAATCTTGCTTATTGGGTAAGATGACAAAATTACCCTTTAAAGAAGGGATGGAAGTTTCATGTTAAATTAAGCGGGATTGAAAACCAGTTAATTCCCACTAACTCCCTATTGATTTTGGGGATTAGAGAAAGGCCAAAGGGTGTAAAAAAACATCAATTTTTGTGCAAGTGTTACATAAAAACAAGAGATTTTTGGTGAAGTGTTCATAGTCTTCTTAAACTCCCTACAAACACCTCTCAAAGAATACATCACAAAGCTAGCATTTTATACGTGTTTTAGTCGTTCTTCCTAGAGGTTTCAGGCTTCACTCTTCATGTGGGTATGATTAGAGATATCCTCTTTTGGTCATTGTGGTTTATGACAACCTAAAGAGGTGATGACAACAAAGACTGAAGGAGATTGTAAGGAACACATCTTAAGTTTATGTTTTTGTTAAATTACATCTAATGGCACTTGAAAGTTCTTGGCTTTTTGGGTTTAGTTTTATATTTCCACTGTTGTTTTTTCAATGCATATGATGCAAGATCAAAACCCAAAAATTTCGAAGGGAATAGTTTTTGGGCTCTAATTCCTCAACATAGTTACTCACGGTTGTTTAATCAAACACTAAAATTAAGGGATACTGATTAATAATATGTTACCTGCAAAATATGGTCAAGGAGCTCTTATACATAACAAACTGGCTAAGACTTCACTTTCTAGATTCTTACAGAATGCAAACGTACAGGAGTTGATAGAGAATGGGAACTAGATTCTATCTCTAGAGCTATTGAGGGGCTTGTTAATTCCTTAATTTATAAACAATATAAATGACGATATTTGTCTTTGGTTTAAACTACCTATGACATAATTAACAAATAGAAAATATGAGGAATTTTTATTTGGGACTGGTACAAAGGTAGAGTAGAGTAGACTCATTTGGAGCAAAACCTTTAAGCCTATTGTTGGCTTCTTACTTTGGCTAGCATTGTTGAATAGGCTTAGCATAATGGACAAATTTAAGTACCTTACTATCCCTAAATTTTGTGTTCTTTACAAACTAAAGGATGAGATAGGGATCATTAGTTTTTCAATTGTAATTTCTCCAATAGTATGTGGTAAAGGATCTCTTCACTATATAGGCTTAGTCTCAATCAAAGTAGGCTAGTTGACATTGTACAAAGGTTACTACCATTACCAAGCCCAAGATAGGATAAAGTGGTATAATTGGTAGCAATAATAACATGATTTCAAGAGATATGAAAAGAACCAAATTTCTGGAGATTTTTAGGGAAGTCTAGAAACTTATCTACTATTATGGAGATAACAATTACAACCACTAGAGAGAATTTTATCATTAATCAAATGGTAAGGAAATGTAATAGAAGGCTAGTGGGTTCTTGGAGAATCCATTAACCTCAAATTTGTAAATCAATACATTTCAAGTTTTAGTTATAAATTTTGAATATTGAGCTTAAATGTAGGGATCAATGGTTTTAAGGTGCACTTGGGGATGTATTCTAATGATTGACCTTTTGCAACTAATTATTATTTCTTTATTAAATTAATCTTTTACGAAACTTTAAAACTAAATCCAGATTAAGATATATTTTACTTAGAACAATATTATTTTGAGATTAGAAAGCTTCCAATGTTGCAATGGTTATAAATTAATCTATGATACATTTTTCATTTTGTGGAAATGATTAATTGAATCAATAGGTTCTTAGTTAACATGATATAGTTCCTTGCATTGCTCAAGATAGTAATGTATTATAGAATATTAGAGCCATTGGGCATGTAAAAGGAGCTAAGGTCTCATTAAAGATATAAGGATGTATTTATTCAATTATTCTTGATTATAATGATAAATAGGATGACAGTTGTAAGATTGAAGTAAGTGCTCACTATCAAGAATTTTGTATAATTCTTTTCTTAAGCCAGTGTCCCAACGGTAGCATAATCATCATATGGTGATATGGTATATGATACTTAAACGATTTGCTTAGGGCAAATGGGAGATTCTCGATTTATGCCCTAAAGCCAATCGACTGGTTGTAGTTTATTGACAAAATAATTTAAAGGCATTCTTTATATTATACATACTAAGATGTATATGATAAAATCTATAGGATAATTCTACTTTCAAACGAAATTACAATGAGATTATAATTATGAGATTCATATTGCATTTAAATATTATCCCTAAATTGTCTATGAAGGGTTCACAATCAAACTACTTACTTTTTAGTCAATTAGGGGTCATGATGTATTGCTAGATATTGCTCATGACTTGCTTGAATTAAGTGTTAATTTAGTGGCCAACATAACCAAGAATCTAATGGGTCACACACATTAAAGATATGAAGAATGAGTAAAATGGTTTTGGATGGGGACATAAGATAAGGGAGATGCATGACTAAGCTACACAAGTATGGTAGTTTGGGGTCATTTGATTATGAATCATATGACACATGTGAATCTTGCTTATTAGATAAGATGATAAAATTACCCTTTAAAGAATGGATGGAAGTCTCATGCTAAATTAAGTGGGATTAAAAACCAGTTAATTCCCACTAACTCTCTATTAATGTTGGGGATTAGAGGAAGGCCAAAGGGTGTAGGAATCATTAGTTTAACAATATGTTACCTACAAAATAGGGATAGGAACAATGGCTTCTCCATGGTTTGATAGCTGATGTCGTCAAGGAGCTATTATACATAACAAACTGGATAAGACTTCACTTTCTAAGTTCTCAAGGAATGCAAATTTACAAGAGTTGATAGAGAATGGGAACTGGATTCTATCTCTAGAGCTGGTCAGGAACTTGTCAATTCCTCAATTTATAAACATAAAAAATGAAGATATTTGTCTCTAGTTTGAACTACCTATGACATAATTAACAAATAAAAATCTAAGGAATTTTTATTTTGGACCGGTACAAAGGTAGAGTGGAGTAGACTGGTTTGGAGCAAAACCTTTAATCCTAATGTCAACTCCTTGCTTTATCTAGCAATGTTGAATAGGCTTAGCATAATGGAAAAATTAAAGTACCTTACTATCCCTAAATTTCATGTTCTTTGCAATCTAAAGGATAAGATAGGGATCATTAGTTTTTCAATGGCAATTTCTCTAATAGTATGTGGCAAAGGATCTCTTTATTATGTAGGCTTAGTCTCAATCAAAGTAGGCTAGTTGACATTGTACAAAGGTTACTACCATTATCAAGCCCAAGATAGGATAAAGAGGTATAAATGGTAGCAAAAATAACTTGCTTTCAGGAGATAAGAAAAGAAACAAATTTTAGGAGACTTTCAGGGAAGTCTAGAAACTTATCTACTATTATGGAGCTAACATTTGCAAGAATTAGGGAGAATTTTATCATTATCAGATGGTAAAGAAATGTAAAAGAAGGCTAAAGTGTTCTCAAAGAATCCATTAACCTCAAATTTGTAAATTAATACATTTCAAGTTTTAGTTATAAATCTTGAATATTGAGCTTGAATGTAGGGATCAATGTTTTTAGGGTGTACTTGGGGATGTATTTTAATGACTGACCTTTTGTAATTGATTATTATTAATTTATTAAATTCATCTTTTTTAAAAAATTTAAAACCAAATCTAGATTAAGATATATTTTACTTAGAACAATATTATTTTGAGATTAGAATGGTTCCAATGTAGCAATGGTTGTTAATTAATCAATGATACAATTTTCATTTAGTGGAAATGATTAAGGATCAATAAGTTCTTAGATAACTTGATATAGTTCCTTGCAATGCTCAAGATAGTAACGTATTACTAAATATTAAAGCCATTGGGAGGGTAAAAGGGGCTAAGGTCTCACTAAAGATCCAAGGATGAATTTATTCAATCATTCTTCATTAAATAATAAATAAGATGAAAGTTGTAAGATTTAAGTAAGTGCTCATTATCGAGAATTTTGTATGATTCTTTTATTAAGCTAGTGTCCCAACAGTAGCATAATCATCATATGACGGCATGAACGATTAGCTTAGGACAAATGAGAGATTGTTGATTTATGCACTAAAGCCAACCGGTTGGTTGTAGTTTAGTGACAAAATAATTTTAAAGCATACTTTATTTTATATGTACTTAGATATATGTGATAAAATCTATGGGATAATTCAACTTACAAACGAGATTACAATGAGATTCATATTGCATTTAAATATTATCCCTAAATTATTCCTATTCATTGTCTTGTTAAAATTGGACATCAACAAAATGTAAAAGCACTAGCATACATTATGTTTTCCCTTATTAAGGAAATAGTAAATCTTCTACACTAAAATAGGAAGATACTTAAACAAATGTGTAGGTGTTTGTTAGACAACAAATTCATTTAACTAACCCTATAGAAGAAATCCATTTGGTATATTACTTGTATGTCTATAGAAATTCTCATTGTGAAGATAATATAAGTGGTCCATTGGCTTGATATCTCCAAAGTTATCTTGCATAAGGGTTGTTATATTTTTGAGCTATTTATGATCTATTCTACTAATGTGTAGTTCAGTTGATAGCCATTGGATATCATATTAATTATATGGAGATAGTTAAGCTATCAAGATAAGATTCATCACCCTAAACTAATTAAGGATAATGGGACTGTTCTCAATAAGTATTGATTTAAGAAATTCTTGGCTAAGGTAAAATGACGTTTTGAAAATAATTTACAATTTTCATTAATTGAATAAGTACTAATGGTGGAGAACTAATAAGATTAGAGTCAAAATAGAGTAGACATTAATTTCATGCTTTATGTTTAATCGGAACATTGTATGATAAAATGATTAAAATATATGGAAATAATGATACACAAAAAGGTTAGTCTAAACCACTTTGACGTTCCTAAATATTTGAGTAGTCACGATGTATTGCTTGACACTAATCTTGATCTATGGATATAAACTGTTGAATTAGAGAATTAAAAATAAATTAAAGGAAGTTAATTTATATAATTCAAATTATGATTTAAGGTTACAATTTGTATCAAAGACTTTTCACCCCTTAATGTAATACTAAGTGTCAAAGACTTTTGACCCCTTAATGTAATACTAAAATTTATAACGAATCCAAGCCTTGGAAAATATGTCTGATCAGGGGTAGTCAAGGAAATACATATCAGGGGTGATTATTAACTGTGGAATGGAAAACTTTAAAGACGCACCATCATTTTTCATATTTTAAATTTTCAATATAAATGAAAAAAAGCTAGCTAGAAAATAAATGCAAAGCTAACATGTTAATTTAATGCAAAGCAAAGCTAACAGGATAATTTAATGATCACGTGCATACTTTCGTGCTGGTAGGGGGGCACCACACCATTTGCTGAACTCCTAACCGGATAATTTGTTATTTATGCTTTTTAAAATATTTTATAATTAAGTTTTAAACTGACCTAAAAAGCTAAAATATTTTGAGATGGAACATTGGCATATTAGTTTACATATTTTTGAGACACACACTCTATTATCATAAGCATAATATCCTTTTCATAAGAAAAAAAAATAGTAAGAAGTGCTATAAACTCGTGGGTTATTTATAAAAATATCTCATACTTTGGTCAATTTTGCAATTACAGCCTGAACTTTAAAAAATAGCAATAAAACGCATAAATTTTCAATTTTTCAATTCTAGCCCAATGTTAATATCTCTATTATCTTTGTTGACGTGACAATGCCATGTGCCTAGAAACCTTAGTTAATAAGACATGTCAATAGTGATTAAGATTAAAAATCTTGATTAATTAAACGACATCGTTTAATCACTTTAATAGGTGACGTCTTTATGTTCAAATGATCTAACCCCTTTATTCTTCAGTTAGTAAAACCCACTGCGAGTTTATGACCTAACTCGACTATCGTTCAGTTTGCTCTCCCTCTAACACTGTCATTTTAAATCAGTTAACCTAATTCTATTTGTTTGGTCGAAACTCTCACCCTCTTCACTATCATATTGCAGCCTCAACGATCTCAGCAAGTCTCACATTGCTGGCAACTCATTTTGCACTGACCTCAACCCTTCTCGCATCGCATCATCGAAAACTTATTTTTCCCTTCTCAATACCCTCAAACGTTAGGTTTTTATTACACATTGTAGGTTGATTTAATTTTATAGGTTACGTTTTCATTATGTTTTTTGTCTCCAAAAAGAGTCAATTTGTTGAGACAAAGAATAAATTTCTTGCTGAAGATTTAATTGTCTTCTTTTATCCTTTGATAATGTTTGATGCTCTGCTAGACGGTCTAGAGAAATGTAACTCTTTATGTTTTGATTATGTCACCTGAACTACTTCACTAAGTTGGTGTCTAAAATAACTCAAAATAGTAACATATTATGGGTAATAGGCCTAAATCAAGTCATGTTACTTATGAAGTTGATGTTGGAGCATTTAAAGGCCATAAGAATGCAAAAAGAAAATGGTACTAAGAAGTTGTAGATATCTCACCAACTTATAAACTAACTTATTTCCCTCTATTAAGAAGTGAAATGCAGAACATGGTGGCTCCACCTATAAATATTCTTTATTAATTGTTTGTTTTAAACCATATATGATTATAAGAGATGGTTACTTGTTGTTACCTTGATGCTACCTTCAAGATTTTATTGGACCAGAAATTGTTCGAATTATATAATGGAAAAGAGAACTAATAAACATTTATTTTGATCAAAAAGATGAATACGTTTGAGATTAGAAGAAGTTTTTTTTTTAATTAAGGTTGAGTTACACATTTAAAATAACAAATAAAGATAATTATATATAGCATAAAAGGTTAGTGCTGAAGGTGGAAAGCGATGGGAAATATAGTATAATCAAAATTGTATGGTACATAATGTTCATTTAAGAGGGCAATGGATCTTTATTTTAGTTTTTTGATAGAGGAGGATGCTTGAAGAATTATGGAAGTTATTCTTATACCTAAACGATAAATTTAATCTTCTTATAGAAAATGCAAATGGAGATGACTCATATGTAAGAACATAAAGAACATAGACAATGCAAAGTATATTGATGTAAGTTTCTAATCCTCTAGGGATGACTCCAGATCCCAGTCTAAATATGTATTCACACTGAATGGTGGTGTAGTTAGTTGGAAAAGTTCCAAACAAGAGAGGACTGTAGATTCGACGATAGAGAGGTAGAGTACAGTGTAGCTTCAAAACTGAAAAGGAAGTAGTTTGGATCAAGAAGTTCATCATAGAACTTGATGTGGTTCTAAAGATCGCTGACCCAGTGCAGTTATATTGTGACAACAACGGGGCTATAGCATAAGCAAAGGAAGGTCTCGTCAAAAGTCCAAACATGTACTCAGGCGCTACCATTTGATTAGAGAGATCATTGGTAGAAATGATGTCAAGATAGAGAGAGTTCCCACAAATCATAATATAGTAGATCTGCTAACTAAGTCTATTTCCTAACTCCTAGCCATTGTCGCTCATTACGATTGTGAGATTTGGCAAATGGATGTGAAGATGACTTTCCTGAATGGAAACCTAACCAAGGATGTGTATATGACACAACTTGATGGTTTCATATCTGTGAATGGAGAAAAGGTATGTAAGCTTTAGAAATCCACTTATGGATTAAAGCAAGCATCTAGGAGTTGGAATATCATATTTGATGAGACAATCAAAGAGTTTGGTTTCTCAAAAAATATGGATGAGCCATGTGTGTATATGAAGGCTAGTGGGAAGGCAATCATGTTCCTTATACTATATGTACATGACATATTGCTAATAGGAAACGATGTCTCTATTTTGCAATCAATCAAAATTTGGTTTGCTAAGAACTTCTCTATGAAAGATCTATGATAAACAACTTATATTTTGGGAATAAGGATCTATAGAGATAGATCTAAGAGGTTGATTGGTCTTTCTCAGTCTACATATATAGACAAGATGCTAAAGAGGTTTAGTATGGAGTAGTCTAAGAGAGGTTATCTTCCTATAGTATATGGGATTGCACTCCCTTAATCTATATGTCCAAAGACGTAAGATGAGAGGACTCGCATGAGTTTGATTCCTTGTTTCCACTATAGGATCAATCATGTACGCTATGTTCTGTACTAGATTTGATGTATCGTATACTCTTAAGTGTCACGAGTAGATACCAGTCAGACCCTGGTATGGGTCATTAGATGGCTGTTGAGGATATCCATAGGTACTTGAGAAGAACTAAGGATATATTCTAAGTATATGATGAAGGTGATCTTGTGGTAAGTGGGTACACTGATGCTAGTTTCTAATCCTATAGGGATGACTCTAGATCCCAGTTTGGACATGTATTCACACTGAATGATGGGGGTATTAATTGGAAAAGCTCCAAACAAGAGACTACTGCAGATTGGATGAAAGAGGCGGACTACATTGCAGCTTTAGAAGTAGAAAAGGAAGCAGTTTGGATCAAGAAGTTCTTCATGGAATGTAGTGTGATTTCAAGCATCGTTGATCCAGTGTAGTTGTATTGTGACAATAACGGGGCTATAGTGTAGGTGAAGGAACAAAGGTCTCATCAAAAATCCAAACATGTACTCATGTGTTATCTTTTGATTAGAGAAATCATTGGTAGAAATGATGTTAAGATAGATAGAGTTTCCACCAATTAGAATATAGTTGATCCATTAACTAAGCCTATTTTCCAAAAAAGTTTTGTGTCACATGTACACACCTATTGTTTTAGGTACTAAGGTGATTGGCTTTAGTACAAGTGGGAGTTTGTTAAGGAAAAGCTCTAAAGACAATCACCTTTAGCACTTATTGTACAAATCATTTTATGATTAATAAAGGCATTTTTCATTATTTCTATGTTCATACATTTATAGATTTGATGCTGATATTAAATTGATTTGATGAAGTCTTTGATACAAAACATAGCATGGAAGAAATGTTTATGAGATCATGATAATTAGATTCCTATCATGTGTAATTATGTTAGTATTTAAACTTTCCCTAATCATAGGATTAATGAGATTGGATATCATTAATCTGGATGGACTTGAGTTGTTTAGAGTTAACTTGTGGATGCTTACTAAGGGTAGCAAGTACATTGGATTGACCTACTATGAGACAATCATATGGATATTCTATTCCAGTGTCAGTGATAGTCTCATCATAGTAACAGTGCAAGTATCCTTTAACTTGAGGTGCTCAAGGATATCTCAAATACTGATCTTGTTATTTGACTCCATTCATCGATGCCTTTTAGGGGTTACTTATCAGGTGTTGATTGGGTACAGCTTGAGGTATTCAGAGGTAATTTAGTATTCAAAAAAACATTCACCACTCTAGATAGAGGGAGATGATATTTATGACATCTTGTTGAGGTCATTACTCAGGAGTCTCTGGCCAAAGCAGATATGTGTCATAAAGATAATCTTTAATGATAGATAGAGTAATGAGATCCTCATGACAAGATCTAATATCACTTAGACTAGATGTGACATATTCAATCTGATGGGAGTTGAGACTTTGACCGTACTCTGAACTAAGTGCGGTATAGATTCTGAAAGGATGAATTGCATGACAACATTGCGTATGGAAGGGTTCGTAGTCAAACCACTGACTTTTCGATCAATTTCGATCATGACGTGTTGCTAGATACCACTATTGACTTATTTGAATTAAGTGTTAATTTAAGTGGCCAACATAACCGCGAACCTAATAGGTCATACATATAGGAGATCTGAAAGATGAGAAAAATGGTCTTGAATGGTGACTCAAGATATGAGAGAATGTTTCGGGATACTATCGTGATGTGAACATGGTAGAAAATGTTACATGGAATGGATTAGAAACAAGTGCTGTTAGCTGCCAATTTGGCCATTAACTTCCCAAACTTCCATTAATGCATGCTATTCATGGCCATTAAGGTCACATAACTTCCATTAATCCATAGTGATGGTGGTTATGGAATGCCGAATGGTGCAGAAAATTGAGATAATTTTTGTGCTTCTTATGTAAGACACAAGTGAAAGAAAGGTTCTTTTCACACACACACACACTTTTTCTCTCTAACTCTTACAAGAGTTCTTGTCTTTGCTAGCACAAGGAAAGAATTCTATCCATTTGTTGTGGTTTACAACTACCCAATGTGGGGAAGATTAAAGAATGAAGGCGATCATTAAAAAGGTATGTAAACATCTTACATTTCATGTTTTTCTTTTCTATATCTCTATGTATGAGTAAATATGGTTTTTAAGGTTTTGTTTTATTTTCTGCCACGTGTATTTGATCTATATTATGTATGAGATGCATGACTGGATCGTTACATTTGTATATGTTGATATACAAATCTGAGGCCTTTGAAAAGTTCAAAGAGTTCAGAAATGAAGTAGAGAAATAGATAGGTAGAAGTATTAAAACGCCTTTATTAGATCGAGGTGGTGAATACCTAAGCTAAGAGTTCCTAAGTTATCTTAGAGATAATGGGATAATATCCCAGTGAACTGCACCTTACATGCCGCAATATAATGGTTTGACAGAAAGGAGAAATTGAATCTTTTTGGACATGGCACGGTCAATTATGGTCTTAGCATATCTACCAAAATCCTCTTGGAGATATGTGCTCAAGACTATTGTGTTATAGAGTTCCTTCGAAGTCAGCTGATGTTACTACATATGAGATATGGACTAACAAGAAATCCTATGTTTCTCATAAGAAAGTTTGAGGTTGACCAGCTTATATGAGTGGATTTAGTCAGACAAGCGAAAAGCTAAATTTGATAAATGTTTGTTTGTAGGATATCCTAAAGAAACAATAGTATATCAGTTTTACAACATTTTAGAAAAAAAGTTGTTTGTTTCAAAGCATGCTGTCTTTTTAGAGTAAGAGTTTCTTCTAAAAGAGGATAGTGGGAGAAAAATTAAACTTATGGAAGTTCAAGATGCTTAAATAAATGTAGGTCAACTGCCTAAACCCAAGACTATTGTTTATAATGATAAAATAATAGTTCAATCTTATAATACACAAGAAGTTTATAGGCCAAGTAGGATACATCATGTTCTAGAGAGATATGGATTTTTTATGAGTAAATAGAATAGCATATTGTTCATATAAGACAATGACCCGACTACTTATAAAGAAGTTCTGAAGAGTTTAGAATCTAAAAAACTGCTTCAACCTATGAAATCCGAAATGGAATCCATGTATGAAAACTAACTATGGACTTTGGTTGACCCACCAGAAGGGATAAAACCTATAATGTGTTAATGGGTTTTCAAGAAGAAAATAGACATGGAGGGTAATGTAGTTACCTATAAAGCTAGGCTTGTAGCTAAAAGTTATCGTCAAATACAAGCAGTTGACTGTGACGAAACATTTAGCTAGGTAGCCATGCTTAAATCCATTAGGATACTCTTGGCCATTGTTACTCATTATGATTATGAGATATGGCAAATGAATGTGAGAACAACTTTCCTTAATGGAAACCTCATCAAGGATGTGTACATGACACAACCCAATGGTTTTATATCCAATGATGGTGGAAAGGTATGCAAACTTAAAAAATCCATTTATGGATTGAAGCAAGCATCCAAGAGTTGGAATATCTGATCAGATGTGATGATCAAAGAGTTTGGTTTCTCACAAAATTTGGATGAACCTTATGTGTATAGGAAGGTTAGTGAGAGTGCAATCATATTCCTTATGTTATATGTAGTTAACATAATACTAATAGGAAACGATTTCTCAGCTTACAATCAGTCAAGATTTAGTTGTCAAAAAATTTCTCCATTAAATACGTTGGGGAAGCAACTTATATTTTGGGTATAAGAATCTATCGAGATAGATCTAAGAAGTTGCTTGGCCTTTCTCAGTCTACATATATAGATAAGATCCTAAAGTGGTTTAGCATAGAGTAGTCTAAGCGAGGTTATCTTCCCATGACGCATGGGATTACACTCTTGAAATCTATATGTCCAAAGAAACAAAATGAGAGGACTCACATAAATTTGATCCCTTAGGCTTTGGATATAGGATCAATCATGTACGCTATGTTATGTACGAGATTTGATGTATCATATGCTTTAAATGTTACAAATAGATACCAGTCAGATCTTGAAAAGGGTCATTAGATCGCTATCACGAATATCTTTAAATACTTGAGAAGAACTAAAGATGTGTTCTTAGTATATGAAGAAGGAGATCTTGTTATGAGCAGGTATATAGATGCTGGTTTCCAATCTGACAAGGATGACTGCAGATCTAAATCAGGATAAATTTTTACGCTGAATGGTGGAGCATTTAGTTGGAAGAGTTCCAAACAAGAGACAATTGTAGATTCAACAATTGAAGTAGAATACATTATCGCTTCAAAAGTAGTAAAGGAAGCAGTTTGGATCGAGAAGTTCGTCATGGAACATGTAGTGGTTCCTTGCATTATTGACCCAGTACAATTGTATTATGACAACAATGGTGCCATAGTGCAAGCAAAGGAATCAAGGTCTCATAAAAAATCCAAACATGTACTTAGGTGATACTATTTGATTAGAGAAATCATTAGTAGAAATGATGTCAACATATTGAGAGTGCCTATTGATTAGAATATTGTTGATCCTTTGAGTAAACTAATTCCGATATAAATCTTATGCACTCGCCTATGGTATTAAATACAAATGCAATTGGCTATAGTGCAAGTGGAAGGTTATTTAAGAAGTGCTCTAAAGGCAATTACCTTTAGCACCTATTGTACAAATCTTTTTTATTATTAAAAGGATATTTTGTTAATTTGATGTTCATGTTCTTAATGAATAGTGATCTTAAATTGAATTAATAAAGTCCTTGATATATTACATAGAATGAAGGAAATCATGATGAGATAATAATAATGAGATTCCTATCATATGTAATTATGCTAGTATCTAAATTATCTCTTTTCATAAGATTAATGAGATGGAACATTATTAATCTGAACAGACTAGCACATGTTATTCTCCCTAATTAGATCAAGTAATGGATCTCATAAGTTGTAAGCATGAGTTGTTCTGAGTTAGCACGTGGATGATTACTAAGAGTGGTAAGTACATAGGATCACCTGCCATGAGACAATCATATGGATAATCTATTCTAGTGTCAATAATAGTCTTATCATAGCAATGGTGCAAATATCCTTAGACTTGAGGTGCTCAAGGATATCTTGGATACTAATCTTGTACTTTGTCTCCATTCCTCATTATCTTTATAAGTTGCTTATAGAGTTGGTGATTGGCTACAACTTGAGGTCTCTGAAGGTAATTGAGTAGTCAATAAAGAATTCACTACTCCTAATTGAACGAGATGATACCTACAGCCTCTTATCGTGGTCATTACTCTAGAATCTCTGACCAGAATGAAAATGTGATCAAGATAAGTCTTCATTGACATATCCAATTAAGTAATGATCCTCAGGGACAATAACTAACATCACTTGGGCTAGATGTGACGTAGTCAGTCAAGTGGGAGTTATCACTTTAACCATACTCTGAACTAAGTGGGGTACAGATGGTGAAATGATGAGTTACATGGGAACATTGTCTATGAAGGTCTCATAATCAAACTACTTACTTTTCGGTAAATTAGGGGTCACGATGTGTTGCTAGATACTGCTCATGACTTGCTTGAATTAAGTGTTAATTCAGTGGCCAACATAACCGAGAATCTAATGGGTCACACACATTGAAGATATGAAGAATGAGCAAAATGATTTTGGATGGGGACCTAAGATATGGTAGATGCATGACTAAGCTACACAAGTATGGTAGTTTAGGGTCATTTGATTGTGAATCATATGACACATGTGAATCTTGATTATTAGATAAGATGATAAAATTACCCTTTAAAGAATGGATGGAAGTCTCATGCTAAATTAAGTGGGATTAAAAACCAGTTAATTCCCACTAACTCTCTATTAATGTTGGGGATTAGAGGAAGGCCAAAGGGTGTAAGAATCATTAATTTTCATCCAAATGTTCTGTAAAAATAATAGATTTTTGCGGAAGTGTTCATCATCTTCTCTCACTCTCTACAAACACTCTCTCAAAGAATACATCAGAAAGTTAGCACTTTATGTGTGTTATAGCCACACTTCCTAAGATGTTTCAGGCTTCGCTCTTCATGTGGATATCATTAGAGACGTCCTCCTTTGGTCTTAATGGTTTATGACAACAAAGAACGAGGGAGATTGTAAGGTACACATCTTAAGGTCATGTTTTTGTTAAAGTTACATCTAATGGCACTTGAATGTTCTTGACTTTTTAGGTTTTGTTTTATATTTCCACTACTATTTTTTCAATGCATATGATGCAAGATCAAAACCCAACAATTATGAAGGGAATAGTTTTTGGGCTCTAATTCCTCAAGATAGTTACTCATGGTTCTTTAATCAAACACTAAAAATAAGGGATATGGTTTAACAATATGTTACTTACAAAATAGGGATAGCAACAATGGCTTCTCTATGGTTTGATAGCTGATGTGATCAAGGAGTTATTATACATAACAAACTGGCTAAGACTTCACTTTCTAAGTTCTCAAGGAACGCAAATTTACAAGAGTTGATAAAGAATGAGAACTGGATTCTATCTCCAAAGCTGGTGAGGGACTTGCCAATCCTCAATTTATAAACACAAAAAAATGAAGATATTTGTCTCTAGCTCGAACTACCTATGACATAATTAACAAATAAAATCTAAGGAATTTTTATTTTGGACCGGTACAAAGGTAGAGTGGAGTAGACTGGTTTGGTGCAAAACGTTTAAGCCTAATGTCAGCTCCTTGCTATGTCTAGCAATGATGAATAGGATTAGCATAATGGAAAAATTAAAGTACCTTAATATCCCTAAATTTCGTGTTCTTTGCAATCTAAACGATGCGATAGGGATCATTAGTTTTCAATTGCAATTTATCTAATAGTATGTGGCAAAGGATCTCTTTACTATGTAGGCTTAGTCTCAATCAAAGTAGGCTAGTTGACATTGTATAAAGGTTATTACCATTACCAAGCCCAAGATAGGATAAAGAGGTATAAATGGTAGCCAAAATAACTAGCCTTCAGGAGATAAGAAAAGAAACAAATTTCAGGAGACTTTTAGGGAAGTCCAGAATCTTATCTACTATTATGGAGCTAGCAATTACAAGAATTAGGGAGAATTTTATCATTAATCAGATGGTAAGGAAATGTAAAAGAAGGCTAGTGTGTTCTTAGAGAATCCATTAACCTCAAATTTGTAAATTAATACATTTCAAGTTTTAGTTATAAATCTTGAATATTGAGCTTCAATGTAGGGATCAATGGTTTTAGGGTGTACTTGGGGATGTATTCTAATGACTAACCTTTTATAACTGTTATTGATTATTTATTAAATTCATCTTTTTAAAAAAATTTAAAAGTAAATCTAGATTAAAATATATTATTCTTGGAACAATATTATTTTGAGATTAGAAATGTTCCAATGTAGCAATGGTTGTTAATTAGTCAATGACACATTTTTCATTTAGTGGAAATGATTAATTGGATCAATAAGTTCTTAGTTAACTTGATATAGTTCCTTGCATTGCTCAAGATAGTAATGTATTACTGAATATTAAAGCCATTGGGAGGGTAAAAGGGGCTAAGGTCTCACTAAAGATCCAAGGATGAATTTATTCAATCATTCTTAAATATAATAATAAATAAGATGAAAGTTGTAAGATTTAAGTAAGTGCTCATTACCGAGAATTTTGTATCATTCTTTTATTAAGCTAGTGTCCCAACAGTAGCATAATCATCATATGACGGCATAAACGATTAGCTTAGGACAAATGAGAGATTGTTGATTTATGCCCTAAAGCCAACCGGTTGGTTTTAGTTTAGTGACAAAATAATTTTAAAGCATACTTTATTTTATATGTACTTAGATATATATGATAAAATCTATGGGATAACTCTACTTACAAACGATATTACAATGAGATTATAATTATGAGATTCATATTGCATTTAAATATTGTCCCTAAATTGTTCCTATTCATTGTCTTGTTAAGATTGGACATTAATAAAATGTAAAAGCACTAGCATACATTAGGTTTTCCCTTATTAAGGAAATAGTAAATATTCTACACTAAAATAGGAAGATACTTAAACAAATGTGTAGGTGTTTGTTAGAGAACAAATTCATTTAACTGACCTTATAGAAGAAATCCATTTGGTACATTACTTGTATGTCTATAGAAATTCTCTTTGTGATGATAATATAAGTGGTCCATTGGCTTGATATCTCCAAAGTTATCTTGCATAAGGGTTGTTATATTTTTAAGCTATTTATGACCTATTCTACTAATGTGTAGTTCAGTCGATAGCCATTGGATATCATATTAATTATAACAACACAACAGACCTTCTTTGTCTATGTTGTGTGCATTGAGGTGGTGGAGTTGTTGTTATAGTAAAGTATAACAACAAGACCTTGGTCCCACTGGTGGATAGCGAGTAAGGGACGTTACCTAGTTTAAGTTCGCTACTTTCAGTACTATAACCCTTCAGCAATGAATGGTCTATTGGAAACTAGAGCCATTCAAGAGCTAAATTTAATGTCATGGAGACGCTGCACTAAGTGTCAAAGACTTTTGACCCCTTAATGTAATACTAAAATTTATAACGAATCCAAGCCTTGGAAAATATGTCTGATCAGGGGTAGTCAAGGAAATACATATCAGGGGTGATTATTAACTGTGGAATGGAAAACTTTAAAGACGCAACAACATTTGTCCTATTTTAAAATTTTGATATAAATTAAAAAAAGCTAGCTAGAAAATAAATGCAAAGCTAACATGTTAATTTAATGATCACATGCCTACTTTCGTGCTGGTAGCGGGCACCACACCATTTGCTGAACTCCTAACCGGATAATTTGTTATTTATGATTTTCAAAATATTTTCTAATTAAGTTTTAAATTGACCTGAAAAGCTAAATTATTTTGAGATGGAACATTGGCATATTTGTTAACATATTTTTGAGACACACACTCTATTGTCATAAGCATAATATCCATTTCATAAGAAAAAAAACAGTAAGAAGTGCTATAAACTCTTGGGTTATTTACAAAAATATCTCATATTTTGGCCAATTTTGTAATTACAGTCTGAACTTTAAAAAGTAGCAATAAAACAGATAAATTTTCAAATTTTTCAATTCTAGCCCAATGTTAGTAACTCTATTATCTTTGTTGACGTGACAGTGCCATGTGTCTAGAAACCCTAATTATTAAGACATGTCAAGAGCGATTAAGATTAAAAATCTTGATTAATTAAACGACATCATTTAATCACTTTAATAGATGATGTCTTTATGTTCAAATGATCTAACCCCTTTCTTCTTCAATTTGTAAAACCCACTGCGAGTTTATGACCTAACTCGACTAGCGTTTAGTTTGCTCTCCCTCTAACACTATCATTTTAAATCAGTTAACCTAATTCTATTTGTTTGGCCGACACTCTCACCCTCTTCGCTTTCATATTGCAGCCTCGACGATCTCAACACTTCTCGCATGGCTGGCAACTCCTTTTTCCATGACCTCAACCCTTCTCGCATCGCACCACCGAAAACTTATTTTTCCCTTCTCGATACCCTCAACCCTTTGCTATCAGCCATGTGAACGTTAGGTTTTTATCACACGTTGTAGGTTGATTTAATTTTATAGGTTACGTTTTCATTATGTTTTTTGTCTCCAAAAAGAGTCAATTTGTCGAGACAGAGAATAAATTTCTTGCTTAACAATTAATTGTCTTCTTTTATCCTCTGATAATGTTTGATGCTCTACTAGAAGGTCTAGAGAAATGTAACTCTTTATGTTTTGATTATGTCACCTGAACTACTTCACTAAGTTGGTGTTTAAAATAGCTCAAAATAGGAACATAATATGGCTTATAGGCCTAAATCAAGTCATGTTACATACGAAGTTGATGTTGGAGCATTTAAAGGCCATAAGAATGTAAAAAGAAAATGGTACTGAGAAGTTGTAGATATCTCACCAACTTATAAACTAACTTATTTCCCTCCATTAAGAAGTGAAATACAGAACATGGTGGCTCCACCTATAGATATTCTTTATTAATTGTTTGTTTTAAACCATATATGAATATGAGAGATGGTTAATTGTTGTTACCTTGATGCTACCTTCAAGATTTTGTTGGACCAGAAATTGTTCGAATAATATAATGGAAAAGAGGACTAATAAAAGTTTATTTTAATCAAAAAGATGAATATGCTTGAGATTAGAAGAAGTTTTCTTTTAATTAAGGTTGAGTTACACGTTTAAAATAACAAATAAAGATAATTATATATAGCATAAAAGGTTAGTGCTGAAGGTGGAAAGCGATGGGCAATATAGTTTAATCAAAATTGTATGGTACACAATGTTCATTTAAGAGGTTTTCGTCAATGAGCAATGGATCTTTATTTTAGTTTTTTGATAGAGGAGGATGCTTGAAAAATTATGGAAGTTATTCTTATACCTAAATGATAAATTTAATCTTCTTATAGAAAATGCAAATGGAGATGACTCATATGTAAGAACACAAAGAACATTGACAATGCAAAGTATATTGATGTTAGTTTCCAATCTTCTAGGGATGACTCTAGATCCCAGTATAAATATGTATTCACACTGAATGGTGGTGTAGTTAGTTGGAAAGTTTCCATACAAGAGATGATTGCAGATTCGACGATAGAGACAGAGTACATTATAGCTTCAGAACTGAAATGGAAGCGGTTTAGATCAAGAAGTTCATCATAGAACTTGATGTGGTTTTGAGGATCACTGACCCAGTGCAGTTATATTGTGACAACAACGGGGCTATAGCATAAGTGAAGGAAGGTGTCTTCAAAAGTCCAAACGCTACCTTTTGATTAGAGAGATCATTGGTAGAAATGATATCAACATAGAGAGAGTTCCCATAATTCAGAATATAGTAAATCTATTAACTAAGCCTATTTCCTAACTCCTAACCATTGTCGCCCATTATGATTATGAGATTTGGCAAATGGATGTGAAGATGACTTTCCTTAATGAAAACGTAACCAAGGATGTGTATATGACACAACCTGATGGTCTCACGTCCATGAATGGAGAAAAGGTATGCAAGCTTTAGAAATCCACTTATGGATTAAAGTAAGCATCTAGGAGTTGGAGTATCAGATTTGATGAGACAATCAAAAAGTTTGGTTTCTCACAAAATATGGATGAGCCATGTGTGTATATAAAGGTTAGTGGGAGGGCAATCGTGTTGCTTATACTATATGTAGATGCCATATTGTTAATAGGAAATGATGTCTCTATTTTACAATCAGTCAAAATTTGGTTTGCTAAGAACTTCTCTATGAAAGATCTAGGATAAACAACTTATATTTTGGGAATAAGGATCTATAGAGATAGTTCTAAGAGGTTGATTGGTCTTTCTTAGTCTACATATATAGACAAGATGCTAAAGAGGTTTAGTATGGAGTAGTCTAAGAGAAGTTATCTTTCTATGGTATATGGGATTACACTCCTTAAATCTATATGCCCAAAGACATATGATGAGAGGACTCGCATGAGTTTGATTCCTTATGTTTTGACTATAGGATCAATCATGTATGCTATGTTATGTACTACATCTGATGTGTCATATACTCTAAGTGTCACGAGTAGATACCAGTCAGACCCTGGTGCGAGTCATTAGATGGCTGTCGAGAATATCCATAGGTACTTGAGAAGAACTAAGGATACATTCTTGGTATATGAAGAAGGTGATATTGTGGTAAGTGGGTACACTGATGCTTGTTTCTAATCCTATAAGGATGACTATAGATCCCAGTTTGGATATGTATTCACACTGAATGATGGGGCGATTAGTTAGAAAAGCTCTAAACAAAAGACTAATGCAGATTCGACGAAAGAGACGGAGTGCATTGTAGCTTCAGAAGTAGCAAAGGAAGTGGTTTAGATCAAGAAGTTCATCATAGAACGTAGTGTGATTTCAAGCATCGTTGATCCACTGCAGTTGTATTATGACAACAATGGGGCTATAATGTAGGCGAAGGAACCAATGTCTTATCAAAAGTCCAAACATGTACTCAAGTTGTAGCACCCCACTCCCGCAAGACCCAAACCCGACATCGATGGTGATATTCGAGTCTGTGCCCCGAGAGGGTGGCGTGCTAATGCACTCAATCATTCAAAAATTGGTATAAATTTTTTTTTTAAATCACACACGCTATGCGGAAGCCAATCATCACATACGATCAATAATAATTTCAATGGCCGTCACTTGGGCCCTTTCACAAATACAGAACACTTAAGTCAGTTTGACTTTACAATCGACATAATCATTTGTGCAAAGTTCATAATACACAATTTTATAAAGAAATAAGAAAACACTAATGCAGACGCGAACTGATCCCGACCTTTATTCTTCGCTTGTATACTTTAGCTATACTCCCGTTGGCTTAATGGGGTATTCTTTTAATCCTGAAAAATAGTTGCAAATTTTGGGTGAGTTTTGCGAACTCAATAAGTGACCATCATCGATGGCTCACCTAGTCACATAACACATTATTTCACATTCACATTTCACATTCAGGAGAATCATATCGTTCATACAAAACACACATAGCAATTACAATGGCAATGTATGTGAGACTCACTTTTATTTATTATTGTCGTTATGATCGAGTGCCTTTTTACTAGCTCATATCCCTTAGTCGATACCGAGCTATGTCATATAACATCCCATATCTCTTAGTAGATACCGGGTACAGTCAAACTCGAGCCCAAGGCTCTAATCACATTCTGAGCTTTAAGCTCTTTATCCTGGCAACTTCGATCATAACTTCCTTTATATTTCATGCATTCATGCCATGGAATGCACCACACATATTGCATGCTCTTATCTGATCACAGACACTTATCATCGGACCCTGGTCTGGCATTCAACCTTAAGTTGAGAATCACATCTTATTTGCATGCAATGTCACATTCGGAACACATGTAGCTCATTTCATTCAGATGCACATAACACTCCAATATCTCATACAAATATCACAGTCATCGAACCTCCT
>JANVCQ010000006.1:17741313-17755069 GCA_025531925.1 Erythroxylum plowmanianum | reverse complement strand
TGATATTGTGGTTTAAATTATTGCGATGCCATGTGGATTATTAGCGGAATTTTCTGGTAGTGCACTTTTATCGTGGGATATGTGTCGGAACGACCCTCGGGCGTCCCAATATGTACCCTACGGTGAGGGGGCGCTACATTAGCTATTCTATGCTCTGTTGGTTTGTTTTTTTCGCTTGTCGGAATTCTTGCAACTGCTACTGCATAGTCTGTTGAAATTGCAAATTGTTAGCAGGTAGATTCTTTATAAGTTCTTCTAAAGATGCACCTTAATCTTGTTGGCTCTCCAAATCTTGGGCATTAAAACATGTGTTTTTTAGAAATTGCCCTCCACCAATCTGGAATTATAGAGTATTCTCCTAAAATTGCAAAGTATTATCTTTCACAATATTAATCAACTCTTCCAAAGATAGACCGAAGTCGTGATAGGAAGGTTCTGGTTTATACGAGAATTGTTGTGCATCCTGTAAACTATCATGAAAGTAATTCTGATGATTATCCCATCCATAATAAAAGTTAGGTTGATCAGTCCAAACATTGTTATAGGATTAAAAATATGAGTCATAAAAGAAATTATTTTTGTCCATATCGATTTTTTTAAAACATGAAAGAAAAAAGAAATGATCACAAAAGAATAGAAAAGAAATTAATTACGAACAAACATATACAAAGCATAAATTAAATCACAAATAAAAACTAAAATATCGCACTCCCTAGAAACGATATTAAAATTGACCGTGCATTATTATGCTAGTCAAAATAAAATAACTAGACCTAGTACTGTAGTAGTGGTGAGTCTAGGTCAATCCCACAAGGAGAGTGTATAAAGTTTATGAAATGAAATTAACTAGTGTTTAGATGTAATGGAGGGGTTTCGATTTTTGAAATGAAACTAACTAATAAAAAAAAATTAAAGAAAACATGAAAAAAATGATAAAAGTGGGGAATCTATTAGGGACCTGGTTCTTTGGTTTAATCTCGGCCTACACCCTTGTTAAACATATTTCATTAATATGTTATTTCTTAACCTCTCCTAACAACTATTAATCGTGGGTTAATAATTAACCTGAGTTTTCCTTTTTGTTTTGTTTAATCAAGATACAATTGTTAATTAAACCTAACCATTGAATAACCTAGGATACGATCTCTAAAATTAATTAGGCGGTAGCATTACGATTTAGGAAAATCGATTAATTAAGGAAACAACCACATACGATGCATCATTTAACCTAGGTTATATTATCCCTAATGATTACGAATCATTAGTTGCTACATATGAATTTCAACATAACAATTACAGATTATATCGAAATTCTTGCAATGGGTTTGCAATTAAATGATTTAGTGAACGCAATAAAATCATCATCTCATAATAACTAATGAGTTCACATATAAATAACCGAACAATAACAAAATCTGATTGTCCATACACAATACCCAAATCAATTAACATAGGATGATACAATCAATTTCTAATGAGAGAAAGAAACAACAAAATAATAAAAAAAACTTAACCCAGGATGTCATCGTCAATGTCTCCTCCAAATAGGTGTCGGGACGGCTAGTCCTTCGTGGGTCTTTCCTAAAAACAATGCTTCAGCCCTATCTTATTGACCGTACTGAAGCTCCCTTTGTCTCTCCTTCACTGCTTAAGCTTCTTATTCCTCTCTACTGTTCATCGATGTGATGATTTAGTGTGGTAGTGTTTAGGTCACAGACAATGTTCACTCCAAAACCCTCCCAGCTCCTCGCCACACATGCAACTCTCCTCATGCTTGGCTCTCTGCGCAGCCACCAAGCCGCAATTGCAACACACCCTTCATGCTCACACCTGCTGTGCCTCTATGCCCCACATCGCACTGTTCTCTTGATGGGACGAATAAACCTTATGGGTTTATTGTCCCTACTCTAATCATTCTTCTATCTCCCTTTTACTGTGCATTTTCTCAAAATGTGTAACATATGTGAACAGTGCACAATGCAGTGCATTGCGCACAATTCAATGGCCGCCTCCGTTTTGGCTTTATATGTTGTCGCTTTTATCTCTTTTTTTAGCTGATTGCATTTAAATTTTTCTTCTTCTTCTTGTTCCATTTTTCTCGTCTTTTAATTTTCTTCTTCTTGCTTCATGAAGACAAGTAAAAATTAATCTTCTTAAAATGGCCCATGTGTCGTGCTTTCGACTCACTTTAATTTCTTTACTTCCAAATTGTACCTAAAATTATATATGAATTAAAGTGAGTATTTTAAGCATTTTTGTATCAAATGATTAAATATACCAACAATTAAACACATATCAGGTATTACTTGTCAATGTACTCACCTTTAATCTATACTTCAACTATCCTCTATGACAATGCAACCTAGATGCCAGATGTTGTGCGATAAAATAATGTATAGATCCAGGGTCTAGCAATGTAAATGTTTCATGATCGAAAATAAGTAGCGCACCTGCAACGACATCTAGAGAATCATGAGCCTTATGTCTGGTCATGGCATACACTATGGCTTAGGATTATGGTCAGCTGCTCCATACCTCAGTCCTGATAGAAGGACTCCCAAAGCTCACTCTACCACTTCCATGACTTCTCTGTCTATATCGGCTACCTTGGCTCTGCTGAACCTATCATACCTTCTCTCCCTTCTATTAGGAATTTTGGGAGGCATTACCTACAGTTGAGGTACAGAGGATTCTCTACTGATTCCTATAGATCCTAGGTCAGCTGACTATTCCACTTGATCACCTATGATGGATGACCTATAATAGACAATAATTTTAATTTTTATCTGCATTTCTTACAGTATATCTTGCTTAACATTCCTATATGTACCTATGGATGCCAAACCATACTCTGATACCATAAATGTAATGCATCATTACCACAGAGTACATACTGGAACACCCGAAGGACATTACAGTATGTAACCTATAATAATAAGATGTTAGAGCAGTCATTATAATCATTTAAAAATGGCATCATCATTTATATCCTCTTATAAGGCATCATTTATAAAGACATAGTGCTTTAAAATCAAATTCCTCATTTCATTTCTTAGGAATCGAATATGTACATTGTAGCTTTACAAACCATCCATACATTTACATCATCATAATGCTAATACAAAATAAGCTACATGAAAGATGGATAACACAAAAATCTATTTAATCTTTCATTCCTAGCTGACTGACCTTTGATCCATTTCTTCTTTTTCCCAAAAGTACAATAATATACTTTTTGTAGCGTCTCTTAGCAACTAATGTCCTCTCTCAGTCTTGAAAAATCAAAGTGCAATTTTGTTGAATTTTGTGAACTCAATGAGGTAACCATCATTTATGGGTCACTCAATTTATACAACATTTCACATTTGTAAACATATTATTCACATCTTTTCATTTTTCGTATATCATCACATTCTCATTTAATACAATATAACCATACATTTCAATTAGTCAAATATACATATTAAAATGCATATCAAATGCTCATGTGACTTCTTTCCCACTACTATATTGTTGTGATCGAGTGCCTAAACTATCCTGTATCTAATATGGATATCGGGCTCATTGCTATTATCCCTTATATATTGGGGATATAGGTTCATTTTACATAGTGAGTCTTTGAATCTTAATCACATTCATATTCTGAGATTTAAGCCCTTTTTCGATGGCTACTTAGGTGACAACTCTCATTTATTTGATCATGCATTCATGTAATGAAATGAATCTCACATATTCAATCAATCGCGTTCATATTTATCTTTGAACCTTAGTCTAGCATTCAAAGATCATATTAAGAAGCACTTATGTTGTCACATTCTCATACAATAGTACTTTAATATAAAATTCATGCATCACAAGTCTCAGACCTTTAATATCTGGAATTTAACATAATCAAATCACATTCATAAGATAATATAACACAAATAGTTAATTAAGTTAGACCATCTATTTGCTCCTAAAGCTATTGCGTTGAAGTCCCAACAATTTTTGGATGTTGACATTCCAGTTGCTCTTCTATAACATGCAATACATACACATATCACAATTTTGCACAATTGAATAAGTGTCTATTAATGCACACACACACACACACACACACACACACATATATATATATATACTAAATATGCACAATGCATGTTCAATGACATTCTCAAGTATTTTTCCATTATTCTCATCACATTATCTTTCATATATCAAAACTTGCCTAAGTATAATTTGTACTTAGGTTTACACCTCACTAAAACCATTATAATCAAAATTCATAACTCTTTTGGTCATTTCAGATTGTTCTTGAAACATACCTTCAGGTCAACTTTAAATGTTCTTTCTGACTAGGAAAATGGAGTAATTTGGCAATACTTTCTTCTAGAAAATTGTTCCCTTATGTCTTAAGTTTCTAATGACAGCAAGATCATACAATTTGATTCAGCATTCTGAAATTTATACTCAAAATACATTAGACTAATTATGTTCAAAATTTTTGGCTAGTGTATGATCATGCATTCTAAGTTGTACAACTCATATCTCTCAATTACAGTATCCAAAAATTACAAACCTTATACCAGTGGAAATCTAAGAGAATAATCTACAGCTTTTGTGAAGACAACTTTGTCTGATTCGGCCATCCTCAATACTATTTATTCTATAGTTATAGGATATGCTTTTCTGTCACGAGTAGTGTCGCAGCCTAAGCCAAAACTAAATTTCAAACTAAATTTCAAGACCCTTAAGAACAGAATTAAAATTTGATTTCTTCTTGAAATTGCATCCTTATGTGTCTAGTATAATATAAATCAATAATCATCTCATTTGGTTCAGTACAGATCAAGTTATACCTAATATACCAAAGCATGATCAATGAAAATGCTCCACTTATGAAATTCCAGAACTTCTCATCAATTTCATCCCAAATTCATCAATCACTCTGCTCCAAATGATTTTAGATGGTGATAATTTTTTGGTGGAGATATAGAATAATGTGTTACGAATCTGGTGGTTCAAATCCCATGTCATTCTATTGGTTCAAATCCCAAATCATTTGGAGGTTGGGAGAAGAAGTTATAATCAAAAGAATAAGGGATGTTCAAAATAGCCCCTCTTTGATAGCCACAAAAGTCACGATCGTGCAAAAGCAAGATCATTAGGTTTTAGTTGCAGGTTGAAAGTGGATGCTTTTCCAAATTCTTTTTTGCATGATCGTGCTTTTCCTCCTTCTTCCTAAACTCTGCATATTCACTCTTCTTCATTTCTTTCACTTAAACCAACAATTTCTAACCTATTTCTACCCCCAATTGGATTCTCATTTAACTCAAATCATTCTTAAACAAATCCAAAATCCATTACTTCTCATAGACATCAAAAATAGAAAAAAAATCATTCACTCATCTTCTTCATTTTTTGCATTTCTTCACTATTGCATTTCTTCTTTCATTTTTTCTGCATATTCAATTTCTGCATTCTCTTCATTTTCTTCCTCAAACTATCATTTTAATCATTCTTTCTCAGCTCCAGACATCACCTTACACCTATTCCTTACCTCTAAATTTATTTTTAGTTCATCTTTAACTCACCAAAATATTCACGTATGTATATATATACGTTGAAGAGAAAACAGAGCATGTACAAAAATCATCTTTCATAAATTTCTACACTAAACTTTTACACATGTTCATTGATCTTTAAGCTCCAAAAATCATTTTAGCACTCTCACCTAACATTTTTATCCGCAAAAAACACAAAAATAATATCAAAATATCATCCTTTATCCATGGTATTCATGAAAAATGTTCATTTTCTCATGATCATGTTATGACAATTATATCACCAAATTTATCTCATATACCAACAACTCATAAAGATTTACATGTACTTACTTGTTAAAACTTCCAATTCTTTAACATCTCAAAAAGCCCTAATTCCTCATGCGACCATATACATCATCTTGAAGGTGGTTTAGGCTAGGTTTTTCTTAAGCCAAAAGAAATAGATAACAAAGAAGGAGTGGTAATAGATAGAGGAAAGCAAGGTTTAAATTTGGTGGAGGTTTCATGAAAAAAATCTATGTAAAAGAAGAACCTTGAAGAAGGTAGCTATGAAGAAGAATAGTAAGTCAAGAACAACAGTGACTTGTTCTTTCAAGCATAATCTAATAATAAATCTTAAACTAGGAAAGTGACACTTGTCACTCATCCATGTTCTAAGGCATTAAACTAGTTTCTCATTTAACTGGTTTAATCATCCCAAATTTTAGTCCAATTTGTCTTTAAATTTTTAATATCATTATCTCACAAATTCTAAAGTCATCTCTCAAATTTCGTCATTGTCATTTAACTCTCATTTCAATTTCCAATCATCAATTTACTTGCCGTTTGGCATTTTTCCTAGTCCAGTAATGTCCAACGTTTTTGGAAATTTTTCTAAAATTCGCCAAAAATTTCTAATCCAACAACTACAATCTCCAAATTAGTTTTCAATACAAAAAAAAACCACAATTCCCAATAAAATCACATATCACATATAAAAATCAATTATACTTAGAAATGGTCAATGAATGCATGTACAATTATTTTAATTTGCAAAAATTACTATTGACATGTTTGTGTATGTCATATTATGCATCAGCATGAATTACACTTTCTAATTTCAATATAATCTCATATATAAACTATTATAGCCTTAATATAGGTAAAGGGATGTTACAACTTTGAACTCTTTATTTCAGTGAATGTTCCTTGAAACATATTTCAATTAATAATTCCAATATGCAGACACTGGATTGATACTCTGTAAAAATCCAATCTGATCATATCAAGAATTATAATGAAACACATATGAGTTCACTACTTATCAAGATTATGGTTTGTAATAAAAGAATGCTAAGGCATATGTTTTAGGATTAAAGTGATGACTTACTTTATTCTTTAAAACATACTTGATTCTAGATTCATTTAATAGTGCCGTTATCAATAGTCAACTATTATCATGGTATGACACTCATCATTCCCTTAAATTAAACTCTTTTACTTATCTGGAGATAAATCACAACACTACAGTCTAAACCATAATCAAGCGAACAACTTTATTATTCAACTATGAATCAACTAATTTAGATTCCAATAATATACATGTTTCCTATATATCTCTATGTATATGTATATTACTTACAAAAGAATTTTGGTACCTTATGACTAGTTATATAATGCTCATACAATTAAAACCAAACTCTTTTGTTTTATTAATAGTAAAATTTTTCATTACAAATGTAACTGGAAGAAGATTAAGTTATATGTAAATACACTTACTTTCTAGGGCACTATATTTACATAACTACAACAATAACCTAATTGAAAACAAGTTATATGAAAGCTAAGATGAATGAATGATCAAGACTTGTGTTTAAAGATACATACTCTTGATAATCAATTAAGCATGCGTTGAACATAACACATATACATGTGTATGACTGAGTAACCATTTGATTAAACAAGTTAGTAATGTGTAAATATATGTGTATTGCATGATATAGAAGCACAAATTGAGCGTTCACATCTACACATTGCCAAATCGTCAAGGCAATAGCTATCTAGAGTGTACTGTGAGTTAACCTAAATGTTTTCTCACTATATTTGAATTGTTTTTGATGAACTATTACTTATATGATTATGAGAATTCTGGATATTAATGGTCCAAAGAGTTTGATATTTGGGACTGTATTATAAGTTTTTACAAATTGAATGTACAATGAAATATGTTCTCAATTGTATCTTGAATGCCGGACTCAAATCTGATGGATATGATCAATGACTGTGCACATTGAATGAAAGTGATTGAAGACATAGTATGTGACTAGATGCATTTTATGGCATTGATATGCATGATTAGATACTAGAGTTATGATTAGAGTGACCAGTCTGAAAAGAAATTAAATCTTAGAAATGTGCACAAAGAGCCATAGGCTCAGTTATTAATAACCCCAATACTTACTAAAGGGTACGGGATAGTATCTGAAATGAGCCCAGTATCCACCAAAGGGTGATCCGAGCCTTAGTACTTACCCTTGAAGGTCAAATCAAAAATATAATCCAAGGATTGCAATATAGGTTGTAACCTCGGGTCATTTCACTTAGTCAGAACCTAATTGAATGGACCTAAACTAACCTATATGTCATGAAAAGCAAGCTAAATTGGTAAGGAAGGGGTTTTTTGTCTTTAGAAATCTTACAAAATTAAAAGGAGTTATAAGAAAAAATTGTTTAAAAATATTTTTTGGATTTTTGCAAATGTAAAAACAGGAAGATAAAGACAATGATCAAAATATGATGATATCCTTTTGAAAATGAGCTTTGGCTATAATAGTTCGAAATCAACTTCCAATGGGAGTGGGAATCACTAAGTTTCAAATGGATAAACCTTAAACAACCCTTTAAGTCCAAGGTCTTAATCAATGAACTCCATTTCTTAAGACCTTGTTAAATGCCCTTAGTGTGTGAAGTGGGTAAGTCAACGCAACAAGTCATTTTGGGATCTCAAATAAACTCAATATTAAACATAACTATGCAAGATAAAAGAGATTCAACAAGATCGCTAATAGACATATATAAGACTTCATATATTTAAGCTCAAAGCTATACATCAACAAATCCAACAACATAATGAATATCCAACACTTGATTAAACTCTAATCAAGAATGTTCAACTACAAATTAAAAATCCTAAGCCTAGGAGTTCATAAATCATAGCTGAACATGGATTAAACTATTCCCCTTTTAAGCCCGTTGAACTCAAGCCATTGCTACATCTTCAAAAGAATCGAGGTGCCTAGCCAAGCATAACTCCAAGAGACTTCATAACCAAGAACCCACTGGAGATATCCATGGTAGCAACCGACGGTGGAAAAATGGAAGAAAAATGGTGCAGAAGAGAGAACAAAGGTGTGCGATGATGGAGATCTAAGAGAAATGATTGAGAGTGTGAGTGAAGTGTCAGCCTCCTTCTCCCATTGTCACTTAACCTAAAATAGATATTTTCATAAAACAGGTTGATGGATCAGGTTGTACAGTGGGTTACTTTGCCAAAAATTGTCTAGGTCAGCGATAATTTGAAGGTTTCACTGCGACAAACTTTTCCCAAAAGATTTTATTAAGTCAGCTTTAACTTTCATCGCGGCATAAAAACTGCGGCATAAACATAATCTTCACCACTACGAACTTTTCCCGAAGGGTCTCTGCAGTAATTCTTCATACTTCATCGCGGCAAAACATCAACGTCACCATAGCAAACTTTCCTGTTGCCCTGTTGACTTGTTAACTTGCCATCTTTAGCCTTCACTCTTTGGCTCAACTTCTTGAGTCTTCTACAATAAAAAGAATGGAAGTTTGCATTATCAATTGTTCTAGAAAATTAATTTAGTGCAATCACTAATTATTTGTGACAACTTTACCCTCAGACTACATAAAGTAAAGGCAAGCATTTAAGAGCCAAATTAAGCATAAAATCCAAAAATAAGATCTATGAAGTGTAATAAAAACCATGAAAATGTCACAAATTGTTATAAGAAACTTGGGTTCAATCAAACTCCCTGCACACTTAGACCTTTCCACACCTGGACAAAGTTTATACAAGACAAAGAGACACAAGTGTAAAAGAAAATTCCGACCATGCTTAAAAATGAGAGCAGAAAAGCAGTTAAGTCACTTTCTCATAAATGAATCCAAGTAGACTGAAAGACCGCTAAGAAAATAAACACTATAAGCATTTAATCCAAGAGATTAAGCAAAAGAGATTTCACTCAAGGTAATGTGTTTAATCTCTCAACTAACATGTCTTGGGATAATTTCACTCTACAATTTGCTTAGTTCATTCTCTTTCATAAGCTTGTGATAATTCTACCTCTCCACCACAAGAACTATAATTTTGAAAATTAAGAGGACTTTTCAAAGTTGTAATGTATGGAAGGCTAAATAGAATGGATTGAATAGAAGAAGGAAAAATGAGTACATGGACCACAATTGCTTATCTCATGAAACAAACTCCAACTATAAGTAAGAAAACATTTACAAAAATAAACATAATTTAACACATTTTTATTACATTTCTCTTTTTTTTTAAAATTCTGCTTTTTCCACATTTTTTGAATTTTTGAAACTCTTTTTCTTTCTTTTCTTTTGCATAGAAGCCCTTTCTCTTTTCCTTTTTTAATCAGCTTAAACTAGAAATGAGACACTTATAATAATTGGGAAATATGTATGCACTCAAAAGAAGGCTTAAAAGGGCTAACAAAGGTTAAGTGTTTAGGTTTGTGCTTGGAAAATTAGGGTTTGGAAAGAAATGCCTCTATCATATTAACAAAATTTTAGTTCATCAAGCTTTGATCAAGGATTAAAACAAGTTCTAGAGAGATGTGAAATTAAGCATATACACATAAAAATGAAAGAATTCAGGCCCAAATATTCTTCCAACAAGGGTAGTATCTCAATTAAGCAACTCAAGGTTCTTAGCATACCCTCACTTGCTTCTCGTGAAGACATTGAAAATGAAATTAACCAAAATCAACTATCTTTTAAAAAGTTTTCAAAAACACAAGGACCACTTAGGGAGAACTATTGAAATGAGGAAATTTTAAAATAGTTTTTTTAAGGAGGATAGCGTTGTCACAGCGAAGCATTAATTTTGCAGCGTCGCCAAGGTGAAACCAAGAAATTGCCACAACAAAAAATGACAGAAACACTTTAAACATGCAATTTTCTGCAATTACCAAGTTTAAAAATTTGCGTATGATGCACAAATGACTTGCACAAGCAGTTAAATAGCCAAAAATGATGCATAAATAAGAATTGCAAATTAGAACAACCTTCCCCACACTTAAACATCATATTGTCCTCAATGTGAAGAACAATTAAAGCAATTATGCACTAAAAGGGAAGTGCAAGGTTATTGTAGAACAACACATCGAAAAAAGCACAAAGAGAATTATATAAATAACCTCCTATTAAGTTTGTACAAGACAAAAATGTAACTGAGTATCTAACCAATCGAAAAATAAAACAAAACTAAATAAAACACATAGAAAAAATGACTCGAGCTACTCCATAGGATGACTATCCCTAGAGCCAGAGGGACCTGGTCTCGATGTGCCTGTGTCGCTCAAGGGGTCATCTTCATCTGAAGGGAGCTAAAAGTGAAAGTGCTAAGCGAGCAATGCATCCATCCGTCGATGATACCACCTATCTCTATCATACCTGACTATCTCCTGAAGGAGGGTGTCCTGGAGATTACCGAAATCTATATAAAGGTGGTTGACTTAACCAGAGAGGGTCTGTAAGGTCACGAGCCTAGGAGCATCAGGAATTGGAGGATCGTCCCTATCCGGTACCACGACTATAGAGGTTGTACCAATATCAGGAACTTGGGTGGAGGGTTGAGGTGGGTGGATGGTGGATTGTTTGAGTCAAGTGTACCTAGAAAGAGGGGCCGGGTCGAAATTTCTATCATTATTGAATTCCAGGACATTGTGGGCCCAAAATATGTCAGTGATAAGATGTGGAAAGGTAATGGCATTGGTGAATTTTGTGGTGGTAATGGAATCATGTAAAGTGGAGACAATGGCTTTAGCTATATCGACTGGGTGACTAGTCATTAGAAGGTAGATGTGGAGGGTTTGTTGTTTGATGACATAAGCGAGATGGGTGGTTGGAATGATATTGTTACACACAAGGTGGAGCCAAGGATGAGCTGCAGGTCAGAGATCAGATCTCTTAAAGTACCGATTCCATTCAATGGCCTCTTGACAAAGGGTGTGAATTACATCGTCCGAGGGGTAATTGTGGATCAGTTGATCGTAATGACAATGGAGAATGGGAGGAAGGTTATAATGGCAGCGAATGCTAGTAGTGGTGAATGCATTCAGGGCTTTAACACCAAGGAAATTAAACTCCATGGTGGTATGGAATTGGGCATATGTATAGAAATGGTGAACAAATTTATCATTGCCTTGGTCCTAGAGTTTAACTAATCCCATAAGTTGAGATTTGACTAGTTTTTAGACAAAGGGATTGTCAGGGGGAGCTAAAGGGAAAGGTCACTCTTTAATGAATGGCCTAATGTCTTCTTTTTCAGATAATTCGAAAAAAGTGAAACTATCACTATCCAAAGAATTGAAATCATTAGGTGGACTAGAAGGGGTAGTAGGGGTATCACAGGTTAGAATCTTAACATGAGGCATTGTTCTATAAAAATCCATATTGAAATAGAATATAAACAAAGGATTAAAACAAACTATCCTAAAGAAAATGAAACTAAAATGGAAAATGGAAAAAGAAGAACTAAATAATAAACTTAACCTACCCTAAACAATACATATACTAAAAAGAAATAAGGAAAATAGGGGAAAACTTACAAAGGGGGGAGAAATCTCGAGAAGGGTCAGAGAAGATGGAACATCTGGAGCACCGTGGAGAAGGAAGAGGGAAAAAGACAAAAGGGGGGAAACGGTGGGGGGTATAAATAGGTTTTTAGGTTGGAAATTACAAAAAAGGACAAAAGGAATACAAAGGGTTAAAAGAAAATAGGGGTGGAAGGCTAATTTCACCGCGTTAATGTTGCATAGATTAAACTTTCGTCGTAGTGAACCTAACCGTATTTGTGAAATCCAGTCAAAGATGTTTCACCGCAGCGACACGATCTCACACCGCGATGAAATTAACCTGAAAGGAACAAAGAAGAATGTTAGGAAGTTCATCACGACGACGTCGAATGCACGCCGCGGTGAAATAAACCTGAGAGGAAAATAAAGAAATGAGGTTTTTTTTGCCGCAGTGACACTGACTTTATGCCTTGGTAGAGGTAAGAAATAAGGTTGTTTGCTACGATGAGAGGATGGGCTCACGCCGTGGAAAATTTACCTGAGAGATTTTAAGGAACTTTCATTGCAACGATGTGGAATCCACACCGCGACGAAATGTTCCCAACGTCAACATAAAGAAACAAGGTAAGTTTGTCGCAGCGATGAGGACTTCACACTGCGGCGAAAGTTACCCGAAAGGAAAACAAACAAAGATAGAAATGAAAAACTTGACTCCCAAACATACAGAAGACTCAAACTGGATACTCAGTTCACCTTGAATTCATATACAAAGTCTTTAGGCATAAAAAAAGGGCAACCCAATTAATCACTTCAAATTCCTCAAACATGGAAGATGTATCATGCATCAAACCAAAAAGTGTAGCAAACATAAATGGGAAAGGAATCATTAAATTAAAAAACTGTATAAACTGTAAGCTAAACCTAGGTCCTACTGAATTGGTTTCTCCCCCACACTTATTCAACATACTAGTGCATCCGCAATGTCATATTCAATCATAGAGCAAAAGTAAGTAAGCAAGTGAAGGAGGAGAAACGACCTGATGATTACAAAAGATCCTGGGTCTCCTAGTGAATGCCATGTTGTGGTGACATGATTTGACCACATGCCACTTCAGTGTTAACATCCACATTTCTCGATTCACCTAAAACATCAATGAAAAACCCTTCTTCCAAAGCGTCATCAGTGACAATCAAATCATTCAATGGGTTCATTGCGGGGTTAGAGTAAACATGTTGGAGTTCAAACTCAAATCATGCATCATCAATGACAATATCAAGCATGTTAACTCCTAAAAGTGAACAATCCTCATGGGGATGTTTCATAGCTTCATACATGTTAAAACTCACTTGTTGATCTCCTACCTCCATGGTGATTGTACCTTCTTTCATGCT
>JANVCQ010000006.1:17702050-17719734 GCA_025531925.1 Erythroxylum plowmanianum | reverse complement strand
CTTAGGATCAATTCTGCACTGGTTCCTTGAGAGTCGACCCGAGGTTGCATCCTGTATTGCAATTCTTGGTATAAATTTATTTGACCAGTTTCCAAGGATCAATCTTAGGATTGAGTGATAAGCCGCGATCACCTGGGTCTGGTGGTGGGTCCCCTTCGTGGGGTTAAAATCCACCCAGATCCATGGGTCCGGTGGTGGGTCCCCTTTGTGGGGTTAAAATCCACCCGGATCCAACAGATAAGTAATGCAATCACAAGTAATATTATCTACCCTTCTAACAATAGAAAAATTAAAAGATAAGGGTTAGAGAATAGACCCCACGATTTTATACTGGTTTACCCCAAACCTTGGGCTACGTCCAGTCCTTAAAGTTTGTCTGAGATTTCACTATACTCTTAAACTTTACAAGTATTCTTTCTACACTTGCAGAGCCTCTTCAGGTCTCTCTCACAAAGTATTTTTTATCTGTTTTCTTAGCCTCTCTAGGCTCTATCCTTTCTTTCTCTCTCAAGGAAAGATATTTTTTAACTTCATGTTACAATTGTATTCGCTCTTTTTTTTCACACTTTGAATACAAAATTTCTCTAAGTATTGTACAATCAAAGTTTCTCTATTGTAAAAACGTCATTTAGTCTTCGACTAGAACTAGTATCTATAGCCTAAGTCTTCAACAGTCTTCTTGAGAAAATGCTTCTTGAATCTTCTAGAAACCATTATTAGTTGAGTCTTGTAACTAACTCCAACTAACTAACTGATTGACATTCTAAAATATCTTCCTTTTGTATCATTTGGTATAATACTTCTTCTGTTATCACGTTTTGTCTATTATTGCATTTCGTCTGATGTTGCGCTTCATCTAGTGTTGAGCTTTGTCTGTTGTTGACCACGCATCTTTTGGGTTTGACTAACTGTTACTTACATTTTTCTACACACTTAACCAACTTATCAAAACAGTTTATACATTTCTAAGATTATTACTATTTTATTATTATCAAAATTAATAGAAGTGAAGTCCTCTTGACTTAACACATTTTTCCTTCAATACAAGATTCACAGGTGGGTAATGGATCATTATCCTAGCCCATCAGTTCCCATCCTTCACTAACTTGCCAAGTCTTTTTTGATTGACATGACCCACTCTTAGGTGCCATAAATATTTTGAATTAATGCTAGAGCCATTGGATTGTCTTGGTTTTATTAATTATATGGTGTTTAGTGAGCCGTTTATAGGTTCTATAATGAATAATCCCTGTTTAATTGTCGTATTACAAATAAAATCCTTATTCTCATATATTGAACAATATTTTCAAAATATAAGGAATAACGAGATTTTATTAAACAAAAAATAGAAATCATGTTCCTTACAATAATTACGATCTAATTTACATCCTTCAAATGTAACCTATGACCACTATGACAATTTAAAATAACTATTCCCACTGATTCTGCCTAAACGTAGGATCCATCTACTATCTTGACTTGAAACTGGCGCTTAGGTAATCTTTTCCTTTGCTGGAACCCCTGCAAAGAATTGTAAACATGGTCAGTGGCTCCTGAATCTAATATCCAAGAATCAGATGAATTTGCCACATTTCTAGTTCCTAATAAACTTAGGAAACCCATAGCTTGTTTTTTTTTTAGGGACTCAAGGTAGACTACACAGATTCTTTTCCAGTGGCCCTTCTCACCACCATGGAAACACTTTCCCTTGATGTCCTCTTTAGCCTTCTTTTTCATTGGTTGGACCTTGACTCCTATTTGAGCCTTCTTTTTCATTGGACCCTTCTTCTTTTGCTTGCCCTTACCTTTGGGCTTTGAAGAAGACGCTACATTAGCCTTAGGCCCATTAGCCTTGATATTATTTCCTTCGTGCTCTCAAGGGTATTCATCAGCTCACTTAAGGTGTAATCCCTTGTGTTGAGCTCGTAGTACAACTTAAACTGCTGAAAAGAAGAGTTTAAGCAATTGATGATCATGATCATCTGTGTTTCTACATCCATGTCTGCCCCAAGCATCTCAACCTCAGTAACAACAGAGATTACCTTAAACATGCAATCCCGCACCAGCTCACCAAGCTTTTGTCTGAGATTATGAAAGGTTTGGATAGTTTTCACCCTTGCAAACCTAGTCCTCACACCAAACATCTAATGTAGGTGATGGGCCATTGCATCGGCATTTTTCATACTTGCAAGTTACTTTTGCAACATTGCACTGACAGAAGCTAGAATATAGAACTTGGTAGTCTTATCAACATTATGCCATTGCTTATATTGTTGGACTTGCTCAGAAGTTAACTTGGCACCCGTTGATCAGAAGCTAACTTGGCACCTAGAGGTGAAGGCTCATTGTTTGTTAATACCCATGAAATTCGTTCATATTAGAGAACGATGTTGAAGTTACGTCTCCATTCATTAAATTTCTCTCCATTTTCAAATTTATTATTAGTCAAGAGCATTGTGAGTGGATTCATATTGTGGTGATTATGTTTGAAAATATAAATTATTAAAGACGGCATACTAGTCAACAATATTGGAACTTTGTATAAAATCATGATACATGTATGCATAATGATAGATTTAACTAAAATTAAAAAATTAAATATTTATATGATGGTTATTTTTCTTATCTACAACAAACTAAGTAACAGTGAGCCATCTTATCCATTAAAAAAAAAACTGGGACCTTCCCACTGAAAAAGCTACCAAGCATCTTCATGCTTAAATTTTTAAGAAGCACCATAATTTGGTCCATACATTTATCAACAAAGCTATATGGGGCAAGTTATTGATAAAATATGTTGAGTATGTAACCATTTGATTCATCCACTAAACGTACTTGCAAACCATGCCTCGATGGGAGGTTACATTTACGACCAATGAGTTGACTTATCCTTTAGGAGACCCAAACTATGCAAGATCTAAGATTCATGTTCTCCAATGGGGAGTAACACTTCACCACATGCAAACGGGTCATTATATAGAGACCGTGGACTCTCACATGAGCATCCTCTCCCACTCAATCTTTTTGATCTTTAAGTTTTAATAAATACCATCTTGTCTAGATCCAATTTATTAGCCATCCTATATTGTTTCATTATATATCTCATACATAATGAATGCATGGAAGCCTAAGGTTAACAATTATTCTAAATGACATACATTCATATCATATCGCATAATATTGGCATCCATCCATCCATTCATCCCATGAATTATAAAACTACTTTTGATTGTCCATCCTAGATTATAAATAATTACAAGGCTCTTTGGCCCATAAAAAATTTTCTTGGACTTAGATCTTCCACTTTGAACTCTTCACTCACAAGACTCGGCCCATTCGGTAAAAATGTGTAATGGCATTTATTTTACGACACTTTTAGTTTTTCATAAAATCAAAATTTTTCAATAGGAAAACAAAAAAACAGCACTTATAAAACTCACAAAATCGAAGTTGTCAATAGAAAAATAAAATTTCAGCATTTGAAAAACTCATAAAACTGAAACTGCCATTACCACAAATCATTAACTAAAACCATTACCTATTCTTTTCTTCGATCCATGTCTGCTTCATCTTCAAAATTACAAAAATTTATAAATTACAAAATCAAAGAAAACAAAAAAAATGAAGACAAGGAGGAAGCATGGCGATGAAACACCACCATCCTTGTTACAAACCAAATGAAGAATACTTATAAGGTAAATATATACTCTATGGACAACTAGAAAAGCAAAACATACACCTTATGTATTTCTATCACAAAATACAACATACATAAATATAATTTCCAACCCATGCAATATATAGGAACCGAATCATGTTTAATAAAATGGCTATGATACGAATTTTTGGATTGAAAAGCAATATCATACTAGATTTGGCTAAATGAAAGATTTCAAAAACTTTTTCCAAAATCAAAACACAATGGAAGCATGATAACCAAATCAACATGTTTTAATCCATACATTATACGGTATTAGAAAAATAAATAACATAAGAACATGATCGAAATTATACCGACTCCTTTGCTATAGCTTTGACTCCTTGCTATTGTATCCTCTACTCGCAATTGTATCATCAACCAATCCGATCTACCATTTGCTCTCCTTGGAAAACTTGCTTAAGAAGATCCTTTGGTGGGAAAGGAGAAGAAATATTGTAGAGGTTTTCCTTTTTATGATCAACTAGTTGAAAGAACCAAAATGAGACACTCCCATTCCTAATTTCGGCTAGATCATGAAAGAAAAGAGGGGGGAGTTAGAGCAACCGATGCACCACTTCATTCTTTTAATCAAAATGAAAGAGAGGCCAATAAATGAGACACTCTCAGTTGTTTAATATGGCTAGATGAAAAGACAGAAAATAAAAAAGACACTCTCATTTTTGGTTAAATGATGAAAGAAGGGAGAGAGAGCAACAAAGGCACTACTTCCTTCTTTAGTCAAATGAATGCTAAAAGGTTTATATTTTTTTATATGCAAACATGAAATGACAACCATTAAACCATTTAATGATAAGACCATTATACCATTTAATGAGGAAACCATTAAACCATTTAATGATGATGAAGCATGACAAAAAAACCCACCTTATATTTAGCAATTCAATGCTAAATGTGTAGCTATCCATTTAGCTATATAAAACTGAAATCTACATCATTGTAGATTTTGGTTTTGCCCTCCTTTTGTCTTTACAAATATTGTTTCAATTTAATTAATCTAATTAATCAAATCAAAAAAATCTAACCCAATATTAAATGTTCATTTTAGGCTTCTAATTAACAATTAATTAGTGTATGTCTAACATTTAATCATAGGCTTAAAACCCAAATAATTTAACTTTTAATTAAATTATTCCAATATTATTATTCTGAATCTAATTCGGTCCTTTCATTTTTACTTTCTTTCTGGTAACCTCTATTTTTTTTCTTACTTTGCTTGATAACCTTTCCTAAAAACCAAATGGGAAATCTAACTGGACTTATATAATTCAAGCTCTAATAAGCTCGTAATTAATTTAATCTCAATAGAATTAATTCCAAGTTATTAACCAAATGTCATTCCACTAAAGCCAATTAGCTGAACTCTTAAATTACTAAATATTATAAGAATATATATTTCAAATTAAATGTCCAATTGCAAACTCTATTATGAATCATATTATAGTCATCCACACAATTTTGCCCTTATTTTGGTTTTAGATTTCTCGCTTCACTCTATATGGTGATTAGCACACAAGATCTGATCTAGGTGTTAAGGCTTGATGGGTAGCTTGTCCATCAAACTACTGGCACTAGTTTAATCACCAGTCTCCTTTAAATATCTAGAAGTGATGATATCACTATAAATTCTTTATTTGGGTGAATGTTCCACGATAAATGTTTCAATTAACAATTTTAACATGTAGAAACTAGATTGATACTCTATAAAAGTCCATTCCGATCATATCAAGAATTATAATGAAAATCACGAGTTCACCACTCATCAAGATTGTGATTCGTAATAAAAGAATGTTAAAGTGTACGTTTTAAGATTAAAGAAACGACCTACTTTATTCTTTAAAAACATACCTAATTCTAGATTCATTTAATAGTGCCATTATCGATAGTCAACTACTATCATGATATGAAACTTATCATTCTCTTTAAGTAAACTCCTTTACTTACACAAAGATAAAACGCAACACTACAGTCTAAAGCATAATCTAGTGACCAACTTGATTATTCAACTGTGAATCAACTAATTTAGATTCTAATAATATAAATATTTCCCATACATGTCCATGTATATGTATATTACTTATAAAAAAATCTTGATACCTTATGACTACTTATATTATGCTTATACAAATAAAACCAAACTCTTTTCTTTTCTTAAAATAAATATTTTATTACAAAAAGAATAACTAGAAAAAGATTAAGTTATATGTAAATACACTTGTTTTCTAGGGCATTATATTTACATAACCCCAATAGAGTGGTCATCCAAATTAAGTATTTTATCGACTAAGCTTTCAAGTTTAGCACGGGTGTTAATTCATGTAAGGTTCAAGTCATAGGAGTGAGGCATAGGGAACATCTGCAAGGACCAAAGCCAATAGATAAAAGGAAAAGTACTTTTGGAACAACTAGTAGAGAATTTGGACTCGAAGGAAAAGGTTTTGAGAAGCAAGACAGCAAAGCTAGTTAAAGTCTTATGGAAGAACCATACAAGCGAGGAGGCAACATGGGCGCCTTTAGAAGCAATGAAGGAGAAGTATCTACACCTCTTCAATGACTCAGGTAAGAATTTCGAGGATGAAGTTCTTTTAGGGGGAGAATTGTTAGACCCCAAAATTTTAATTAATTTTAATTTATTTATTTTTTAATTATTTCTTTATGATTTGTTTGATTATTTTTTGAATTGAGATTATTAATGGAGTGAGCATAAATAAAGATTAAAAATTTGAATAGAAAAGGTGAAATTAAATGAGTGTTGAGTGGTGATTCAGAGATTGCGCCATGGAGAAGTTAGATGTTCACACGGCGAACTCGTAAAAAGGGTTTTTGCCACGATGAAGTCAGATGTTCGTTGCGCCAAACCTCTATGAAAAGGTAATTTTGGGAGAACAAGACTAGTGAGGGTTATAGTTGGAAATAAAAGAAAAAAAATTTGTTTAATTAAGAAGAAGAGAAGACAAGTGTCATGGAAGTGAGAAGAGAGGAAGAAGAAAAACCAAAGAGAGAAGAGAAAAAGAGAAGAGAATCACAGGAAGCTTGGAAGGAAGAAGAAAAGAATAGGAAATCAATTTGTTAGAGGTAAGTCTATCATCTTTCTTCTTGCTTTGTTAGAAAAGGGATTAAAGAATTAGACTTGTGTAGGGTTTGTGTCAAGAAGATGAACCCATTTGTGATTTTTGTGGGTTTTGAGTTTGGGAAAACATAGAATATAGTGGTATTGTGGTATAAAAAGATTTGAAAGAGAGAAAGATGGGTTATATGTGAGATGTGGAAGCGAGAATTTGGAAAATTTATAGACGAGTTGCATTTCTATGAAAGTTCACCGCAGCCAACTCCTTGGTTCACCACGGCCAAGTCTCCTTGATTCGCCACATTCAACTCTTGGGTTTGTCGCAGCCAACCTGCAAGAAATCAAAGTTTGTCACGACCAACTTTTTCCTACACAACTTGAACATGCTTTGATATTTTAGGCATAACTTTTTCTGTAGATATCGAAATTAAGTGATTTTTTATTTCGAGTAAGCTAGAGACATAGGAATACAATTTTTTTAAAGAAATATAGTTTTAATCAAGTCTCTAAAAAGTCAATTTTGGGATGGAAGTTGAGCACAGAATATTGTTTTAGTATAAAAACAATCCAAAATTGTTTAGGGTATAACTTTAAGATTACTCAGCCAAATTGAATGATTTTGGTGTCATTAGAACCTTAAGACAATAGGGAACACTGTTTTAGGAGAAAGTGTTATCAAATTTCTTCATTTACCTGATCAGAATGATCATGGAAAATTGACCCGAAAGTTTAAATTTTTGAAAAGGTTATAGTTCAATTTTAGCATGTTTTGATTATTAAAGTTTTATGAATTTACATTTGAATTTGGATTGAATGAGAACTTGTTTATGTTAGGGAATCAAGAAAACCTTACCCATGAGCAAGAGGAGAGGCAATCTCGAGGGATTTTCAAGTGAAATTATGTGGGTAATGTATTTATAATTATTGTGTAATTGGGCAAATTCTTGCCTATGTGTGTGTATGTTTAAATTGCTTGGTTTTTGAATTGTTGTGAAGATTTGATAATGCATGATGAATTGTGATAATGTTATACCTTGAAAAAGGTTATAACATTTTGTATAAATGAAAAGATGAAAAAGTATGAAAGGATGAGCATATGATAAAATGATTTGAGCATGATTATGTGCTTTTGTTTTGGCGAGAGTGGAATCATTTCATTCATCATGTTCACGTTGACAAGAGCCTTCTCTCGGCTGCCTACTTGTGGCATATGAGATCTAAAAAATGGACTCATTTTATTCATAGTGTAAACTTTGCTTTCTCCATTTCAATTCCATGGAACCCTTGAGCCAATTGTTTGTGCATTGCATATTCGAGTTGTTATGTATGATGCATAATTAAGTGTGATACTTTGATGGATAACTTACATAATATATTCTATGTGATGACATTTTGTTAATTATGAGTTGTGATTTGAATTGTGAATTATTAACTTGCTAGACATATAAGTATATATGTTTAATTGTGTGGCTCATTGCCAATGGCTATAAATATATTAGCCACTGAGTTGTGTAGCTCAACCTCCCACTATTTTCACTACCTAGGTGGAGAACAAGACAAAGATTAATCTTTGCAAGGCGTCGAAAACTCCAAGATAGTTAGAGACTTTTGTAGTAAGTTAGTGACTATTTTGGATAGCTTTAGCATCATATCAACATTGAGCATCCTTATGTATTTTGTTTTAAGTTAGTTATGCGTATGATGATATGTAAACGAAGCTTGTTCAAACACTTTTGATTTAGTAATTAAATGAAGAATTGAAGTTTCTTTTGTGTATGATTATGTTTATCTGGTAGGTGAGTTGGATGGTTTAAATTATATGTATAAAGATATGTGTGTTTAGAATATTGAAATAGGTTGATGAAGAGTTGCTGGGATTGTATGAGTGTATGTGTCTAGTATGTGTAAATTTGTGTTTAAATGTTGGAGTTTGGGTTTTTGATCTTGAAAGGTCACTGCAGCGAAGCTAGAGGATGACCCTTGCATGATCCTTATCTGATGGCCTCGACCTGTCGCCTTGGAGTAAAGGAATGAGACTCGAGCATAACATTGTTTGGTATCAAAGCGATAGTTGAACTCCTGAAACGAGGTCCAACATCTTTTAGTATCAGATCTTAAGCTTTTCCTAGGCTTAGAATGCATAATAGTATGAATGTATGCCATGTGATTATGTGTTGCATTGTCAATTAATTGACTGCATTAAGTGAGATGCATAACATGCATACATGTAGGAAATAAGATTGAAATGTAAGTTAATCATTAGTGTTTCAATTGAAGGAGTAAGAAGTTACCTCATAGAAGAACACGAGGAGTTCTGCAAGGATTGGTTGCACCTGACTCTCCACCAAGAGAGTAGAGTGCTGATGATTCAGTAGTCTAAGGAAATGTTGAGGCTTCTGTAGGGCTTGGTAGTGGGCCTTTTCAATCACCAGCACATAAGTCACCAGTTTTGTAGGAGCAAGTGCCTCCATTGGATCCAAAAATGTTCTAGGTTTTTTCTCAGGCCTTTGTCCAGGCCATGGGTCTAATGCAACAATCTTTTACTCCAACCCCAGTTAAGAAAGGGAAGCAGTTTGATAAGCTGAGGAGGTATAGGGCAGTGGACTTTTATGGGACGACTGATCCAGAAGCAGTTGAGACTTGGCTGAGAAAGACAGAAAGGGTGTTAGAGTAGATGGATTGCAAAGGAAAAAGTTGAATATGCTACTATTCTTCTTTAGGGAGATGCCTTGCATTAGTGGGAATGTGTATCAGGGAGTTAGATGAGACCGCTAATGTTAGCATGGAAAAACTTCTTAGTTGCATATAAGAAGAAGTACCTATCTGAGGTGTATATTCAGCAAACGCAGAGAGAGTTTTTTAGTCTCACTTATAGGGAAATGACAGTGAGTGAGTACGAGCATTGGTTTACACCATTATCCTGGTATATAGCAGAGATGATGATGGGTGAGGTAGCTAAGTGTCGTAGGTTTGAATCGGGGTTGCATCTAGCTATTAGAGGGAAAGTGGTGGTATAAAATTTTTTTTGACTTTCAACAGCTGGTTAAAGCGACACTGAGGGTTAAAAACGTTAAGAACTTAAAGAGCACCGAGAACAAAAAAAGAAAAGGGAGAGAACAGTTTAATAAGGGAGGTGGTGCTCCTATGTCAGAGAGGAGTGCTAATATGCAAACCAAATTAGCAAGGAAGGGGGGGTTTGATCTTTGGAAATTTGGACAAAAATAAATGAATTGTAAGAAAATGTAATGAAAAGCATTTTTTGGATTTTGGGAATAGAAGGTGATAAGATTAAAACAATGATCAAATGGTGATAGTATCCTCTTGAAAACGAATTTTGACTATCATAGTTCAAATAAATTTTAATGGGAGTGAATCACTAAGTTTCAAATGGTAAACCACAATCGGGAACCCACTGGAAGCATCTATGGTAGTAGTTGTCGATGAAGGAGTAGAACAGTGATGTGGATGAGAGGGGATGAAGGTGTGTAGAGGAATTTTTCTTCTGAAGGTAGAGAGAGTAAGTGTGTATTCTTCAACTGTCGACTATCTCTCTTCTTCTTAATCTAAAATAGGTAGGTTTTTAAAAAAATGGGTTATGGATTGGGTTGCACAGCGGGTAAACTTCCAAAAATGGTTTGGGTATTTGAAGATTCACCGCAGTGAACTTTTCCCTAACGTTTTGCTTGAAGTGTTGGTTCTTTCATTGTGGAGACATAATTAATTCAAGTCGTGGCGAACTTTTCCCGAAAGGTTTTGCTTGGAATTCTTCATACTTCACCGCGGTGACACATCATCCTTTCACCACAACAAACTTCCTGTTGCACTTGTTGACTTGTTAACTTATCATCTTCATATCATCTTCAGCCTTCCATCCTTGATTCTACTTCTTCTTGAGTCTCCTACAATGAACAAATGGTAGTTTGCAGTGTTAATTGTTCTCAAAAAATTAATTTAGTGCAATTAATAATAATTTGTGACAATTTTACTCTCAAACTACATAAAATAAAGGCAGGCAGTCAAGAGTCAAATTAAGCATAAAATCTAAAAACAAGAGCCAAAAAGTGTAGTAAAAACTATGAAAATGTCACCAATTTATATAAGAAACTTGGGTTCAATCAAATTCACCCACAATTAGACCTTTGTACTCCTTGACAAAGTTTATAAAAGTTAAAAAGACTCAAGTGCAAAAGAAAATTCTGACCGTGCTTAAATCAAGAGCAGGAACTTGGTAAAGTCACTTTCTCAAAAATCAATCAAAGCAGACTGAAAGGCGCCAAGAAAATAAACACTATAAGAATTTAATCCAAGATATTGAGCAAAAGAGATTTCACTCAAGGCAAGATGTTTACTCTCAAATCACTTGTTTTTGTGATAATTTCACTCTAAAATTTGCTTAGTCCATTCTCTACCGTAAGCTTGTGATAGTTCTACCTCTCCACTACAAGAACTATAATCTCAAAAATCAAAAGGAATTTTCAAGGTTGTAATGTACGGAAGGCTAAATGAAATGGATGGAATAGAACAAAGAAAAGTGAGTACATGCACCACAATTATGAAATAAACATCAACTGTGAGTAAGACAATATTTACACAAACAACAACATAATCTATCACTTAACATTTTTTTCTTTTGAGATTTTTTTTCATCATTTTGATTATATGTTATATTTTTTGACTTTCTTTTCTTCCTTGTCTTTCCTCAAAAACCAATTTCTTGAGAAAAAAATTTTGCAAGGATAAACATGAAGAGAATGGGAAATAAAATATTTACACCTATAAGAAGATGTGTGCATGTACTCAAAAATATGGCTCAAGGGGCTAGCAATAGATAAGTGCTTAGGGGGTTTGCGTTTGGGTCAACAGGGTTTTGAAAGAATTCCTCTATCATGTTAACAAAATTATAGTTCATCAAGCTTTGATCAAGAATTAAAACAAGTTCTAGAGAGATATGAAATTGAGCAGATACACAAAACAATGAAAGAATTCAGGCTCAAATATCCTTCCAACAAGGTTAATATCTCAATTAACAATCTCAAGGTTTAAAAAACATAAAGTGCTACTTTATTAGCATACCTTCACTTACTTTGTGTTGAAAACATTAAAAATGAAATTAGCCAAGATCGACTATCATTTAAAAAAGATAGAAGGTATTTCTGAAAATACAGGGACCGCTTTGAAACTTATAAAATCTTCAAGATACAAGAGTGACAAGAATCTAATTAGGGAGAATTATTGAAATGAAGCAATTTTAAAACAGTTTCTGCAAAGAGAATGGCATCGCCGAGGCAAAGCCAAGAGTTCGTCATGGCGAAAAATTAATTTCGCAACGTCGCCGTGGCAAAAAAAGAATTAATCACGGCAAAAAATGATAGAAACATTTGAAACAATCGATTGGCCTCAATCACCAATTTTAAAATTTTCACATTACGCACAATTGACTTGCACAAGCAGTTAAATGGCCGAAAATGATGCACAATGCACAAACAAGAATTGCAAATTGAAACATCCCCCACACTTAAGCATCAGTGTCCTCAATATGAAAAACAATTAAAACAAGCAGTGAAGGGGAAGTGTAAAGTAGATGAAAACAATAACACATCGAAAGTACAAAGAGAATTACATAAAAAATCTGGTCAATAAGTTTGGACATTACAAAATGGAACTAAGTATCTGACAAACTAAAAAGTAAAACAAAAGGAAGGAAAACACAAGAACAAACAACTCAAACTACTTCATAGGGTGATCATTCCCAGCATTAGAAGAACCTGCGCCCGATGTGCCAGCACTACTAAGTGGGTCGTCTTCATCAGAAGGGAGCTGGAAGTGAAGGTGCTCGATGAACAATGCATCCATCCACTGACGATACCACCGATCTTGATCCTATCGAGCGATCGCCTAAAGAAGGGTGTCCCGAAAAGTAGCTAGGTCTGCGTAGAGGCCATTGACTCAACCAGCGAGCTTCTGTAAGATAACAAGCCTAAGAGGGGTCAGAGCTAGAGGATTGTCCTCGCCTGCCACTCCAACTACATGGGTTGTAACAACATCAAGAATTGGGGTGGAGAGGTGAGGAGGGTGGAGGAGGGGTTGTTTGAGGCAGGTGTACCTAAACAGAGCAGCCGAGTCAAAATAGATATCATTATTGAATTTTGAGATGTTGTAGGCTCGGAATATGTCTGTGATGAGGTGGGGGAAAGTAATGGTGTTGGTGAGTTTGGCAGTGGTGATGGAGTCATAAAGGGCGGAGGTAATGGCATTAGCTATGTCGACTGGGTGATCAGTCATTAGAAGGTAAAGTTACAGGGTTTGATGTTTCGTGACAAAGGCAATATGGGTAGTTAGAATGATGTTGTTACTGACAAGATGGAGCCAAGGATGAACTTCAGGTCAGAGATTAAAACATTTAAGGTAACGTTGATAGATTCAGGGTTGATGCCAGACAGCGCCCTCTGGACAAAGGGTACGAAGAACATCGTCCCAAGGATAGTGGTGAATTAACTGATCATAGTGGCAACAAAAAATATTAGGGAGGTTGTAATGGTCACGAATGCTAGCTGTGAATGTAGTGGGGGCTTTCAAACCACGAAAATTAAGTTCCATAGTGTGATGGAATTGGGCATAAGTATAGAAACAGTGAACGAATTTATCGTTGCCCTGAGCCTATGGTTGGACTAATCTCGTAAGCTGAGAGTGTACCAGTTGATAGACAAAGGGATTGTTGGGTGGAGTTAAATGAAATGGGCGCTCTTTAATGAACGACCTAACAAATATCTTTTCAGCTAGGTCGGCTATTCGAAGGATTGGAATCGCTGGATGAACTAGACGGGACAGTTGGGGAAATGTTAGGAGGGATAGTGAGTAAAGTACGGGTAGGGTTTTTAGTTCGGGGCATGTTCCTGTAGAAAACAAATAAAGAAAAATAAACAAATGGATTAAACAAAATTGATTGAAATTCATAACCCACTAAGTTCGTCACGGCGAAATTGATATGTCGCCATGGCAAGCAATAAGCACTTAGCTTGTAGCAGCGAAAGCGTGCATTTCCATGGAGAAAGCTATAACTTACCATACTGTAGTGAAACGGATGCATCGCCATGAAGAACATGCCCTGAATAGAAAAAAAACAATGAGGTAGAAACCGGACGAAGGCAAGGGCTAGAATTACTTACAAAGGAGAAAGAGAGCTTCGCAGAGAAGATCGGCGAATGCGAAATGAAACGAGGAGAACGAATGGTGGCCATAGTGAAGTTGGAATGAGAGATATTTGGTGAAGAATGGGTCAGATGGTCATGGTGAACTAGAGGGAAATAGATGAAAATGAAGAAGTGGAAGTTGGATTGATATAGGTGTGAAGATGGAAATTACAAAACAAGACAAACGGAAGATGAAGGATCAAAAGAAAATAAGGGTAAAAGCGAAATTTCACCGGGGTATCTTCATGCAGGTTGCACTTTCACTGTGGTGACATGGACTCATGCCCAAGCAAAGGTTGCCTGAAGGTGTTCGACGCTTTGACAGAATTAATTCACGCCACGGTGAACACTTTCCATTTTGATTCGAAGTCTTTTGTTCTTACCCTTGGAGGTCAAATCAAAAATTTTAATTCCAAGAATTACAGTATAGAATGCAACCTCGGGTCATTTCATTTAATTAGAACCTAATGAACGGATCTAACCTAGCCTATATGTCATGATATGCAAACCAAACGGTGCCATTTTGATTCGAAACCTTTTGTTCTTATCCTTGAAGGTTAAATCAAAAATTTTAATTCCAAGGATTACAGTACATAATGCAACCTCGGGTCGTTTCACTTAATTGCAACCTAATCTTAAAAACGAGATTTGACTATCATAGTTCGAAATAAAGTTTAATGGGAGTGAATCACTAAGTTTCAAATGGTAAACCTTAAAGAACTCTTTACGTCCAAGGTCTTAATCAATAAACTCTATTTCTTAAGACCTTGTTGAATGCTCTTAGTGTGTGTAATGGGTAAGTCAATGCAATAAGTCACTTTGGGATCTAGAATCAACTCAATATCAAACACAACTAGGCAGATAAAAGAGAATCAACAAGATCACAAATAGACATATATGAGACTTCATATATTCAAGTTCCAAGTTCTACATCAACAAATCCCAATATCACATTGAATATCCAACACTTGATTAAACTCTAATCAATAATGTTCAACTACAAATTACAAATCCTAAACCTAGGAGTTCATAACAATATAGTTGAACATGGAATAAACTACTCCCCTTTGAAGCCCATTAAACTCTAGCTGTTGCTACATCATCAAGAAGAGAGAGGTGCCTAGCCAAGTATAACTCCAGGATATTTCACAACTGGGAACCCAATGGAAGCATCCATGGTAGTAGTTATCGGTAAAGGAACAGAAAAGTGATGTGGATGAGATGGGATGAAGGTGTGTAAAAGAATTTTTCTTCCGAAGGTAGAGAGAGTGAGTGTGTATTCTTCAGCTGTCAGCTGTCTCTCTTCTTCTTAACCTAAAATACGTAGGTTTTTAAAAAAATGGGTTATGGATCAGGTTGCAAAGTGGGTAAACTTTCGAAAATGATTCGGGTATTTAAAGGTTCACCGCAGCGAACTTTTCCCAAAAGTTTTGCTTGGAGTGTTGGTTCTTTCACCACGGCAACAGAATTAATTTACGTCATGACGAACTTTTCCCAAAAGGTTTTGCTTGGAATTCTTCATGCTTCGTCGCGGTGACACATCATTCTTTTGCCGTGGTGAACTTACTATTGCACCTGTTGACTTCTTGATTTATCATCTTCAACCTTCCCTTCTTGACTCTACTTCTTCTTGAATCTCCTACAATGAACAATTGGTAGTATGCAATATCAATTATTCTCAAAAAAATTAATTTAGTGCAATTAATAATAATTTGTGACAATTTTAATCTCAAACTACATAAAGTAAAGGCAGGCACTAAAGAGTCAAATTAAGCGTAAAATCTAAAAATAAAAACCAAGAAGTGTAGTAAAAACCATGAAAATGTCACCAATTTATATAAGAAACTTGGGTGCAATCAAGTGTCAAGACTTTCCCTGTGCATTCTAAGGAGAGGAGAAATGGTGCAACTAGGTCCAGACAGATGAGGAATGTTTCTCATCAAGTCTTGACAGTTGGAGGCAATAGAAGAGGAGTGGGGGATAAGCCACCCATTCCCAATTGTGGAGAGAAAGGGCACATGGATCATTGTGCCCTCGATATGCAAGACAGGAGAGAAGTCAAAGGCAAGCTTCAAAAAAGAGTCGAGATTATGGGGCACAAGACTGTAACTAAGGTATGCAGTTCTAATGCAGCTAAGAGGGTGAATCCTTTAGCGAGACCTAGGAGGCAAGCACTAACTAGAGTGTTTGCAATGACACAGAAGGATGCAGAGACGTCTCCAAAAGTTATGACTGGTACGGTTAAATTATTTGATGCTAATGTTGTTATTTTAATTGATCTTGGGGTCTACCCACTCCTTTGTTTCATTAGGTAGAACTATATATGGTAAGGATTTGAGCCCATTGGATACTCCTTTGATGGTGAGTACTCCAATCGACTAGTATGTCATTATTAGTCAAGTTTATAAAGACTGTGAGATATATATTACAGAAGAACAATTAATGATGGATCTAATTCCAATAAAGATTTGAGGATTAGATGTGATATTGGGCATGGATACGTTAGAAAAGTATAACGCCCATCTAGATTGCAAATAGAAGACAGTGGAGTTCAAATTGGATGAAGGCAAAACAGTAGCATTTATGGGAGACAAGAAACCAAGTCTGCCTAGAATTGTTTTGACTCTAACAGTAGAAAAGATGATAAGGAAAGGGTGCGAAGCAATTTTGGCCTATGTGGAAGATGCGAGGTAGATAGAGGAAAGTGAGAATATATTTCTGTGGTCATAGAATTCCTAGATGTCTTTCCTGAGGAATTACCAGGACTACCACCACCTAGGAAAATTGAGTTCACCATTGAACTTCTTCTAGGTACTGCACCAATCTCAATTCTGTCTTACCGAATGGCTCCAGTGGAATTGAAGGATCTTAAAGAGCAATTAGAGGAGTTGTTAGAGAAAGTTTATGTTAGGCCGAGCTCTTCCCCTTGTGGAGCTCCGGTCCTTTTTGTGAAGAAGAAAAATAGATCATTGAGAATGTATGTGGATTATTGGAAACTTAACCATGTCACCATCAAGAATAGATATCTACTCTCATGTATAGATGAATTGTTTGACCAATTGTAAGGGGCAAAAGTCCTCTCCAAGATACACTTGAGATTGGGTTATCACCAATTGAGGATAAAGGAGTCTGATGTGTCAAAGACTGCTTTTAGAACACAGTATGGACATTTTGAGTTTTTAGTTATACCCTTCGGATTGACGAATGGCCCTGCAGCTTTTATGGACTTGATGAATAGAGTTTTTAAGTCATGCTTATACCAATTTGTCATAGTCTTTATTGATGAAATATTGGTTTATTCCAAGAGTGATAAAGGGCATGAAGAACATTTAAGAATTGCTTTGGAGACACTGAGGAAGAATGAGTTGTATGCCAAATTTGACAAATGTGAATTTTGGATAAAGGAAGTGGCATTTCTTATACATGTGATTTTAGAGTAAGGAATGCATGTGGATCCAAGAAAAATAGAAGTTGTGGTGAAATGGGAAACACCCAAATATCTAGCAGAAATGAGGAGTTTCTTGGGTTTAGCTGGATATTACAGGAGGTTTGTGGAGAGCTTTTCCATAATAGTAGTGTTGGGACCATATTCGAAAACCGGATCCCAACCGGAAATGTAGAAGAAATCGAAAAGTGAATACGAATACGATCGAATCGAAGTAAATCAAACACTGAGACAAACGAAAGCGGATCCGAAAACATATACTTA
>JANVCQ010000006.1:17631356-17646432 GCA_025531925.1 Erythroxylum plowmanianum | reverse complement strand
AGACTTTGATCTGTAGGGTTTGATTGTTTTCCGAAAATAATCAAAAGGGCTTGTTTGTTTGCCGAAAACATTCAATCATTTGTGTGTTGTGCGATTTCCAGAATTCTGTCCGAGTTCCAATTTCGTTTTCCATTTTTTGTTTCCTGTGTTCATCAATTCAAAAACTTCCCTTCTTCAAGTTTATTCTTCACATATTAAATTAAAAATCTTCAGAGACATCTTCACCCAATTCAAACCCCAGCATCCTCAAAAGTCCCGTTTTCCTCATCTGCCTTCATTCTATCGCCCATATTAACATGTCATCACAAAATCCACCATAACTCAATCATTCCTTATCCGATTAATCAGATTCTTGTGTCCAAATTGTAGTTCACAAAAAGTTCTACAACTTTTCTTCGTTTTTCGAAACCAAATTCCCAACCAATTAACCCAGAAATGTCTTCATATTTCCTGTTCCAGTTTTATCCGATAAAAACCAGATTGCCCAAAACTTTTCCAATAACCACCAGACTCTATTCCAATCACTTTCAGGCCATCCCGCCATCATCTGGTCTCAGAGTTTTTCTAAAATTTCATTATCTCCTTCAATGTTACAAGTATTATTTCTAAACCTATGGAGCCTCTTCAGGTCTCTTTCATAAAGTATTCTTTAGCTGCTTCCTAAGCCTCTTCAAGCTCTAGCCTTTCTTTCACTCGAAAACATATTGTTTGAGCTTCACGTTACATATGTATTTGCTCTCTTTCTTTCTTTCTTTTCTCTTAGAATATTTTTCACAGCATGAGCACTGAAGCACATAATTTCTCTAATTATGTTTTATACATTCAGAATTCTCCCCTTTTCTTTAAGTTTACGACTATAACTAATATTTATAACCTAAATCTCCAATGGTCTTTTTTGAGGGCTTGTAAAGTCTTCTAAAGTTTGTTATTAGTTGAGTCCTATAACCAACTCTAACTAACTGACATTCTAGTACATTCTTCAATTACATCATCTTGCTTAGATTCGTATGCTTCATCTGATGTCTTAGATATAATCCCTTCATCTGGTCCATCTTAGACATTTTGTATTATTGAGCTTTTACTTAAGTATCATCTTGATTTGATGATTTGTGCCACTTACATTTATCTACACACTTAACAAATTCATCAAAAAAGTCTTAACTTAACAATATCGAGGTTGATGAACATGTTTGGGCATGTTTTAAACTAGTAGTGTTGTTCTGACTCCCTTTTGGAATTGATTATGTTATTCTATGATTAATGTTTTGGGATTTATGTATGGATAATTTAAACACTTCAAATAAATTATTTATGAATGAAACCATTGCTAAAATTTCGATTGCAATATGTAATCATTGCAAATCTAATTCACTTCTGGTAAGCTAATGGTTAAGGATAATTAGAGATAACAAATAAAAGATTAAATGACCTGTGATTATATGATTATTGCCTAGATTAACTTTTTCTCCTATTATGTAACATAGTTGTCATACTAAATCTGAAGAGTTTAATCTAGGTTTTTCTATAACTAGTCCTAATTAAAGAGCTTGATTTAGTTAGATATAACCTAAGTGAAAATTGAGGTTAATAGAGATTGTTGTTAATCTAAAGTTAACAATTTCAAAGAGTGGAGGAAGATGAAGATTGATTATGATCATTCATTTGAAGGTTGAGTAAACGACAAACTAGATTCAAAACTCATTGGTTAGTTTTAGATTTTGATCCTCCTCAGGCAAAACTAAAAATTAAAATCAAAAGCAAACGTTTCCTCCTTTTTCCATATCTCCTAATAATTTATAGCTAGAAGAAAAAAGAAATAATTTTCAAAACCATGGAAAGAATTAAACATTCAATTTTTTTACTTATGATTAATCAACAGCCATTCTCTTCAAAAGCTGAGCAATCTAAGGGTAAACCTTGACAAGTTGTGTATAATAGTAAGATAAATCTACAGATGCATTTAAAAATATTTCATAATCAAGACATTCCACGAATTTTGATATCATTATAGTTCTCCACCATTAAAAATTTCACATACATAATCATGAATCAAAGGACTTTTCAAGGTTGTAATGGGGCAAAAGATTAAGGTGGGAAATATCCAAATTTTGTAGTTCAAAAGCCATCAAAACTAATAAAGTAGGAAAAACGATCAATGTGGTTTCAAGTGTAAATTTTAACATCCTCTCAAAATTGGGCAACATTAGCTATAATAAATTCAAAAACTCAGTTTCACAACTTAGATTCAAGCCTTCGCACTACAAGCCACAAGAAGCATAAATAATTAGAAGAAATCACTCATAAAAATTGATGATAAATGATACATTCTAACTATAAGGAGTGAAATTTCGCAATAACTTCTTCCTTATTTGTATCAGAATCAATTCAACCACTCCATACAACTTTAGGATGAAAGACTAACATAAATTACTTTACAAAACAAATTATTTTCCTTATTGATAACTTTTTTCTGTTGTTCTTTTATTCCTTTCTTTTCCTCTTTCTCTTTCTTTCTTTTTTTTTATAAAGACAAGAATTGAAAGAAACTACATCAATGATGGAATTCGTTGATAAGAGATACAAAACACATTACATCAATTATAACTAACCCATATGTATGTACAACCCCACATTTATCCTCTTGTGTATCCACAAATATCAAAGTCATAAATGCTCCATTAACTTTCAAGCTTGGGTAAGATATTTGGTTAGGTTAAAGGCTCGTAATGTGTTTAACACAAATAGAAAAGATAATAAAGCTCAGGGGGCTTAACAAAAAGAAAAATCATATTATTAGGTAGGCTACTTGGCTAATGTAGTTCGTAAAACAAAGAATGTCTATATCATTTTTATGTTAATGCATGTGATAAAAATGTGGTCTTGAATAGAAAATAAAGGAAAAATCATAATGTAAATGTCATGAACGCCATATGTGAATAAAAGAAAATGAGACTGATATAAATGTATTAGTCTAAAAAGGCTCAGAATATTACTGGCTTATGTCTACCCACTAGTCACTATTCTTCTAGAGAAAGTCTAAATTGACCAATCACAAGACTAAAAATACAAGCCTAAGTTTCCATGAATTTTTCTAGTTAATTCTACTATATAATTATAGTTATATAGTCCTATAAGCAATAGAGAAAAGAAAGATTTCTTTAACAAACAAAAAGAACTTAAAAACAACTAAAAATAACTTAAAGCAAACATTGCCCCACACCCACACCTAGAACCTACATTTTCCCCAACGTAATGTTTAATGTAAGAAATGGAGCATTTTAAAAAAATAAAAATTTTAAAATGTTAAAAAAGGAACAAATTTCCCTTGGGTTGCCTCCCAAGCAATGCCATTGTTTATTATCATTGACTTGACTCGATATTTTCCTCATCACGTGACAAATTTGTGGTCTTTAGTTGTCACCACTTCTATCTTTTTTCACTTGAAAAAATTCATGATAAGGCTTGAGTCGATGACCACTTAGATCGAATGTCTTTCCTATTTTCAGCCTCTTAATCGCTACTGGATTCCTACACTTCATAGATATTTTCTTCCTTAGGACTTGTTTAATTGCATCTAGCAAAGGTATTTACTTTTACCTTTCAAAAAATCTCTCATATCTCTTTATCCTTTTTCTCACTGTTTGATTTCGCTAACCTAGAAAGTTAGTCTTAACCATATTGAGACTTTTAGAATTTACCTTTGAGCTAGATGAGGGATTCCCATCTTCTCCTAACTCCTTCTTATTATCATCTTCTTTGGCCATCCTTTGTAGGATCCTCAAGCTCCCTACCATTTTCTAAAGTCATTATGCTAACATTCTTTGGATTTACCTCAGGTTTGGATGGTAACTTTTCTCTACTTTGTAATTCTAAATGGTTGATAGCCACCATCACCATTTGATCCATCTGGCTCTCTAAATTTTGCATACTAGACCTTGTATTTTGGAATTAAGATATGGTGTCTTGCTGAAATTGCTTTACATCCTGATGGAATTCAAAGTATTAGTGGAAAGAGACTTGTAAAGATGTAACTGAGTTGGAAGAAGAGGCTTGTAGTCTATGTGGAAATTACTGTGCACCCTTTGACCTATTCTAGAAGTAATTTTTCTACTTATTCCCTCCATAACTTAGGTTCAAGTGATCTTTCTAACATGGTCTATAAAATTGGGAATAACCTCATATCATTGGAAAATTTTCTCCCAATAATGTTGACATACTGCCTTCACAGTGCCTTTTGATCTCATGATAAAATTATGAGGATCTTATTGAGAAAATCTTTTCATTGCCATGTAAACACACTAAAAAATGTGAAAAGAACAAGAAATAATTGCAAAAAACTAATTACTAACAAATATATATACAAAACACTAATTAAAATAAAAAACTAAAACTAAAATTAAATCACTTCAGTCCTCGAAAATGACTCCAAAATTCTTGATGCCTATCGAGCACACCAAAAATTAAAACCTAACTTTGAGTAACTAAATTTTTGATAATGGTGAGCAAGGATCATATCTATAGATAATGTCTATCTAGCTTTTGTAATGAATAAATCAATGTTTAGGATTTAAGGGATGGGGGTTATGTAGAATTTGATTAACAAAATAAAATAAAACTAAACTATTATATTTAAATCAAATTAAACAGTATAAAATTGCCAGAATTATTTTCTCTCCCTGATCTTAATCTCTAAAAAACCATAAAAACATAGTTTTATTAAGTTAATATAATATTGTATAACTAACTACTTTTTAGGATTGCTTAATCCCCTTACATTATATTCTAGAATTGACATTAGGATTTTTCTAGGAGTATCACTCCTTTTTGCTTTCTTCCTATTTGATATTCTAACTATAAGAGTGAAGTTCTCCTTCTCCATATTATAGGGGGCATCCTTATTATTCCCTTCATTTGAGACTTATATCTTCTTAGCTTATTTCCTTGGATCTATAGTCTTAGACTTGGGATTGGTTATATTGCCATTATCCTCAACCCCCATTTGAATTGAAGCACTCAATAATATTGGTGCTTCCTTTGCATCTTGAAAGGCTTCACTAACAGTTTTTTAGGATATATTTCCAACAGGTCAGTCTGTTACACCCCAATATTCTTCCCTTTTATATTAACTACTTTCATATTAGTCTAGTTAGCTAGTTGAGTGGGTTTTTATATAGTTTTGCTTTAATAACTAATTTACATTAGTAAGTAATTGAGATTATAGAATCACCTTCCTCTCCTCTTTCATGAAGTCTTTTAAGATTGGGGTCTTTAAGGAGAGGTTTGGTAATGTCAACTTTAATACAAATTCTAACATAATTAATTATCCTAACTTTAGCCATAGTTTTATGAAAGCTTATAGGTTTCCCATTAGAGATAGCAAGATAGTGTAGTTCTAATGAGCTCTAATCCTTTAAAGGGAAGTTATGAAAATTTGCCCAAGCTAGCGCATACTTGATATTGTTTCTGTCTAGGACCATATCAGGCTTCCAAATTTATAGGATGATAGGATTTCCAACACAGTGCCAAGGACCAAGCTCTAGCACTTTGACAACTTGTTTTTCCTTAGTGAAAGTGAAAATGAATAAGTCTTCTTCACTAATTAGTATCTATCTACTCCAAACTAGATCATTTAACTTAATTTCACTTTTTGACTAAGGGAAATGAAGGTTGCTTATCAATGAAGTAACCAACTAGGGAATTTTTATTAATTGTTAATAAAGTAAACAATATGCATTTTTAATTTATTTTAATTTGAGTTTTGAGTATAGTTCTCTTGAGCTAATCCAATTACCTAATTGATTTTAAAAATAACTCCCTAGGTTATAGCCTAATTGAGCTGAGGCTTAAGTGGTTGCTTGTTCTGATTAGCTTAAAAATGTGTGATTCGAACTAATATGATTACTAAAATTAAGTTATGAATGCGAAAAACATAGTTATAAATTAGGTAGAGCCTACAAAACCTTCTTTGTTAAAACTTTCTATTAGATTATTGGGCTTACAATATCTATTGTCTTGCAATTGAATTGTGAAACAAAAATTGGGTCAAAATGCTTGCAGTTGAATTGTGAAACAAAAATTGGGTCAAAACTTAATACTAGAAACAAAAATAGACCTGATTATCTTCCTATTAAAGTAATTGTCACAATTCTTGGTTCAAAAATCAAATAATGTAACCCACAACAAAAGAAATTATATATTGACCTAGAATTAAACTTAACTGATGCAAAAAACAGAAAACAAGTTGACTAAACATACAATTAAGCAAATCAAACACCAAACAAACATGACAGAGTAAGTATTATATAACAAAGATGGATCAAATAGATTAAAACTCTAGAAAAATAAGCAAAATTTTCAAAAATATGAAAAGAAAAAACTTTAAAAATTTAAATTAGACTTAGATCTTTAGACTGTTACTAACCTTTTAACATGCATTCTTACAATCAAGCTCCTAAAGGCAATTAAACAACCTATTTCAAATAAAGTAAATCATGCACTACAAGAATTTTTAAAATAAATAATAAAAATAATAAATAACACAAAACTAAGTTAAGAATTCCCAACATTATAAATCTTAACATATCATTGTTGATAGTAGAAAACTAAAGCTATCTTACTAAATCTATAAATACTAATTATTGAAATCACAATAACATTTGCAAAAAAATAGTAAAAAATAAAATAAGACTAAAATAGTAGACAAAAGAGTTGTAAACTTAACAAACTATAAAAAATTATATATGCTTATAAAGAAAAGAGAAAATAATAAACAAAAGGCAAACATATATACATATTTTTATTACCAAAAGACTTGAGCAAATATGACTTGTTCGTACCTTTGAAACCTCTCAAAGCCTTAGATTTAGGTCATCAAATGAAAAGGAACAAAAGTTATAAAAGAATGATGAAAACAAAAACGCAACATAAGAGGAAGCACTTAAGAGGGAGGCTTACCTTTAATATTTAACTGTCGTGAGATAAGAAGAAGAAAACGTTTAAAAGGAAAGAATAGGAAAAAGAAAGTTACTAAGTTTTAAAGAGAACCAGACTGTGCAGTCTATTAGCCTCCCCATATTTTCCTTCCTTTCACTCTACCTTTCTGTTCATTATGAATTAGAAACTAAAGAGAGAGAATTTAAGTTTATAAGAAAATTTAATAAGACAAAAACAAAGCATTGGTTTAATTTTAGGAAAAAAAATGGATTTTTATAATAATACATTCCATTGAAGTTTAACCAAAATTTGGGAATTTTTATGGTGAGATGTGGCAATTTTTAGGTAATTTTGCTTAACATCAAAGTTAGAGTTTAATGGTTTAGGTTGAATTTCGAAGAGAAGGAAGAGGAAAACGAGGTTTAAAAAGAGGGAAAAAGATACAATCCTACCTAAAACAAAAACAATATATTATGTATGTAAGTATGCATGCATGTACGTATGTATGCATGCATGCATGTATGCATGTACGTATGTATGCATGTATGCATGTATGTATGTATGTATGTATGTATGCATGTATGTATGTATGCATGTATGCATATATGTATATATGTATATCACAAAGTGAACAAACTACGATATAGGCATTCAAGGATGGGATTAAAGCTTAAGGATTAATAAAATACAACATTATGATAAAATGAAACTTAGAAAATATATCAAAAGTTTGTAATAAAAGATCGTAGTCTTAATTTAGCTAACTCAATTAGTGCATAACTCGTTATCATTTATCAATGATATAAATGTCTTAGTCATTTATTATTGAATCATCGATTGAGATTTAAATCTAAAACTAATGATGAAAGAGAATATGAGTTTGAGATTAATGACCACAATCATTAAATAAAAAGGTAAAATTGACAAAATTTTCATTAAGTTATTGTCTTGTGACTATTTTGAAAGTTTTTTCACTATAATTTCCTTTAATTTTAATTCTAATAAATGGTTTCATTTTTTATTAATAATAAATAAACTTAATTTAAATTTATTCACTTAGATCACTTCTTTTACTTTTCTATTTTGTTTCAATGTAAAATGGTGATGAGCAAGTTTTACAATTTATAAGCCCTTAAAATAATGCAAGCGCACAGGTCATGGGTGTAGTATTTGAGGTATAGATCCATCTAAGGGTAGTGAACTAATTCAATTATATGTTATCTAAGGCCTTAAGAATTATAAAATGAAAATAAAAAGGTGATATAAAAGTAAACAAGTGAAGATAATTAGCAGACGATTGATTTGTAAATTAACATGAAAAGAAATTAGATTGAGCTATTCCAAATTCATAATGAGAAATCACACAAGAAGAAGTTCCAAATTATGAGAAAGGGGGATTTTTCCTATCATTAATACTAACCTAGTCATTTATGTATTAATGAGGTGTCGATTCTAGACTATCAAAGGGAGGATTACTCGCTCTCAAATTATAATTACAACCCTAATTAATAATCGCTAATTAGGTTAAATACCGAACATGTAATATCTCAATTACTAATAACTCTAACCCTAATTGGTTCTTAAGCTTTTTAAAAACTACCGGTCTCACACAAGATCTCTCTTCGTATAATAACCAATTTGATTAATTGCATGGTCTATTGGATCATTTAACTCTCATTAACCCAACTCAGTCATTTTGCATTTGATTTAGTCTCTCGATTTATTATGGATGCATGGAGTTACAACAATTAATCACAACACAAAAATGATTAAACATAAAAATAACTAAATTAACATTAAATCAAGTCAAAATCCTTAAAGAAAATTAGAACATCATGATCAAAGCCAAATCCATCAACATATTCATATCCATCTTAACATTCAAAGAAACAGAACACAAGGGTGAAAGAAATACACTTTGGAAGGGGATCACGATGCCTTAGGAAAGCAACATTAGTAGAAGTTGGCTCCTCTTTCCATTTCTTCCTCTTCTCTTTCTTCTTCTTCTCTTTTCTTGGAGGTTTCTCCAAAAGTGGCAGATTGGAGAGCTCCTTTTTAGGTCATTTCTCTTTCATTATTTAGTACTTTCCATTTAAGGTAAACCCTAGGGTTTTCCCATGCCTAAAAACTCTAAAAAGCCTCTCAAAAACTTAAGTCTAGAAGGTTGTCAACATCTTCTATCCCACAATCCATGTTCGCGGCCTATAGTGCCACGATCGCGGCCCAAGGTTTTGCTCTTTGTCATGATTGTGGCATGGGCCTAGGTCGAGTTCTGAACTTCCTCCGATTCTCCTTCGTTCTTTGATATTTGATCTAAAACACTAATAAACACGTCAAGGCACCTCAAATATACAAAATTTAAGCTCAATGACATACTTTAACCCATAAAACACTCAAAAATCAATGTCTAACTAAACAACATTATCTTAGCCTAAACATGCACTAATTATTCAATTATGCAATCTACCACTATCAACATCCCCACACTTAAAATTTTGTTTGTCCTTAAGTGAAAACAAAACAAGCAAAACACACAAACCAAACATAATTAACAGCAAAACATACATAATGCAATAATGGGACAATGACATTAAAATTCACAAAAAAATTTAACTATAAAAACGATCCCTTAAGTTGTTCTAACTTATTAACTTGTGAAATCTATGTCTAAGTACTTCATATTAAATATACATACTAATCAAAACTTAATGTCACATTCATTCACTCTTATCACTTACACACATACGTTGATAATTATTTAGTCAATAAAAAACTATAACTATCCTTAAGCGACTTTTCAAAAGAAATCATGTTGTTCACAAGATTAGGAGGATTTATTAAACAACACACTATTTTTTTTTAATTTAATTGGCATGAACCTATCCTTTTGACACGAAGGGAAACATTTGTGATGAATGTCCCCCAGTTACTCAACTAGGCCATGTTTTTATTAAGCAGCTTGGTTGGAATGTCATTATAGCCTTTTCAGGCAAAGGCAAACATTTGTAATGAATCCCCCGGTTACTTAGCTTCATCGCATTCTTAACTAGCTACTAGCTCTATTTATAACCCGATTCGTTTCAAAAAAGGCCAGCATAATAGTTATTTACTTAAGATTTGTACACTTATTATTATTGTTCTTATTATTATTGTTGTTTTTGTTATTGTTGTTGTTATTATTGTTATTATTATTATTATTATTACCTAATTTCTTAAGCTAATCAATCTTGTGAAAAGAAACTAACGATGCTATGTATTCAATTGGCCTAAAATTATAAACAAATGTGGTAAATTCCTATAGTGAATGAACTGACATCGTATCCTAACTAATGTGCATATTTAACAGAATTATCCTAGAACACTAATTTCACAAGCTAATAAATCTTCACATCCTAAAAGACTATGTTCAAGGCTAAATCGATTTCGCTAAGCCTTAGCCATTGACACATTCACATGAATCACATCATACAAACCTAAACAAACTTGCATGCAAAATTCACATTTAAATAAAAAACATCTAATGCATATAACCCTCCCCACACTTAGACAACACATTGTCCCCATTGAGAGAATAATAAATGACAACACATAAAGTGGGAATACGAGTAATGAAACAAGAGAAACATGAAAACAATTGAAAATAAAAATAAAGTAAAAGACAAGGGTTAGAGTATAGAACCCGTCATAGTGATCGAGGTGGTAATGGTGATGGTGTGGGAATTTGAAGACCTTAAGCCTCAAAATATTTATAGATTTGTCAGATGTCTTGTCTTTGACATCTTTGTTCTCTAGCCATCTGATTTGAGCCTTTTTGTTCTTACCCTTGGAGGTCAAATCAAAAATTTAATTCTAAGGATTGCAATATAGAATGCAAGCTCGAGTTGTCTCACTTAATCAAAACCTAAATGATGGATCTAAGTTAACCTATATGTCATTAAATGCAAACTAAATTGTTAAGGAAGGGGTTTTTTATTTTTGAAAATCTTAACAAAATTAAATGAATTGTATGAAAAATGTGTAAAAAGTGTTTTTGGATTTTGGGAATAGAAATCGGAAAAATAAAAAAAATGTTCAAATAGTGATAGGATCCTTTTGAAAACGAGTTTTGGCTATCATACTTCGAAATTGATCTTTGATAGGAGTAGAAATCACTAAATTTCAATTGGGTAAACCTTAAAGAACTCTTTAAGTTCAACGTCTTAATCAATGAACTCCATTTCTTAAGACCTTGTTGAATGCTCCTAGTGTGTGTAGTGGGTAAATCAATGCAACAAGTCACTTTGGGATCTAGAATAAACTCAATATCAAACACAACTAGGCAGATACAAGAGAATCAACAAGATCACAAATAGACATGTATGAGACTTCATATATTTATGCTCCAAGTTCTATAACAAGAAATCCCAATAACACATTGAATATCCAACACTTGATTAAACTCTAATCAAGAATGTTCAACTACAAATTACAATTCCTAAACCTAGGAGTTCATAAATCATAGCCAAACATAGATTAAGCTACTCCCCTTTTAAGCCCATTGAACTCAAGCCATCGTTACATCTTCAAGAGGGAAGAGATGCCTAGCCACTCATAGCTCCAAGCAACCTCACAACTGAGAAGCAATCGGAAGATCCCATGGTAGCTACTGACTGTGGAAAATGAGAGAAAATGGTGGTGAATTGCGTGGAGATGGTGATCTGATGGTGGAGGAGTTGAAGAACGTGGTGTGTGATTTCATGTGGAAGTGTCAGCCCTTCTCCTGTTATTAGGATAGCCTATAATAGGTTTTTTTGCAAAAATGGGTTGATGGACCGATTGCACAGTGGGTAAAACTTTCGAAAATGGTTTGGGTATTTGAAGTTTCACTGCGGTGACAGATGAGTTTGCCATGGCAAACTTTTCCTGAAAGTTTTTTCTTAGAGTTTTTGGTTTCTCCGCCGCAGCAACGTGAACTTCACGCAGCAGCAAAGTTTTTCTGAAAAGTCTCATGAATAATCTTTTGACTTGTTGACTTATCATTTTCAACCTTCACTCCTTGCCTTTACTTCTTAAGTGTCCTACAATAAACAAATGGTAGTTTGCAGTATCAATTGTTCTAAAAAATTAATTTAGTATGATTGCTAATTATTTGTGATAATTTTACTCCCAAACTACATAAACTATAGGCAAGCACTTAATAGTCAAATTAAACATAAAACCTGAAAATAAGAGCTAAAGAGTGCAATAAAAACCATGAAAATGTCACCAATTATATAAGAAACTTAGGTTTAATCAAATTCTCCCACACTTAGACCTTTGTACTCCTAGACAAAATTTATAAAAGTCAAAGAGACACAAGTGCAAAAGAAAATTCTAACCATGCTTAAAAATGAGAGTAGAAAATTGGTAAGACCACTTTCTCAGAAATCAACCAAAGCAGATTGAAAGAGTGCCAATATTATAAACACCATAAGAATTTAATCCAAGAGATTGAGCAAAAGAGATTTCTCTCAAGGGAAACTGTTTAACTCTCTACTCACTTGTCTTGGGGTAATTTCACTCTCAAATCTGCTTAGTCCATTTTCTAAGATAAGCTTATGATAGCTCTACCTCTCAACTACAAGAACTATGATTTTGAAAATCAAGAGGGCTTTTCAAGGTTGTAATGTACGAAAGGCTAATTAAAATAGACGGAATAAAAGAAATAAAAATGAGTACATGCACCAGAATTATTTTGCTCATGAAATAAACATCAACCATGCGTAAGAAAATATTTACACAAACAACAACATACTCTATCACTTAACATTTCTCTTTGGAGATCTTTTTTTTTAAGAACCCTTTTGATTATATCTTTTTTTTATACTTTCTTTTCTTTCTTAGCTTTCCTCAATAACCAATTTCTTCTGAGAAAGCCCCCTTTTTTTAAAAAAAATCTACTATCTACAAAGATAAACTTAAAGTAAGAGTTAGAAATAAAATATTGACATCAATATTAAGATATGTGCATGCACTCAAAAAATGGCTAAAGGGGATAGCAATGGATAAGTGTTTAGGGGTTTGTGTTTGGGTCAACAAGGTTTTGAAAGAATGCCTCTATCATGTTAACAAAATTCTAGTTCATCAAGCTTTAATCAAGAATTAAAACAAGTTCTAAGGAGATATGAAATTAAGCAGATACTCACAAAAATGAAAGAATTCAGGCCCAAATATCCTTTCAACAAGGTTAGTATCTCAATTAAGCAATCTTAAGTTTTAAAAACATAAAGTGCTACTTTTTTTAGCGTACCCTCACTCACTTGTGTTGAAAACATTGAAAATGAAATTAATCGAAATCAACTATCATTTAAAAACAAAGATGGTGTTTTCAAAAAGACAGGGACCCCTTTGAAATTTATAAAAGTTCCAACACATAGGAGTGAAAAGAATCTGAATTGAAAGAATGATTAAAATGAGGGAATTAAAGACAATTTTGGTCATGAAGGCTAGTATCGCTTTGGCGAAGCCAAGAGTTCGCCGTGACGAAACACAATTCACAGCATCGCCGTGGTGAAACGAAGAGGTTGCCAAGGAGAAAAATTCCAGACAGACTTAAAAAATGCAGTTAACCTCAATATCAAAGTTTAAAAATTTGCATAGGACACACTAGTGACTTGCACAAGCAATAAAATGGCTAAAAATGATGCATAAATCACAATTGCCCAAATTGGGATAACCTCCCCCACACTTAAACATAGAATTGCCCTCAATGTTGAAATAATCAAAATACAGTGATGTGTGAAAAGAGTGAAGGAAGGCTAATGAATAATAATGCATTGGATAAAGCATAATGAGAATCATAATACACAACCTATTATTGAGGCAAGAAATAGCAACATCATCGAATATCCAGTAGACCGAAACTAAAAACAACACAATAGAAAACAAAAAGTACAATTGACTCAAATGAAAACAAAAAGGACGAATGACTTGGACTACTCATTGGAAGGGTCAATCATAGATCTAGATGGACCTGCTCCGGATGGGCCAACATCGGTCAGAGTGTCATCTTCATCAGATGGCAATGGAAAATGAAAGTGTGCGGCGAGCAATGCATCCATCCGCCTGCGATACCGCTGATCTTGATCTTGCCTAGCAATCTCTTGAAGGAGGGTGTTTCGGAGAGTAGCAAGATCTGCGCAGAGGCCATTGACTTAGTCAGTGAGGGTCTGTAAGGTCACGGGCCCAGGAGTCTCCTAAGCTGGCGGATCATCCTCAACTGGTGCCGCAACGGCAGAGATGGCACCAACATTGTTAGTAGGGGGAATGGATGAGGGGGTGAATGGTGGGTTGCTTCAGGTGGGTATACCTGAAGAGTGGAGCAGGGTCAAAATAGCCATCAGCATCCAACTCTAGGACATGGTGTGCTCGGAAAATATCAGAGATGAGATGGGGAAAGGTGATGGCATTGGTAAATTTGACTGTATTGATGGAGTCATGCAGGGCAGAGGCAATAGTATGAGCTGTGTCGACCGAGCGACCAGTCATTAGGAGGTATATATGGAGGGCTTGTTGTTTAGTGATGTAGCTGAGGTGGGTGGTTAGGATAATGTTGATGTAGACTAAATGAAACCATGGATGACCTGCGGGTAAGAAATCAGATCGCTTGAGATAGAGTTGGTAATATCGAGGTTTATGCCACTCAGGTCTCTCTTGATAGAGGGTGCGAATAACATCGTCTAATGGGTAATGATGGATAAGCTAATCATAATGACAATGAAAAATGGTGGGGAGATAAAAATGTCGACGGATATTGGCAGCGGTGAATGCATTGGGTGCTCAAATAACACAGAAGTTAAGTTCCGTGGTATTATTAAATCTGACGTAGGTGTAGAAGTGGCGAATGAATTTTTTGTTACCTTGGGCATGGGGTTTGACGAGGCCTGTAATGTAGCACCCCCTTACCGTAGAGTATCCACCGGATTACCAGTAGGTCATTCCGGTACATATCTTACGATAAGAGAGAACTACAAACAAACCTCCCTAAACTCCACATGGCATCACAATAATAAAACATTAATAAAAAATTGGAAACTTTTTAAAACCACACTGTGCTCCATTTCATTTCATCAAACCCATTCGTTCTCTTACTATAAGTTTCATCAGTCTATACAATCTCCCAAAC
>JANVCQ010000006.1:17609044-17620726 GCA_025531925.1 Erythroxylum plowmanianum | reverse complement strand
CTTGATTTCCTTGCTTAAAGACTTGCTCAAAATGCCTCTTCTCTTGTTCCTCTTGCCTCTTTGATCCCCTTTATACATTAACAAAAAAAATCCTACTCAATAGGGTTTTCAATTGAAATTCTCACAAAGTACAATCACTAAAATTGGTGCTAGAATACTTAAACCCGGATTTTCAAAACTCCATGAACTAAAATCCTTCCAAAATTCCAAAAGATTTAGGTGATCTTACCTTGGTTCTTCACCAAATGAAGAGATCTCTAGCTTAAATGGAAGCTCCTCTCTTCCTCTACCTTTTTCTCTTCTTAAACCCCTTCAAAATCTCTCTTAAAAGCTAAGAAATGAAGAAACCCTAGCTTAACTCTCTTCTTTACTCTCAACTACTGAAATCTCTCTTCTTTCTCTTTCTTATTTCTCTTTTTCTGTCCCAATTCACGTTTTCTCCTTCTCTTAAATATAAGACCATATTTTGGCCTTGTCCTTCCAAAAATACCCCTCCTGTCCTTTGGTCTTCCCATTTTACCCCTTTTTTCACTTACCTCCTAACTCCTTTAACCTTCTTAAACACCATATTAACTCTAACTTAATTCAAATATTTCCATCTAATTTCAAATCTCTATTTATACCCATCAATTTAATAACTCAATTTTAAAATAATGAAACAAATAAATCAATAATAATTAAAGAATTCAGGGTTCAACAAGTAAACGGATCATAATTCACATTAGAGGTATTCGCTTCTCTAATGGTCCTCCTTCTTTGATTTCCGTTATTCTCATCAACTCGCTCCTGCTCCCCATTATCTCTATTATCACCATTCCTAGGTTGGTTAGCATTAAGTTTAGGGTTTTGCAAAAAAACTGGGTTTTTAACCATTATCACTCCTTTAATGATTCGTTCTCACTACTTGGTTGACTAGACTCCACTGAGATATTCTCCTCTTCAATAACTACTTTTCTTCTCTCTTTTTCTCTCCTCTCCTTTCTGATTTTTCTCAAATGTCTTTCAATTTTAGGGTAGAAAGGTAGAAGTTTGGTCTTCTAGAGCATACAAGGGAACAATTCAAATGGAAATAAAAGGTAACAAAATTGAATTGCAAGCACACAAAATCAAATAAAAAGATGAGATGTGATGGATGCAAGTGTGTAAGTGTGTGAAAGTATGCATGAAAGTAGGTATAGATCAAAAAGCAATCAAAAGAAATGTTCAAAAATATGTGGGTGCAAAAATGCTAAGTATGAAACGTGCAAAAAGTTCAGTATCCTTTTGATTGTATTTTTAGAATTTGATGCTATGAAAAGAAAGATGAAATCTTATACCATTGACAAGTATGAAGCTAAACTATCTACAATGCAATGTAAAGAAAAGGCTCCTAACCTCTCTTAGTAGTAAAATGACAAAAGCTAACCTTGAGAACTAATTTCTTGGTTTTCCGACAATGGCACCATTTTGATTCGGTCCTTTGTTCGTACCTCTAGAGGTCAAATCAAAAAAATAATCTAAGGATTGCAACATAGGATGCAACCTCAGATCGTCTCACTTAATCAGAACATAAAAACAAATGGACCTAAGTTAACATATATGTCATGAAATGCAAGCTAATTTGGTAAGGAGGGGCTTTTGATCTTTGATAACATTAACTGTACTAAATGGAATTGTAAGAAAAATATGTAAAATGTATTTTTGGATTTTTGGGAATAAAAATGGAAAGGTTAAGACAAATGATTAAGAAGTGATAAGGTCCTCTTGAAAATGAGCTTTGGCTATCATAGTTCAAAATTAATTTTTGATGGGAGTGGAAATCACTAAGTTTCAAATGGGTAAACCTTAAAGAACTCTTTAAGTCCAAGATCTTTATTCAATGGGACTCCATTTCTTAAAACCTTGTTGAAAACTCTTAGTGTTTACAGTGGATAAGTCCATGCAACAGGTCACTTTGGGATCTAGAATCAACTCAATATCAAACACAACTATGTAAGATAAAAGAGAATCAGTAGGATCATAAATAGACATATATGAGACATCATATATTTAAGATCAAAGTTATACATCAACGAATCCAAACCACACATTCAATATCCAACACATGATTAAACTATAATCAAGTATGTTCAACTATAAATTACAAATCCTAAACCTAGGAATTAATAAATCATAGTTAAACCTGGATTAAGCTACTCCTCTTTTAAGCCTATTGAACTCTAGCCATTGCTACATCCTCAAGAGGAGATAGAGATGCCTAGCCACGCATAGCTCTTAGAAACTTCACAATCGAGAAGCAATCAGAGGCACCCGTGATAGAAGTTGATGATAAAAATTCGAAGAAAATGAGATGGATATGGGAGAAGACGATGGTGTGATAGTTTCGTAAAGATGGAATATGAATGTGTAATGTGTTGGCTCCTCTTCTCCTTTTGCAAGTTAGCCTAAAATAGATTTTCTTCAAAAATAGGTTGCTAGATCGAGTTGCACAATTGGTTAATTTTTTTAAAATGGTTTAGGTCTAGCCCAATTCGAATGTGTTGTTGTGGCGAAAGGATGAGTTCATCACGGCTAACTTTTCTAGAATGATTTCTTCAATAATTTGCTGATTTCGTAATGAAAAAAGCATTATTCTCACCACGACGAACTTTACCCAAATGTGTTTTTCAAAGATCTTCTGATTTTGTCATGGCGAAATATCATCCTCGCCACGGTGAGCTTTACCTATTGCACTTGCTGACTTGTTCTCTTGGTCTTCACTCTTTTGCTCTACTTCTTGAATGTCCTACAATTAAAAATAGTAGTTTGCAGTATCAATTGTTCTAAAAATCAATTTAGTGCAATTTGAAATTATTTTTGACAAATTTACCCTTAAACTACTTTAATTCAAAACAAGCACTCATGAGGCAAATTAAGCACAAAATCCAATAATAAGGGTCAAAAAGTATAACAAAAAACTTGAAATTGTCACCAAATGATTTAGTAAACTTAGGTTCAATAATTCTTGTTTAAATAAAGTTTGTTTCCATTTGAATTTCAATAGCAATGGTTGTTCTATTAGTTTGAATGGAATGCTTTATGATACTAGTACATTATGCAATGGAATTTACATATTAGATATGTTATATCCACTTGTGAATGTCAATGACACGAAAAGACATGAATGAGATAATTTAAAATCAACTTACTTATGTCATTGTCACCTTGGCCATATAAATGAGAAACACATAGCTAAGCTCCATAAGAGTGGTAGCTTAGGTTCATTTGATTATGAATGATATGACATGTGTGAATCTTGTTTATTAAGCAAGATGACTAAGTTACCCTTTAAAGGAAAGGGTGAATGAGCGACTGAAGTCTTAGACCTAATACATTAAGATGTATATGGTTCGATGTCCATCTATACTAAAAGTGGTTTTCTTTACTTCGTTACCTTTATTAATGATTATTCTCGATGTGGGTATTTGTATCTGATGAGATACAAATCTGATGCATTTAAAAAGTCCAAACAATTTATAAATGAAGTAGAAAACCATCTTGGGAAAGGTATTAAAACACTATGATCAGATTGAGGTAGGGAATACCTAGACCAACAATTTTTGGATTATCTCAAAGATAATGACATTTTATCTCAATGGAATCCACCTTACACACCACAACACAATGGTGTGGTCGAAAGGAGAAATCAAACCTTATTGGACATGATTCGATCAATTATGGGCTTTACAAATTTATTAAAATCCTTTTGGGGATATGCACTCGAGATAATTGTTTATTCACTAAACTGAGTTCCATTAAAGACAGTTGAGGTTACTCTATATGAGATGTGGACTAACCAAAAATACTATCTTTCTCATTTGAAAATTTGGGGTTGTCTGGCTTATGTGAAGTGAATACAGTCAAATAAGCTTGATGTGAGTCTAACAAGTGTTTGTTTGTGGGATATCTTAAAGAAACAATGGGATATCAATTTTATCTTGCTAAGGAACAAAAAGTGTTTGTTTCAAAGCATGCTTTCTTTTTAAAGAAAGAGTTTTTTTTAAGAAGACATTGGTAGCAAAATTAAACTTGAAGAAGTTCAAGATGCTTGAATAGATGCATATCAACTGCCTAAACCTAAGACTATGACTCGTATAGATGAAGTAACAGTTCAACCTTCTTTAACACAGGATGTTTATAGGTCACATAGGAAATGTTTTGTTCCCAGGAGATATGGATTTCTCCTGATTAAACAAAATGATGTATTGCTCATAGAAGATAATGAGCCTACTACCTATGAAGAGGTTTTAAAGAGTTTAGAATATGAGAAATGGCTTAGCACCATGAAAATAGAAATGGATTCCATGTATGAAAGCCAAGTGTGGACTTTGGTTGAGACACCCAATGGAATAAAACCCAAAGGGTGTAAATGGTATTTCGAAAAGAAAACCAACATAGAAGGTAAGGTCATTACCTATAAAGCAAGGCTTATGGCTAAAGGTTTCCATCAAAGATAAGGAAATGACTAAGATGAGACCTTCAACCTAGTAGCAATGCTTAAATCCATTAGGATACTCCAAACCATTATTGCTCATTATGATTATGAGATATGGCAAATTGATGTGAAGAAAGTGTTCCCAAATGGAATTCTAGCCGAGGATGTGTATATGACACAACTAAAAGGCTTCATCTCCTAAAAGGTATGCAAGCTTCAAAAATCCATCTATGGATTAAAACAAGCATCCAAGATTTGGAATAACAAAATCCAAATGTACCCTGTGTTTATAAGAAGGATAGTAAGAGTGCAATCATAATCCTTGTGCTATATATAGATGACATATTATTACTAGGAAATGATGTCTCTATGCTACAATCTATGAAGATTTGGTTGCCCAAACAATTTAGCATGAAAGATCTTGGTGAAGCAACTTATATCCTCAAGATAAAGATTTATAGAGATAGATCAAAAAGATTACTTAGTCTTTCACAATCAACGTATACAGACAAGATGCTAAAGAAGTCTGGCATGGAGTAATCCAAGAGAGGATATCTTCCTATGACTCATGGGATAACACTATCAAAATCTATGTGTCCTAAAACACAAGATGAGAGGAGACCCATGAATAAGATCCCGTATGCATCTACAGGAGGATCTATCATATATGCTATGCTATGTACGAGAGCTGATGTATCATATGCTCTAAGTGTTATGAGCAAATACCAATCAGATCCTAGGGAGGGTAATTGGGTGGCTATTAAGAACATCGTCAGGTACTTATCAAAGACTAAAGATGTTTTCTTGATACAGAGATGGAAATCTAAAAGTAAGCAAGCATACAGATGCCAGGTTTTAATTTGATAAGAATGATTCGAAATCTTAATCAGGTTATATATTCACACTAAACAGTAGGGCAGTAATTTGGAAGAGTTCTAAACAAGAGACGACTACCAATTCAACAACCAACATAGAATACATTATGGCTTCAGACGTAACAAAGGAAGCAGTTTGGATCAAGAAGTTCATTACTGAACTTGATGTGGTTCCTAGTAGTGACGAGCCCATGTAGTTATATTGTGGCAATAATGGGCTATTACGTAGGCAAAGTAACCAAGGTCTCATCAACAGTCTAAGTATGCACTCCGCAAATAACATCTAATTAGGGAGAACATTAGGCAAGGTGATGTACAGATATAGAGAATTCCCATTGAGCAAAATATTGTTGATCCCTTGATGAAGCCATTCTCATAGAATAGCTTTGATTCTCATTGCCTATGGTAGATACCAAGGCAATTGGCTTCAGGTCAAATGGGAGTTTTTTTAAAGTCGTGCCCTAAAGGAAATCACCTTTAGTACATTTTGTAACACCCCATGTTAGGGGTTAGAATATTGAGGAATTACAGTGCATTATATGCTTTGCATATTGAGTATTCATTAAAATGTGCATATGTATTTTTGATACATATACAAATTATTGTACATGCATTCATGACATTTTTTGGGTAAAATGGATTTATAAATGAGATTAAATTATGAATTATGGATTTTTGGAGGTAAAATTTTATTTTGAGACTATTAATAAAATTTTGGAATTTTTGGGAATTTTTCTGATCTTAGATTAAGAAAATAGACAAGTGAGATTATGACATGTAACTCTTATAAGAGGATGGAAAATGGCCCATATGCAAGGGGGCCACGTGTCAATAGGTTATTAAAGCACATATCACAAGTGTGTAAGGCAAAAACACTATAGCTCTCTTTTTTCTTTCGATTTTGCTTTCTCCTCACCAAAATCCTATTCTTCGCTATCAAAGTTGGGATTTTGCAAAAGAAGCAAGTAAGTGTGTTACAGTTTTCTGGATACTTTGTAACTAAATTTGATGTTGTTGTAGCACTAGAAATGAGTAAATGCATCAAGGGATAGCTTCGGTGATGCCCAGGATGTATTATATCAACTTGGTGTAAATTCAAAGAATGTGCAGATTATGTATTTAAGACTGTCAAAATTGAAGTTTGTTGTGAAGTAATCAAGTGCAGAAAATTATGGTATAGAACCGTGTGGCTATAGGTTCTGCATTGGTTGTGGTTTGAAAATAAAGTTACAGTGGTAAGGGAAAGTTGTAGATGGTGAAATACAGGTGAGATTCAATTTTTAGTAATTGACTTGAATCTTGAATTTTGAGTTATTCTAGGGTAAGAGTAGTTAGAATGGGAGTGGATGTGTAGTGAGAATAAGTTACAAATGGTGAAGAATAAAGATTCAAAAGATGAAGAAAATGTAGAAAATCTGAAAGAGTTACATGAATAGTGCTCTGTTTTGATGTTTGTGTTTCATATGGAATTTTGGTTTTGTTGTATATTGTAAAGCTGAAATGGAAGTAGAAAAGATGGTTAATGTATTAAATGTATTGATTATAAAGTGTAAGAGAGAGAAAATCTTAAAAATAATGAAAGAAGATCAAAGTGAGAATAAAAATCTAGAAAATTATAGTAGAGAGAGAGGAAGTGTATATAAGGTTTCAGATTTTTGTTGTTGGAAGTGGAAAATTGAATCCGATTGGTTTAAAGATTGTATTGGATATATGAACACAAAATAGATGGTTCAGAAATGAGAAAATATGAAATAATGAAAGAAAGAATCAAAGATGAAGAGGAAAAAATAGGTGTGGTCAAGAAGAAGACTTCGTAGGTCCACCAGGAGCATCGCGATCATGCATGTACATGATTGCAACTTCCGTATTTATTCGAAGGAAGTTATTTTCTAAACATACTTTGATCTTTTTGTTATAACTTCTTCACCCGACATCTAAATGACTTGATTCTTGAACCAATAGATTCATAAGACATTGATTTTTATCCCTACCAAAAATTATAATCATCTTAAGTGGATTGATTGATGAATTTAAGATGGAAATGTGATTATGCTGAAGTATGATAACTCGGATGATTTTTAATGAACATACTTTGGCAATTGGACTATATCTTGATCTATAGATCTCATAATGAGATGATTATTGATTCTAATGAAACTAGAGACATAATACTACTGATTATCTAAAGATATTGAATTTTTAGTTCTAACTCTAAGAATTTCATGATCTGATTTCAAGTTGAGATAAGAATTCTGTTGAAGCTTAATTACAATCTGAGATCTTTTGAGTATAACTTTCAATATACAAATGAAATGGTCTTGGTTTCATTAGAAACTTAAGAAATGGGAGAAAAACTTTCTAAAAGGAAGTGTTATCAAATTACCTCAATTTCCTGATGTGAATAATCTAGCAAAGTGGACCCAAAAGTTGGTTAATAGGTAAATCTAGATTGATCAATTAAGTATGGTTTCACATGGTTGATAATGTGACAAGATTAAGGACAAGAAACTCAAATTTTTTCATGGACATGCATCATACATATTTAGTATACGTTAATGTGCATAAATGATTTCATAATCACGCACAATAGTGATATGTGTTTGTGTTAAATGTTATAAAGGAACGCATAGAGCGACCACTTCTAGATATTGTTAGGAATTCAAAGCAATAAGCAAAAAAGGGAGCTTTTTTGAGCAATTTAGATGGTCTCTTTTGTAGGTAAGATAGATGAACTCAATTGTAAGTAAATGTTTGTAAGTGATCTTTGTGTATCTGTAAGTAATTCAGTAAGAAATTTTTGATTGTTTTGCTTTGACTATTTTGTTTGCTATTGACTGTGTTCAGAACTCAAGACAATGAATCTCCAAATTGTTGATGTATGTAAATATGATTGACTAATTATTTTTGTACATAAAATGAACTTAATTGGTTTTGTAACTATCAAGTCCTAGTTGTGGGTAAATATGCATGCCTAGAAGGGTCTGCAGCTATTTCTGGACACTTCAATGTCGAGACTTCGGTCTCTTGAAACGTCCAGACTTCGATCTCTTTTAGACATTTTGGTTTCAAGACTTTGGTCTCTTTTGGACATTTCGGTGCCGAGAATTGGGTCTCTTCTTGATAATTTGATGTCGAGACTTCGGTCTCTTCTATTTAGTGATGCCACTTATGGTATCTTCTATATAAGTCTCATTACCCACTTCTGTTCATGGATTTACAGTCTAACTCATTTTGTACTTTGATCTCTAATAAGTTTTGATGAGAAACAAACCATATTTTAGATCTGATGGGTTAACACCCTATTCTAAAAATCTATTATGTTGTGCTATTGAAATGTTTAAATTTAGAATGTGATTAAATCATACTCTATTATGAATTTCAGTATGTTGAGATGCTTTTGTATAATATGGTTCAATATCTGTTGATGGCACATAGTTTAGTTATTATTCACTAAGCTATATGTTTAACACGGTGGATTTGTCACATTTAGGTTCAAAGAACAGGACTTAAAAATCGGGACAAGTCAACCGCAATGGCCAATGGAGTCGAAGTTGTCGTTTTACAAAAACATGTATTTTTGCTCTTATGTTAGCTTGTATCTCAAAGGTATAACTTTGAATTGTTGTAAGTTGTAATAACTATTTTTAGGCTGATTTTTGGTTTGAAATAAGTTGTTCTCAGTTTAGTGTATAATATCATGTATGTTTGTTCTGAATTGCTTCCAATGGAAGATTTTGAATGCTATGCTTCCATGAAATGTTTTCATTTGTTTGTACTATCTTGTATGGCATCCACTTATCCTCCCAAGGGGTACTTGGGCGTCACACATTCTGTGAAAAGTTATGGCACTTCGTACAAAGTTATGAACAGGCTCTATTTTCAATAATAAAGAAAGGCATATTTCATTAATTTGGTATTCGGTACTTATGAATTCATATTGATCTATAAGCAAATTAATGAAGTCTATAAAATATGAAATAGCATGAAGGAAATCATAATGTGACCATACTACTGAGATTTCTATCATATTGCAGTTATGTCAGTATCTAAATTATCCCTAGTCATAGGATTAATGAGACTTGACATCATTAATCTAAATAGACTAGCACATGTCAAACTCTTTGATTTGATTAGGCAGTGGACCTCAGAAACTGTAAACACGATATGTTTAGAGTTAAGATTGGATGCTTACTAAAGGTAGTAAGTATAATGGATGACCAACCATTAGAACATCACATAGATGTCCTATTCTAATGTTAGTGATAATCTCATCATAGCAATGGTGCAAGTATCCTTAGACTTGAGGTACTCAAGGATATCTTGGATACTGATTATGTTCTTTGACTCCATTCCTTATTGCCTCATAGAGGTTGCTCATAGGGGAGTGATTAGGTATAACTTGAGGTATTCGAAGGTAATTGAGTAGCAAATAGAGGATTCACCACTTTTGTGATAACAAAACATGATACCCATGGCCTCTTATCTGGGTCATTACTTAGAAATCTATGGCCATAGCATATATGTCATTAAGAATTTCTTCATTGACATATAGAGTAATATGTCCCAAGACGAGAACTAATATCACTTTGGATAGATTTGATGTAGTCAGTTTAGTGAGAGTTGACACTTTTCCCGTACTTATAACCAAGTAGGGTATAATATGGTGAAATGATGAATTGCACAACAATTGTCTATTAGAGTGTTTGTAAGATGGTTCGTGACGAGCATAGGTTCATTCATCAAAACACTTACTTTTTGGTTAATTGGTGGTCATGATGTGTTATTAGACCCCACTCATGACTTGCTTGGACTAAGGGTTAATCCAAGTGGCCAACATAACTGTGAACATAATAGGTCTCATGCATATGAGTGACTCGAAGGATTTACAAAATAGTTTTAGATAGAGGTCCATTATAGAGAGGGCAATAGAACCAAATGGATCCTAATAACATTGGGATATGTCCTGATGAGATCGTGACTGTTGCAACCCCTCCCCGGTGAGTCTCGTGCCTGACGTCCTACGTGACATCTGGACGCGCATCTCACGAAGGAGGAATTCCTCACCACGAAAGAAGCCTCAAGTCGAACTTAATTTAACGTCATCCGAACAAAACTTGATAAATTCACTCTTATTATCCTCCAAAAAAATTGATCTGCTTAGGGCCCATAATTTAAAAACTGATTCCTAAGCTAAAATAAAATTCCATGTCTCTAGGTCAAATAGAATCAGAAATCGCCTCAATCGGATCTCTATAGATCACAAAATCGCCCAAAAAGAGAAATATATTCAATATCGTCACATAGTTGACATCTCTTTGATATAATCCGTAACTTTCAACTAAACCCGAAACTCTAGTCTTATCAAAAAACGGGGTACAAAATCTTTTTAGAAAACTAACGCTTCAAAAATCACGAAAATCGAAGGTCAGATGGAGGAAGGGTAACGAAAATAAGAAAAGGGGTTTAATTTTTCAAATTTGCAAAATCAGAAAATAAAAAAATAATTAAAAAAATAATTGTATATATACAGCTCGCACCCAACAGAGTGCGAGCATCTTGCACTCTGTTGAGTGAAAGCAGCTCGCACCCAACAGAGTGCGAGCATCTTGCACTCTATTGAGTGAAAGCAGCTCGCACCCAACAGAGTGCGAGCACAGCAATTTCCATTTTTCTTTTTTCTTTTTTTTAACGAATTAATACTTCTCAAATTTTAAAAATTTGTAACTCTTCATCTCGAAATCCAAATTTTGCAAATTTGATATCAATAAAAAGATAAAAAGAAGCTCCACAACTTCTATGAAGGATTGAAAAACTAGTTTGGTTCGTACGGGGGTCAAAACTGGCTTCAAAGATTCTGCCCCTAAATTTAAATTTCCCCACACAATGTCAGGAATTTGAAAATTCATATCTTTTAGCACACAAGTCAAAAAATGACAAATTTTACCTCATTGGAAAGGTAAGGAGAGGATCTACAAACTTCATGAAGGATGAAAAAATTAAATCAGTTATTAAAGAGGGTAAAAACCCTCTCAAAGTTTCAGCCTAAATAAAAATCAATGGAACAATAATTTGGCTCAATGAACAGTAACTATCATCTTCTCAACCTCATAACTTTTATTCCTAACTCCAATAATTGAAAATTATACCTCATTTTAAAGATAGAAAGATAATCTACATTTTCTATGAAGAAAGAAAAAACCAAATCAGTCTCTAAGGGGGTGAAAAACCCATCCAAAGCTACTGCAAAATTGTAACTTCCATCAACAGTAGCTGAAACCTTTCAACCCTTATAACTTTTTCATCTTAAGTCCAAATGTGACAAATTGTATATCATTGGAAAGCTCTCAACAAATA
>JANVCQ010000006.1:17594871-17607631 GCA_025531925.1 Erythroxylum plowmanianum | reverse complement strand
ACATGAATGCATGTATACTATGTGCATGTGCAACCAAATCCATACTCATAGAGGCTATATGCTGTATGTTTATACCGAGACCTAACTCAATACTCCTTACCCGTCCCAAATTACCAAAATACCCCTTCCTATGGGAGATGGGATGTTACATCGCACCCTCACGTTTTTGTTTTTCCATAGGACTTCCCAGGAGGTCATCCATCCTGGTACTGCTCTGGCCCTAGCACGTTTAACTTCGAAGTTCTAATGGGATCTGGTGCATTAAGGCATGGAAAACGGATCTACAAGGGAGAGGTTTCTACATCTTTATAAGGCATGCTTCGTTCTCCTCTCCAGCCGCCTAAGTATCCCATATCGTCTGGAAAGGAGAACGAAGCATGCCTTATAAGGATATGGAAATCTCTCCCATATAGGTGAGTTTTCCATGCCCTAATGTACCAAATCCCATCAGAACTCCGAAATTAAACGTGCTAGGACAAGAGTAGTACCAGGATGGGTGACCTCCTGGGAAGTCCTAGGAAAACAAAACCATTAAGGTTCAAGGCCCTAAAGGTCGAGGCCCAAAGCAGACAATATCTGTAAGTGGGTGGGTGTGAGGCTTGAGAGGCTGAGGCCTTATGGACGCAAGGCCCGAGAGGTCGAGGTCCTACATATATGACACATACAAATATTTGTACATGCATACATTGACATTTTCAGGTATAATTAGTTTTATAATTTCAATTAAAAAGAGAATTGTTATTTTTAAGCGTCGAAAATTTATTTGGAGATTATTAGTAATATTTCATAATTATTGGGAATTTTAGGAAATGTTTCTTAAAATTTTAGGATATTATGGATTACAAAAAATGGTTAATTGACATGTAGCACCTTTATATGGATGACAAATGGCCCATATGCAATGGGGCCATGTGTCAATGGGATGTTAAAGCACGTATCACAAGTTAGGTAAGGTAAAGTTACTGAAACTCTTTCTTGTTTCTTTTCGGATTTTCTGGTCTTTACCGAAAGCTACTGAACCTTCATCACCGAAACACTAGTTTGGATTATTATATCATTATTGTACTTTGCAACACAAATAATTTAGTCCAGCTATTAGATTGCTTCTCTCTAGTCTTGCTTTTCAGCCATCACAGAAACCTCACTGCTGGAGATTTATTTATGCTTCCAACGAAGGTTATTGTTAGAGTTTTTGTTAAAACAAGAGGAACCCATAGAACGATTGATCCCAGATACTGCTAGAATTTCGAGGCAATAAGCAACAAGGGATCTTTTGTAAGTAATCTAGTATGGTCTTTTGTAAATAATTCTTGATGAATATTCATAAGAAATTTAGTAAGTAATCTAGTAAGAAATTTTGTAAGTCATTTAGGCAGTCAATTTTATAAGTAATTCAGTAAGAAATTTTTTATGGTTTTAATTTGACTATTTTATTTGATATTGATTGCTACATTGAATGATTTGCAAAGCTGTCAGTAATCTTTAGAACGTGCGCACTTTACTTTATTCTATTTAGTACATAATTGAATTGTGTTTTATGCTAATTGTGTTCTAAACTTGGAACAATAAATGTCTAAAATGTTTGATGCATGTAAATATGATTGAATAATTATTATGCACATGAGATGAACTTGTTTAGTTTTGTAAGTATCAAGTCCTAAGTCGTGGGTAAATAGGCATGCCTAGAAGGGTCTATAGCTGCTTTTGGACACTTCAGTGTCGGGACTTTAGTCTCTTCTAGATACTTCAGTGTCGAGACTTCAGTCTCTTTTGGACACTTTCATCTCGGGACTTTAGTGTCCTCTGGACACTTCAGTGTCGAGACTTTAGTCTCTTCTAGATATTTAGGTGTCGGGACTTCGGTCTCTTCTATTTAGTGATGCCAATCATGGTATCTTCTGTATAAGTCCCATTATCCACTTCTATAAATGGATTAACATCCATCTAATTTTTGTATTATGAAATATGTTTGATTTTTGATCCAAACAAAGATATTAGGTTCTAATTCTGAAGGGTTCATACCCTTTTTTGATATTCTGTTCTATTTTTTATACAATCTGTTCTGAGATATATTATGCTTGAATTAATCAATTCGATAAACTATTAATGCACGCTTCTATTATATCATGATTCTGTATAATTAGTTGTTAGTTTATGTATAGATTAGTTATTTCTCAATAAGCTATACACTTAGCACGGTGGATTTGCACCGTGTAGGTTCAGAGTGAGGATTATAAACATTAGGATGAGTCAGTCGTAATGGCCAGTGGAGTCTGAGTCTTGTTTTGACAAAAATGTATTTTGAGTTGAATTTTTTTTTGGATTGTATATGATGTATTTATGAATTTAAATTTTTATGAAGGTTTGTAATAACCATAATATATTTGTAATGTATGTTTGCTTCAGTTCTTGAAAATTTATGTGATGAATGTTTAGTGTTTTTGAAATGCTTATGCATCAGTTTGTTGTTTGTTTTTGTTAGTGAGTTGATTGAGCCCAAGTTTATTATATAAACTGGTGACACTTTCATGGCTTTTACTATACTTTTTGACTCCTAATTCTTAATTTTGTGCTTAAATTAACCCTTGAGTGTGTACTTTTATTTTATGCAATTTGATAGTAAAAATTGTTACAAATTGGTATTAATTGCACTACTTAATTTTTCTGAGAACAATTGATACTGCAAATTGCTTTTGTTGATTGTAGGAACCTCAAGGAGAAGGAAGTCAATGTACTGAATTAAAGTCAACAAGAGACCAGCGCTACAGGAAAAGTTCACCGTGGAGAAGATTAATTCTTTCGCCGTGGCGAAGGATCTAGCAAGGAGTGAGAACTTTTGGGAAAAGTTCATTGCGACGAAGATTAATTCATTCGTCGCGGCAAAAGCTCTAGTGAAGAAGAAAACCTTTTGGGAAAAGTACATTGTGGCAAACTTATCTGTAGCTGCGGCAAACCGTTGAAAACCTGAACCATATTTAGGAAAAAGTTACTCACTGTGTAACCTAACCCACCAATCTTATATTTAAAAACCTACTAAATTAGGTTACAACAGGAGGCACACAGAAAAGAAGAGGGGGCCGACTTAAAAAAACAACACACATACACTCTTATCACTCACTCGACCTTCATCCATCATTTTTCTTCCATTGTTCACCACCCCCTTTCATCATCTATTGCTACTGCCATGGATGCTATTTGTGGGTGTCCTGTTGTGATTTCTCCCGAAGAGATGCTTGGCTAGGCACCATTTCCTCTTGAACATGTAGCGATGGCTTGAGTTCAATGGGTTTTAAAAGGGAGTAGTTTATTCATGTTTAGCTAGATTATTGTGTTTAACTACATTGTTATGAACTCCTGAGTTAGGATTTATGCTTTGTAGTGGGATTTTCTTGATTATAGTTTAATCAAGCATTGAACAATGTATTGTGTTATGGATTTGTTGATGTAGAACTTGGAGCTTTAATATATGAAGTCTCATATATGTCCTTTTGGTGATTCTGTTAATTCTCTTTTATCTACCTAGTTGTATTAGATATTGAGATGATGCTTGATTTCAAATGGACCACTTGCATTAACTTACCCATTACACACACTAAGATGCAATCAATAAGGTTTTAAGAAATGAAGTTCATTAATTAAATCCTTGGACATAAAGGGTTCTTTAAGGTTTGTTTTTTTTTTTGAAAACTTAGTGATTTTTGCTCCTAAAAGATTTATTCTGAAGTATGATAGCCAAAGCTCATTTTTCAAGAGGATTTTACCACACTAGATCATCTTTTGAGTTTTCAAATTCGTTTCCCAAAATTCCAAAAATATCTGTTTATATACTTTGCTTTCCATTAGCTCAATTTAGTGAGTTTTGTCAAAGATCCAAAACCCCTCCTAACTAATTTAGTTTGCATTTCATGATAATTAGTCTAGCTTAGATCTATTGCACTAGGTTCTGACTAAGTGAGACGACCTAAGGTTGCACTCTATATTGCAATCCTTGGAATTAAATTTTTGATTCGATTTGTAAGGAAATAACCTAAAGACTAACCGTCGATCATGAGTCTTGTGTGGTACTGTCGTATCCCCCCAGGGGGTATCAGCGCGCCATACCTCTTTGGTATCAGAGCATGGTTTAGGTGATTCTATTTTAACTAGCACTTAACTATTGCTTCTATTTGAGTGTGCAAATTGTGTTTTGGCCTAATGTGGTGTCCCATGTTTTGTTTATACAATTAAAATGGATAGATCTCATGAAGCTGTTGACGAGGTTGTTGAGATTAATCATCTTGAGCAAACCCATCAATCAATATCTAGACCTTTTGGGGTCAATCGATGTGAAGCTAAGGTGCCACCTCCTGCTCCAGCTTAGGAAGAGGCTTTAGTGCAGGTTAATGTGAAAATTGAAAGGCAAGAGATGATTAGAAGAGAATGGAATCAACATAGGAGCTTTGTTAGAGGAGGTTAGTCCTTGGGAAAACAAAGTTGGGAAAGTACTTCCTTTACACCAGAAGTTACCTAAAGATCTAGGACTTGGGGAAGGCGGCAAAACTTTTCCTCATCGACTATTTCTGGTAGGGGTTCCTTAAAGGGTTGAGATTTTGGTGCCCCAAAACGCCCTCATTGCTTTATACAACATTGGGGTGCTTGCATGAGGGCTACGGGAGCATGTTTTCACTATGGCAATACTGAGCATCTAATAACTAGTTACCCTTTTAGACAAGCTCACACATCACAAGCCAATAGGGAGGTCTTCCATGCACCTACTGGGAATAGAGGACATGGTAGAGGACAAGGAGGATCTGGTCAGTATAGACCTAATATGGGTACTCAATCAAAAATAGTGGATCGACTAACTGTGCCTTCTACTTCAGCTCGTGCTTATGCATTGAAAGCTCGTGAGGATCAGGATATGCCTGAAGTCATTGCTGGTATTGTTTCTCTCTTTGATTTTGACATGCATGCATTGATTGATCCTAGATCCACTCATTCATATATATATATATATATATATATATATATATATATATATATATCTGTGTGTTGGAGACATGTTTGTTATGAAGATGTTAATAGATCAGTTAGAATATGACATTCATGTAACCAGTCCTCTGGGTAGTAGTGTGTTGGTTAATCAAGTGTTTAGGAATTGTCCTATTATGATACAAGAAATGAATATATAGCAGATCTAATCAGATTGTCATTCCATGGATTTGATTTGATTCTGGGGATGGATTAGTTATCCAAGCATCAGGCAATAGTTGATTGTCATGCTAAGATAGTTATGCTTAGGAAGCCTGATCAGTCTATAAAAATATTACATAGCAACTGCACTAGTTCGTTAGCTAATGTAATATCTACTATGCAAGCCTAAAAACTCCTAAGGAAGGAATATGAGATTAGTATTATGTTATGGTTGTATACCTTTCAATTGATGGGGAAGGAAATGTATTTTCAAGGATTTGAGAGAAAAAGAATAAAGATGTAACTAAAACTGATGGGATTTAAAGAGTACATTACCTTGAGAGGTTAAACTTGGAACCAAAATGGTTATCTAGATATCGTGTTGGAAAGTTTGTGATTCAGTACAAGGTTATAAAATTGGTTTGTTATTAGAATTTCGTGATGGTTACGTTTCATAAATTTTTAAATTCAATAAGAATATAACCAAATAAGATAAGTAGAAGATAGCAATATATATAAGAAACCCTCAAGAATAAGTTAATTAGTTTCTGTAAGTGTACATCTGATAAAGTGGTTGCTTTAACGAATGATGTTACAGTGTACAGATGTAATATATGTTTAGATATAAACGAATGAATATTGAATACGAATGAATAAATGAGTAGTGAATAAATTAGATGTGAATATTGGAGTCGGATAAGTATGAGATTTAGACAAAGGAAGTTGTATCTACCGCAGAGAGTGCATTGATTACAAGCAATTGAATAGTCATAATGAAGAACAAGTATTCGTTATAAAGAATTGCATACTTATTTGATTAGTTGAATGATGCAAGATGGAAAGTTAGTTGCTTATGCCTCTAGGAAACTAAAGTCACATGAACTAAATTATCTTACTTATGCAATAGAAGTGTTTTCCTTAAAAATTTGGCAGCATTACTTATATGGTCAAAAATGTAGAATTTTCATAAATCATAACAGTTTGAAGTATCAGCTTACCCAGAAGGAACTCACTCTAAGACAATGGCTTTGGTTGGAATTGTTTAGAGACTATAATTATATTGTGGATTATCATTTGGGTAAAGCTAATGTTGTAGCTGATGCTTTAAGTCAGAAGACCATTTCTGCATTATCACTTAAGTAGAATGAACGGAGACTGGTGTCTGATGGAGCTTTGATAGCTCAATTGAAAGCAAAGCCTACTTTGATATAAAGGATATGTGATGCTCAGAGAACTGATGATAAGCAAGAGATTTTTGATGCTCAAAGAACTAATGATAAGTTACAACAACAATTATTAAACCAACATTAGCATGATGCCTTATGACGCGTTATATAGTAAAAAATGTAGAACTCCAGTATGTAGGACTGAGTTAAGTGAAAGCAAGATAATCAGGCCTAAAATTGTGAAAGATATTGAAGAAAAGATTCAGATTATTTGACAAAGGTTAAAAGATGCCAGTGATAGGAAAAAGTCTTATTCTAATCTAAAAAGAAGTAATATTGAATATCAGGTAAGAGATAAGGTGTTTTTGAAAGTGTCATCATGAAAAAAAGTACTTCGATTTGGTAAGAAGGGTAAACTTAGTCCACAATTCATTGGCCCTTACAAAATTCTTAAAAGAGTTGGACCAATAGTTTATCAATCAGCTCTTCCTAAAGAATTGGCTAAGCTACATGATGTGTTCCATGTTTCTATACTAAGAAGATATCGGTCTGATGCTACACATAAGATTACCGTGCAGGAAATTCAAGTGCAACCAAATTTGTCTTCTAAAGAAGGGCCAGCTTCTATACTAGCCCGAGAAGTCAGGCAAGTTAGGAATAAACAAATACCTTTAGTAAAGGTACTCTGGCAACACCATGGAATGGAAGAAGCAACTTGGGAACCTAAAGAAACCATAAAAGCTTAGTATCTGCAACTATTCAGATCAGGTATGAATTTCGAGGACTAAATTTTTTAAGGAGGGAATAATTGTACACCTCATGTCAGTGGTTAGAATATTGAGGAATTAGCAGTGCATTGTATGCTTTACATATTTGAGTATTCACTTAAAGTGAATATGTATTTTTGACACATACAAATATTTGTATATGCATACATTGACATTTTCTAGTATAATTGGTTTTATGATTTCGATTAAATGAGAATTGTGGTTTTTAAGTGTGAATTTTTATTTGGAGGTTATTAGTAATATTTTAGAATTATTGGGAATTTTAGGAAGTTTTTTTGAACATTTTAGGGTATTATAGATTAAGAAAATAGTTAATTGACATGTAGCATCTTTATATGGATGACAAATGGCCCACATGCAATGGGGCCATATGCCATTGGGATGTTAAAGCACGTATCACAAGTTGTGTAAGGCAAAGTTACTGAAGCTCTTTGTTATTTCTTTTTGGATTGTCTAGTCTTTACCAAAAGCTATTGAACCTTCATCACTGAAACACTAGTTTGGATTCTTATATTAGTATTGTACTTTGCAACACAAATAATTTCGTCCAGCTATTAGATTTCTTGTCTATAGTTTTGCTTTTCAGCCGTCACCGAAACCTCACTGTTGGAGATTTATTGTTGCTTCCACTGAAGGTTTCTGTTAGAGTTTTTGTTCAAACAAGAGGAATCTATAGAGCGACTAATTCTAGATATTTATGGGACTTCGAGGCAATAGACAATAAGGGAGCTTTTGTAAGTAATCTAGTATGGTCTTTTGTAAATAATTCTTGATGAATATTCGTAAGAAATTCGGTAAGTATCTAGTAACAAATTTTGCAAGTAATTTAGACATTCAATTTTGTAAGTAATTCAGTGAGAAATTTTTTATGGTTTTGCTTTAACTATTTTGTTTGCTATTGATTCCTGCATTGAATGATTTCCAAAGCTATCAGTAATCTCTAGGATTCTCACACTTTATTTTATCTTTTTAGTACTGAATTGAAACGTGTCTTTAAGGTGATTGTGTTCTAGATTCAGGACAATGAATATTTGAAATGTTTGATGCATTTAAATATGATTGACTAATTATTATGCATATGGAATGAACTTGTTTGGTTTTGTAACTGTCAAGTCCTAAGTCATGGGTAAATAGGCATGCCTAAAATGGTTTGCAGCTGCTTCTAGACACTTTAGTTTCGGGACTTCGGTCTCTTTTGGACAATTTGGTATCGGGATTTTGGTTTCTTTTAAACACTTTAGTGTCAGGACTTCGTCTCTTCTGGAAAATTTAGTGTCGGGACATTGGTCTCTTCTGGACACTTTGGTGTTGGGACTTTGTTCTCTTCTATTTAGTGATGCCAATCATGGTATCTTCTGTATAAGCCCCGTTACCCACTTTTGTAAGTAGATTAACAGTCATCTGATTTTTGTATTCTAAAATATGTTTGATTTTTTATCTAAACAAAGATATTATGTTCTGATTCTGAAGGGTTTATACCCTGTTTTGATATTCAGTTATATTTTCTGTACAATCTATTCTGAGATACATTATGTTTTAATTGTTTCATTTCGATAAATTGTTAATGCATGCTTCTTTTATATCATGATTCTGCATAATTAGTTGTTAGTTTATGTACAGATTAGTTATTAGCTTAGTATTAGTTATTACTCACTAAGTTGTAGGCTTAGCATGGTAGATTTGCCCCGTTTACATTCAGAGCAAGGATTATAAAGACTGGGATAAGTCAACCGCAATGGCCAATGGAATTTGAATCTTGTTTTGACATAGATGTATTTTAAGTTGAACTTTTTTGGCTAGTATATGATGTATTCAAAAATTTAAATTTTTATGAAGATTTTTAATTATCATAATACAAGCTAGTTTCTAAACTTATGATTTTTAATATATGTTTGATTTAGTTTCTAAAAATTTATTAATGAATGTTTACTGTTTTTGAAATGCTTCCGCATCGATTTGTTGTTTGTTTCTATTAGTGAGTCCTATGTGGCATTCCTGTATCCTCCCAGGGGGTATCGGGGAGCCATAATGAATTCCTATATAAGCATGTTATGAACATGTATGTGAATTGGGGATTTTCAGCTAGGTTTAATGATATTTCCTTGTATAGGCACATAGATCTTAGACTTTGGGAAAGTCCAGAAAAAAATATTTTTTATTTTCCGCACTATATGTATAAGATGCACGCATCGGGATTTACCTACATCATTTTCCCCTAAATTTATAAACTTACATGTCTTTGATAAGTGGCCACTTACACGATCGTGTAAGTCCATACATGGTTGTGTATGCTGCAATAAAGGTTGAAGCTGCATCTTCATGCTCCTACTTGCTTCTAGTGAGTTATGAGGTCTATATGTGGCCATGTAAGTTGCAATATCTTCAATTTTTTCATTCTTTGTCTGATGTTCACCTTAATGTTATGTTTCTATCATGCATCTCATAAATAATATATATCAACTATATGCAGCGAAACTAAAACAGAACCTCAAAAACTAGATCTAGTCATGCATATAGATATAGAAAAACAAAGAACATGGAATGTAAGATGCTTAAATACCTTTCTGATGATCTCCTTCATTATTTAATCTTCCCCTCATTGGGTTGTTGTAAACCATAATGATCAATGCAAACCGTCTGTAATGAAAGTTCACACAAAGATAGAAGGATGAAATCTCACTAGGAGATGGCTAGAATTCCCTCTTTATTGTAGCAAAAACAAGAACTCTTGAGAGAGTTAGAGAGAAAAAGTGTGTATATAAGAAAAAAAAAACCTTTCTTTTTTTTTATGTTTCTTACACAAGATTCATGAAAATTATCTTAATTTTCTACATCATTTGGCCATTCATAAACCCCATCACTAATAAAAAGTTATGGTCTAGCACACCACTACTATAGAGTATATACCCGAACATCCAGAGGGCATTTAAGTACATGTCCTATGACAATGATATGTTAAAGCAAACATAATCTCCTACATGACATCATAAAGAATATACAATATTTAAAACCTCAACAGTTCATTTCATTCATTGACAAAAGTTTATATTGTCATCATTGAAGCAAATATTTACATTACCAAACATAAGAAAGTTTACAATCCTTTATGCAAAAGTTCTATATGTCAAAGAAACTACAAAATACAATCTAAAACTCCTCTGATGTTAGCAGATAGAACTTTAAGTCATATCTTAATCCAAAATTTTCCTGTAGAAAATCTTAAGAACTAGGTCTCCTGTCTTGAACCAAAAAGCCACATTTTAGTTTCTAATAAGTTTTGAGAACTTAATAAGTAAACCATCATTGATGATCTCACTCAAGTTAGATACACAAATATCACACAACCAACCATTTTTTCGAACATTTTCCATCTCAATATGACATAATGAATGACATACATTTCATATATGTTCTTTCAGAACATGTATAACCCAATCAACCCCATTATTACGACATATCACTTTACCACCACAATTTCTTAAAGGATTTCATAATCATATATTTCAAAATCATAAATATACAATTGCAGATGCATATGAGACTCCATATTTGTTATTATTTGTTATGATCGAGCACCTTTCAAATATAGATATAGATACAAATACTGGCCCGTTGGGTTTAGTCAGATACAAAAATCACGGAGTAAAGCTCTACTGTAGAATTTTAAGCATAAAGCTCTTTCAAAATGGCTACTTTGATCACAATGCCTTTATCTGAGCGTGTAAAAGAATATGCCATGAATAGCATTCACTTATAATGCACAAAAAAAATCTTATATTGATTGGACCTCAGTCCGGCATTCAACTTTTATTAAGTATTCTGAAATAATTCATAATTTAGTTACAAAAAAATATCCTTAAAATTTTAGATGTAAATAGAATAGTTCCAATACATTCTCGAATATCAAACTCCTCAGACCACTAAAGTCTAGAATTCATATACAAATCACAAATAGTTCAATAATTGGAAGTTAAATAGATAAATAAATCCTAGGAAGATCATCTAGGTTGACTCACAATATGCTCTAATTTAAGCTATTGCCTAGATGGTCTAGCAATGTCTAAATAGTGTCTGACTTGAGCATCTAACTAAACAATTGAAACATAATTCACATTACAAATTTGATCAACCAAATACATATTCATTTGTTCACATATAAACATATGTCATGTTCAATGCATGCTCAATTGACATTTCCTGGGTATGTAACATTATTTAACTTTCTAACATTCGCCATCATACTTTGTATACTACCACTTTGCAATTAGGTTTGTCCCTTTAAAATAATTTGATTTACTCTAAATTCATCAACTATACTTTACACTTATCCTTAAACATTTCTACAATCAAAAAGCTTCTTAAATATACACAAAATTTGTTATTTTATGCCCTACATCTAATCGCTTTGGTTGCAGTTTAGTGACAAATTATTTAAAGGCATTCTTTATTTTGTATATGTTTAGATGTATACGATAAAGTATATGGGATAATTGTACATTTTAAATGAAATTATAATGAAAATATAATTATGAGATTCATATTGTATTTATGTATTATTCCTAAATATTCCTAGTCATTGTTCTATTAAGATTGGACATTAATAGAACATAAAAAGATTAGCATACATTTTGTTTTTCCTTATGATGAAAGTAGTCTTTCATCTCATAACTAAAAATGAGCGGGCCTCATTTAGGTAATTGGTCTTTTCATATAGTCATCTTAAACAAATGAGACGAGTCTCATTTATTGGCTTCTTTAAGATTAATTAAAGAACGAAGTGATGCATTGGATTAAAATCTCTTCTTTCTTTGATGTTTAGCCGAAATTGAAGAAGAAGAATCGAGGGTGTTCTTGCATTTTTGACTCACTCTCTCTTCTCTTGTATGAGTTAGCCAAAACTTGAATGAGAAGAGTCTCATTTTTGGCTTTTTTCAACTAAGGAAAATCTCTTCCAAATTTCTTGTCCTTTCCCACTAAAGGATATTGTTAACCAAATTCTCTAAAAAGAATAAGTGATAGATCAGATTAGTTAAGGATACACTATTGAGGAGAGGATACATTAACAAGGAGATGATACTAAAAGTGAGGAGTTAAAGCTGTAACAAGGAGTTAGTATATTTCTACCATCTTTTATGATATTTATTTTTCTAATACCGTATCATTTATAGATTAAACATGTTGATTTGGTTATAATGCTTCCACTGCATTTTGATTTCAAAAAAAGTTTTTGAAATCTACCATTTTAGCCAAATATAGTATGCTTATGTTTTTTATCCAAATTAGTATCAGATTCATTTTATTATGTATGATTTCAGTTCCTATATCTGATGCATGGGTTGGCAATTAAATTTTGTATACTGCATATTTTTATGTGATAGAAATATATGGTGTATGTTTTACTCTTTTGGTTTTCCATAGAATATAGTTTTACCTTTTAAGTTTTCTTTGTTTAGTTTATAACAAGGAAGGTGGCCTATCACTATCATATTTCCTCCTTAGCTTCATTTTTCTATTTTCTTTGATTTTGTAATGTAAAAATTCTTGTAAAATTGAAGATAGAGCTGATTGAACCAAATTTATACTATAAATTGGCCCTGTTTTCTTAAGTAATTATGCACTTGTTGACTTCTAATT
>JANVCQ010000006.1:17541066-17560614 GCA_025531925.1 Erythroxylum plowmanianum | reverse complement strand
GAGAAATTTATACAAACTTTACAAAACATTGGAAAGCATTAAAAGCATTTATTATAAGAACTCAACATGCCTATTAACTCAATTATTAAGAAATCACCCACCTTAATTCCTTTAACTCTAGGCTTGGTCAATTGGCCTTTCCCTAACTCCAATTGCCTCACTTCACCTTCATCAAACACATAGATCCCATATGAAGCATGAGATGTCAAAATTGGCCATTTTTAAGAGGTGAAAGCATGAAATTGAACCTATCTAACCTTACCCATAATTTCCTAAGCCATTTACACCAAAACCCATCCATAAATTCAAAAAATTTCACATTTCCCTTATCTTAAAGAGAGACCCACGAAATTTCTCTTCTTGCCTTTAATGGACACTAAATCCTTCCCTTTCCTTTTTCTTTATCTGTCCTTTCTAGCAAGAAAATCACAAGGCCCTACCTCTTCTTCTTCTTCTTCTTCTTGTTCTTCTCTACCTAGCCGAAACTCTCACTCTCCCCTTTCTCTTTGGTATTTTCGTATTCTCTTCTAAGTGCCTTAGGTAAATTGCTTCTTGAACTATAAAAACCTAAGTCCCCCTCCAAAACTACGTAGTTTTACTATCTAGTCTTCATACTTGCAAAAATGTCCTCATCTCCTCACATACACGATCCCAAGCTTGTCTTCCATTCCTTTTTGATTTAATTAAGCACAAAGGACCACATTAGCCCTCCTTCAAAGCCTTAGACTTTAAAAACATAGTAAAATTCCCAAATTACCCCCAATTGATGTAACCCTAAACAACGCTCAACTTTGAAAATTTCTATCTTTCATCTCCAAAGTCCAAACATGTCATACTTTATATCAATGCGAAGATCAGAAAGTCACCTACAACTTTCATAAAGGATAGAAAAATCAATTTGGCCTCTAAAGAAGTCAAATTTCCAATTAAAAGTTCTGTCCTCTTATAATCATGCTAAAATAGTAACAGAAACTTCCAAAAATCATAACTTTAAAATCCATGGTCCATGAATTGCATACTTCACATCAATGGAACAATCAAAACGCAATCTAAAATTTTCATGAAGAACTTAAAGGCTAAATCAACCTCTAACTAGGTCAATTTTCCAATCAAAGATTCTGCCCAATAGAGTGTCATCCTATACCCCATCCAAACTTTCAAATTTTATAACTTTCAATTCTCACATCCACTAATTGCATATTATACATCATTGTAAAGCTATAAACTTCCTCTACAGCTTTCATGTAGACCACTTACTCTAATTCAAACCAAAACAATACAGAAATTGGCCTTAAACCACAGCATACTAAATCGTATACTGAAAAACATTTTCAAAGACAAAGTAAAATAACTTTAACTTTGAACGCTCATAACTTTTACTCTCGATATCGAAAAATATCAAACTTTATGGCGACAGAAAGCTTTCAACATAATCTACAAGTTTCATGTAGATAATTTTCTCAAATTATGCCTAAATCAAAAAGTCAACTCTCTATCCCCAAAAGTCAACTTTCTATATTTCTCCAAATTCTCACACTTTCACTACTCATTTCTTTTCAATTTTCTTGTAGCATATACCTACACAGAAACACTTATTCCATTTCATTTAATAATTCTAAATGTCACTTAAAATCGGGACCCAACAATTTTGTTAGTATTTTTTCATGAAAACAATTAGCTAAAGCAACAAGATAGGCATTAATTAATTGAAAAAATGTTGATAAATTTTAAATAAATAACTATTCTGCTAGCCTTTAGGTTATGAATAGAGTTAGTCGCTAGTTAAGAATGTGATGTAGCCAAGTAACTAGATCGGCATATATCGCAAATGTGTGCCTTCACGTCAAAAGTCTATAATGACATTCCAACCAAGTAACTTAATAAAAACATGACTTAGTCGAGTAACTGGGTCGACATTCATCACCAATGTTTGCCTCCATATAAAAATACTAGGTCCATGTCCACAAAAAGTAATAAAAAAGAATGTTTTCTAATATAAACCTGTCAAACTTGTAAGTAGCTTAACTTTTCATGAAAATGTACTTAGGATTAGTTACAAAATTTGACTGACCAAATAATTATTAATGTGTGTGTACAATTGAAAGGGGTGAATAAACTTGACATTTAAGTTTTGATTAATATGTATATTTAGTCCAGAGCTCCTAGACACGGATTTTGCATATTAATAATTTGGAACAACTTGAATGACTGTGTTTAGAGTTAAATATATTTCATAAAGTTGAAGTCATTGTCTCATTATTGCATTGTGTGCTTTGTGATTTTGTGTGTTTGTTGTTTTTTTTTCTTGAGGACAAGAAAACATTTAAGTGTGGGGATGCTGATAAGTGTAAATTGCATCGTATTTTAGGGCATAGTTTGATATGTGTTTAATCGTTAATTCGATCATGTAGTATATGTTTAGGTTAGAATTGCGTTATTTTGTTAATTTTTTATGTTTTAAGTGTTTTAAGGGTTAATACATGGTTTTGAGCTTAAATATTATATTTTTGAGGTACCTTGAAGTGTTTGCTAGTATTTTAGGGTCAATATCGAAGAATGGAGGAATTTTGGAAGTCATTCGAGTCGAAATAACAGCCCACAATCGTGGCCTATCATGTTACGATTGTGACAGAAGCTCCAAGAATGGCCCACAATCGTGGCCTGCATGCCACGATTGTGACAGAAGGCTCAGATGTGAGCCACAATGGTGGCCTGCATTGGGCAGACGCGTGGATGCTTATGAACCTCATGTTTCAAAGGATTTTTTGGACCTTTCGGACCTAAGAAAAGCCCAAGGGTTACCCAAAACATAAGAGACTATTTAAAGAATAACAAAAGAAGAAAAATGTAGATCTTTTTCGTGTAGCCACTTTTGGGAACCCTAAGAGAGAAAGAGGAAGAGAAAGAGAGGAGAAAGAGGAAGAGAGAGGAAGAAGAAGCAGTCTCGACGTACTTCCTGAATTAGGAGGTTTCCTGACGCTGCTACCTTCACAAATCATCCATTCTAAGTTCCTATTTCCTTTCCGTTTCAATTTGATTCATGTATAAAGTTGGGATGGATTGTATGATTATAGATGGTATAATGTTGATAATGTTCCAACTATTCTCTAAGATTTTATTTTGATTTAATGATAATTTAGTTAATTGTGTTTATTAGATGAATGTCGGGATTTGATTGCATTCATGCATAATTCAATAATAAATTGAGAGGGTGAACTAAATAAAAAATGATTAAATCAAATTAATGAGAGTTAGGTGATTTAATAGAAACCGTGACAATTCATATTGGTAATTGTATAGAGAGAGATCCCGTATGATGTTCTGATAGTTTATTAGAGTGCTTTAGATCTAATTAAGGTTTTGGATAATTTGTGAATTGAGAGATTGCGAATTTCATAATCTAATTAGGGTTTACAAATTAAGATTTAATGGTTAGAAATGGAGAAAGAGTAATCAGCCCTAGGATTGTCTAGAACCAACACCCCATTAACATATAATCAGCTAGGTTAGCATTAATGATAGGTAAAATCCCATTTCTCATAACTTGGTAAATTTTTTAGTTGATTTCCATTGTGCATGCTTGTTGCTCAATTGTTAATTCCTTCATATTTAACTTTTGATTTAATTGGTAGATTTCAATTCTCGTATTTACTTCTTATTGCATTGTTTTTTAGTTTCATACCTTTTCAGCCTTATATTTTTATGATTAGATTAATCCTCCTCCTCGTGGGATCAATACCTCTTATACTCCAATTATGATTCGTTTGTTTATGGTATTTAAGGGCTCAAATGACACAATCAGTTTGCCTCCCAACAATCGATTCTATGGAGTCTTATTGCTATAATCTATTATTAAGGTCGTCTTTTCAGAATGGTGGAGATCTTACAGTCGTCTTCCTTTAAAATTATATGGGTACCTTATAAAGGTCTTATTGTTTTAATTATTATGGTTGTCCATGCCTCCCCTTACTTTTATAACACTTGATAATTTCCTTAAAAGATCATATCTTTTTCATCAATACAATAGTATGAATCATTATAGGAATAATTATCTCATTAGATGCATTTATCTCATATCTATATCTTTCTTTTCATCTTCCTTAGTAGCAACCTCCTCTCTTTTAGCTTCCTCCTCTCATCTTTAGCTAGCTCTTTGCCACTTCTCAAATTTAGTGTCATCTATGGTCTATTAATTTAGGTACTATGCTATGGTACAATGAGTTTTAAAATCTCTCAACTATTAATGTGACTAGCAGCCCTATGTGAAATTCCTAATCATTGCTTCTAGTTACTAATTGATCAACCTTTACTTTTAATCTCTCGAATATTTTTGGAGTCATATTAGTTATTTCCTCAATGAATAACTCCTAATATGTCTTGCATTTTATGACTACCATTGATATTTGGGTGGAGGTGGCCTTTGAGCCGTCTAAATATTTTAAAAGAAATTTGTGATTTATCCACTCTAGATTTTGCGTAGTGCTATAGGTCTTATTTTATTTTTCTAGCATTTCCCCAAGTAGTAAACATGTTTTATTAGATTAGAAAATAGATTGCCAACTTGAAAATCATTGCTACTATGTCCTCTCCTACCAATTTTCCTTATTAATGCCTCCACATGATTTGTCAATGTAGTGGAAACTTCCATATTATGTATCCCTATTGGTTTAGATGTCCTTACACTTTTTTATTGCCATTAATAGTCACTTTAATTAGCTTCAGGGTATCTTCAACATATTTTTTGCACAAAGTTCCCTAAGTTGCTACATTGGCATCTACTTTATTACATAATCCAAACTAGTTTAGAAAATAAGGTCTTGTAAAAATATAGGCAACCATTGTAAGAGCACCTACTTATCAAATCCTTATATCTCTCCTATGACTCGTAAATGTCAACATCACACTGTACATAGGTAGGGATGTCATTATGTAGCTTTTTAATCTTTACAAGTGGGAAGTATTTTGCCAAAAGCTTCTCCACTAAATTATTCTACGTAAAGATTAAAGATGCAGGTGAAGACTTTAGCCATTGGTTGAAATTATATAATCATCAACATTGAATTAATCACAAGTGCACGACATAGTTATAGCTAGGACCAGTAAGTATGGGTCGATCTCACGAAGACAATGATTACTGATAATTATCTTTTTCCTAATATCTAGCCTACATATTGATTTTGGTTTTTAATAAGAAAATGAAAAGTTAAACAATTAAAATAAAGTAGGAAACAATAATGAACGTAGAGACAATGGAAATTATTAGAAGATAGTCAATATCAAAAATTAGTGTCTAGGTAATGAATCCTCCTAAAACCATAAAATAATTGACTTTTTATGAAATTGTTTTATTGACTATTAGACCGTGAAATTCCTATCATATGCTAATAACTCAATTGAGACTACTAACAACTAATCCTAGGGTTATCAATCGAATTACTCAGGTTAAAGATTCTAAGATTGCTTTATCGATTTGTGAAATCTGCTATTAGATTTGACCCTATGTTGACCTATCTCTAGGTTTGCAATCAATTTCTTTCAATTATGGTAGACTTATTCATACACAGGATTTCTCAATATCTATGTTATGAAATCAAATTATGCACTAATATTCCAGGTTTATTAGAACATATTAAACACAAAATTGAATCACAACATATTAAACAAAACAATTACATTAAATAAAAGAATCAAAACATACTATTATACTGGCTAAGGCTAATTACACCTAAACACTTAAGACGGTTAGTTACTCATACTAAAACACAAAATCAAACATAAATAAAAAGAAAAATGAATAGAAAAAGAAGATTTCATGTTTTTAAATCTTCATTTCTCTTCTATTCAATGTTCTTGAAAGTTTGAGGTTTATGTTGTAATCTATTAGATCTTTTGATAATTTCTTTGTGTTTTCCACTTCTTTGGATTAGTATCGTCTCTTTTAAATGATATCCACCTTTGGAATTGCCTTTGAATGTTTACTCATCTTGTTTACCTCTACTCACGTCCATTTATAGCAAATGCTACGAACAAACATAATTTGATTTATAGCCATGTATTAAACTGTGTATCTCCATAAACACTTAAAATCATGACTTTACATTTTTTGAGGGATTTATATGGCCTTATACACGATTGTGTATCTCCTAATTGCTTCAAGTCTTTGTTTTATGCTACGGTTTCACTCGAATTTCTCTCCTTTTTGGTCTATGAAGGCAATTATAATCTATAAATGCACTTGGAGAAAATTAAGTATCAAATATACAAAAAAAATATCAAGCAAAATATATCAAATATAGGTGTATAAATATATTAAAATATACATGTCTACCAAACATCCTCAAACTTAAGCTTTTGCTTATCCTCAGGCAAACTATAGTCAAAATTGTTAAATTTTCAACATCCATCCTTCATTTATCTCAACCTGTCCATTCATACTCTAAATTATAATATCATATTATTCAAATTAGCATATAATTGGGGTCAAATTATCCTAAAATCACATCAATAATCGCATTGAAATCAAAATCATATACCTACACACCCTCACCAAGATTTCACTCAATGCATTTAAGTTTTTAGGGTGGAAGGTATCAAAACCCTCAAATCAATGCATAGTAGAACTCTTACCATAGGCATACAGTATTATCACATCTCCACCACTTATGAATAAACTAAAAACAAAAGTCAAAACGTCTTTATAGGGTAATAATGGGGCTTAGATCAGGTAAGTTTGGAATAATAAAAATTGTTGAATTAAAGGAAATTTACTAAAGAGAGATTATATGAAACTTGTTTAAAATAGCATAAGTCCTTTTATTGCAACTCCATTGGTACCATAACCTAATCTTTTCTTTTTCTATACTCTTTTTTATCAATAAAAACAAATTAGAGCATTCATATTGTACCACAATTAAAGAAATAATGGACCTCTCAATATTTTCAAGTTTCACATAAGCATGTAATGTAAATAAACTTTAAGGTTCAAAATAATAAAAAAGTTTTCAAAGAAAAATAGGACAAAGATTAATAATGTGGGTTAATAAAAATGAAAAAGGTTAAGGTTCAACTTGGTAATTCTGAAAGGATAAAATTATGAGTATGATAATTATTAAAGAAATATAGGCTTAAATATATTGTTTAAACTAAGTGCCTTCATCATTTCAATGCTTCTAATTTAACAAACATGATCTCAACATGTATAATAAAAGAAAATTTTAAAATCATTCAACCATGCATGATAACATACATAAAAGGAGTAAAAGAGCTCAAAATTTTTCAAATTTTGCTCTTAGGCTCAAAAGCTTTAGAAGAAGTTAACGTGTGTAAATAATATGCATTTCATTCAATTTTACTATTTCAATGATTATTAACAAAATGAATTATAAAAGCAATTTTATTCTAACTATCATCCTTTTGCATATTAATTCAAATCAATATTCAATAATGAAGAAAATTATTAATGGACAAATTTAACTAACTTAAGATATCAGTTCATAAAATTTAATAACCATTATTATAATAAGCTTAAGAAAATCATTAAACTTATTAGCCCCTTCCCACACTTATAGTCGTATATTGTCCCCAATGTACACATTAGGAGCACATATGAATAAGCGGGACGATTAAATGGTACTTTCCTAAATAAGACAATTTTTTATTATGATCCAACCAATATTAGACTAATATCCTTGCAAAACATTAAAAAAAAAGTGATAAAAAACATCAAAATAAAACTAACAAAAAAAAATATCAAATAACACTAACATTAATGGTTAAATAAAAGAATAAGAATAAGAAAAATACACAATTAAAAAGGAAAAGAAAAGATACAATAGTTAAGCATCTCCCTTTTTCATGTCATGATTAAGGCTTGTCCGACGATGGAAAGCCCTCGGGTTAATGATCTTCAGAATGTGGAGAAGCTGAAGATGATGAGGTCGTGCCAGATGATGGAGGCCAGAAAGTAATGCCCTGATGGTTCGCTATCAGTGATAATAATCTCCCATCCATCTAACTGAGGGCTTGAGCCTGCTTATTTGCTGTACAAGCTCATTTTGTTATCTCTTTGGTTGAGATATCGTCAACTGGTCTAGATTAAACTCCTCCAGTGATATCCCTCCAGTCCAAGATGGAGGTGATTATGGTTATGGTTGCTCCTCCCTAGGTCCTCTTCATATTACTGGCTCATCAAGGTAACCATTAAGTCTTTATTCTATGGCATCTACGAGCTATGCACATATGTTGCATCACTATAAGGTTTAGTGTTTCCATGGTAGCCATCTACTGAATCGGTGGTAATCTATCAAATACCCACATTCATTACGCAAGTCTGGTTATATAAGGCCCGACATAGATTGTGTCAACCTTTTTTTCCTTACACTGACACCTAATGAATTAGAAAATTGCAAGCCCCAGATGGATCGACATCCTCTCCTCCATAATCCATAAGTAATATATGTCCATGTTCCCTATAACTCACCAACAATCACCCTGATCACTTAGTGTAGGACTCAAAATACTATGGATGTATTAGAGAGTGAGATGTCATAACGTAGAAGCCTTGGACCTGCTTAGGTCATAGTTATCTTCTGTGTTGATTGTACATTAGAAGTGTCAAGGGGACAATCCATAAGGAAATTTTGTCTATACTGCAAATTAATTTGGTGTCCCCGTGAACTCTTAGTCGTAAAGACCCATTATGATGGACAATTCTGTGTAGCTTCATGAACTGGATCATGTTAGGATGAAACCCATTATAGAAACCTTTCGAGAGAGAACCTCTGATGTAAGCTCCTGTATAAGGGCCTATAATCTCAAAAAGTTGGGATCATGCGCCAATGTGTATAAGGTCCTAAACTTGCTAGGCTAAGCCAACTTACTCTAGCACCTCCCAGTCGATGAATCAGCCAATACCAAACTTTTTGTCCTTTAGCTATTGGTATTGTTCCTCTTAGGCCCCAACATTAAATAATAACATTCGCTGTTGTCTTGGGGGTTAGGTTGTGGATGAGGAATCTTCTCCTTGATGTTCCTTCCTAGGGGTCTCATATTCTCGTCATGAGTTCATCATTATAGTTGAAATTTAAAATAAGTGTAAGAAATTATAGATAAATTATGTAATACCCTTTTCCCCACACTTAAAATTTACTATGCTCACTAAATTATTAAATAAAAAAACATGATGACTATGAAATTAATAAAAAATAAACTAACCCATAGGTTGCGCCCCCCCACCTAACGCTTGTTTAGCGTCTGTAGGTCGATGTACCTTACACATTGACCCTTATCTTAGGTATATGATTAGTGGCGTACTTCTACCCATTTCTCCACATAAGGGTTTTGTAGCTTGTAAGTAAATCACCTATTGCAAGATGATAACAAGGACATAATTTATCAAATTAATAAATCCAACTGCAACCATTAATGTCCTTATAAAATAGGGAAGAATGAAACTCCCTAAACGGTTGGAGCATAATCATTCCATCCATAAATATAAGAGTTACTCTATTCTAAATCATAATTTCCTATATGATGCACTTGAGGTTGATTGTATATGCTCGGTTTCTCCTATATATAGGTTGGTGCCTGACATTCTTGATTGTAATAATTAGTCCCAATCACAACATAGTATGGATGCCTATTGAGCCTCCAAAAACATATAAGGAAACCTCTCTTTCCTATACGGTGATGTTACATATTGCGAAGACTCATTATAGCTCTGATAAGACTATTTTTTGCTTAATCCTTACATTATAAGTTGTGGTGATGATATTAAACCTTAATTCCTAAATAAACCATAAACACATCGATAATGCATAGAAGTTCAAAAGATAATTAAATGAATAAGCTAAGAATACAACATGATATAGTAAAAATAAATATAATATAATAAATACAAAAAATAATGAATACAGTAATAACATCCTGGTGTTCCTAATATCACTGTCACCAACAACAACAACAAAAACTTGATTGGTTTAGTTTAATCATCAATATTGAATTAATCGTAAGTGAACTGTGTAGCTATAGCTTCTTCTAATACATACGGGTCAATCACATAAAGATAGTGATTACTAATAATTACCTTTTTCCTATTATCTAACCTATGGATTGATTTTGGTTTTTAATAAAGAAAGTTAAAACTTAAACAATTAAAATAAATTGGGAAGCAATAATGAACACAAAGATAATGGAAATTACTTAGAAGACAATCAATATCAAAATTTAGTGCCTAGGTAATGAATCCACCTAAAAGCATAAACTAATTAACATTTTATTATGCAATTGTTTTATTGACTATTAGACCTTGAAAATTCCTATCATATGTTAATAACTCACTTGAGACTCCTATAATCCAATAGTTATTAACCAAATTACTTAGGTTAAAGATTCTAGAATTGCTTTACTAATATGTGAATTTCATTATTAGGTTTGACCTTAATCTAGAGGATTTATACTAACCTATCTCTAGATTTGCAATCAACTCCTTTCAATTATAATGGATCTATCCATACATTAGATTTCTCAATCTCTATGTTATGAAATTAGATTATGTACTAATATTCTAATACTTAGGGTAGGAGATGAAGAACTTTTATTTTCAAATGATGAAACCATGTTTATGCTTAAAAATGAATTAAGACAAGCTAATTATTCTAATATTTTATTAAAAGTCATCATAAAAGAAGTTAAGGTGCCAAGGCAATTAAGAATAAAGGAAAAAGTATGGAAGAAAGTCAAGATGAAAGATGAAGAGCTTTTAAGTGACATTTTTTATAATCATCATGCTAAAGGTAGCAACCACATTTCTCCAAAAATTAATTAAATTTAAGACAAGATTTTAGCTAAAAGAATTTTAAAGAAGCATTTGTTGAGAGATAACTCAACCAAATATTTTAAGAACTTTTGAATTTGATTTGGAGTTTTGCCAATTTAGACCAATAATTTGAATATTTATTTTAGAATTATTTAGTTTGTTTTTAGATAATAGGTTTATATTTTTATATTTATTTTATTTTTTGTGTATTAAGGTATCTGCTCCTTAAACTTAAACATTTCAAAGAAAATCCAAGTATAGATTGGAATAGATTAGATAATTTATGTTTAGGAGATGAAATGAGGAGTTATGTAGGTAATAACTGGTGGAAATTGTTCTTTGTATAGCAAAAACTACCTGTAGAAAGATCACTTTAGAAATCTTAACAACTTTTGAAGTGCTTAGGCATTTTAGATAGGATAAGGATACTAAAATTGGATTTAGGATTAGAGGAAATCAAGTGACTATATCCTTTAATAAACTTGGAGTGAGATGTAAGTTACACATGCTTAATAGCTGAATATGAATGACTTTATCAACTTTATAATTAATTTTCCTATCGAGCTTTGTTAGCAAATACCTAGGGCATTTTAAAGGTCCATCTCCAATAAATAGATTTTTATTGTCCACGTCAATAAGATTTAATAAAATTTTCTACTCTAAATCCAAAAATTTTAAAGTAAAGGCTCCTTAATAGGAGAATTCATGACCTAGACGGTGACCAAGGGAATTAAAACATATATAAAAAAGCAAAAAGCCTAATTTTTATGAGACTTTTGGACATGATACATCCTTTTCATATATTTTTCTATCCAAAGATTAGGGTTACTATCAAATGATTTCAAAACCCTTAAATGGACAATTCTAAGGCCATTTTTATCAAAGAATCAAGATATAAAAACCAACTTAATAGGTCAAGCTATTAGTAAAATTAGGATTTTCATATAGATCTATTTCTAACATTATTTAATTGTTTTTGTCTATTTTGTTCATTTTGTAAACTATAATTCTTAGCTAAGTGCTTTCTATGTTTAGATAGGGAAAATCCTAGTTTTTATTTATGTATGGACTGATTAATTTTAATTTATAAAATGAGATATATTTTATGAATTTTCTTTTATTGATCTTAATATATGATCTAGATATACTAGCAAGTAAGTTTGATATAAATTCACTTATAGGCACCTTAAAAGATCCTACTTATCAGTGGACCATAATATGGGTAATAAGGACTAAACTGGGTAATTAATAGAGACTGAAGTGATCTTTCTAGTATTAGGGTGAAAACTTTTATGGGATTTCACATATAATAATATGTTTAAAGTGGTGTTAGCTTGGTATAGGTATAGGTTAACAAACTAGACAGTAGATGGTTGTAACTAAAGAAAATGTAGTTTCAGTATATAGCAGATCCTATTAATCCAATCTTATATATTCATTCTAGGTTAATTAGACCATCAAACCAAAGTAATATTAGGGGAAGTACATTTCTAAATGTCGATATTTGATTAAATTATGTTATTAATTTAGTTTAGACTAGTTAGTAGTTTTAAGTTCTCTGTATTTATATCACTCCCTCGAGGGATACAATACCTACTTACTATTATATTATTTACGAATAGTAAGTGCACTTACGTTAGAAGGTATGACATTCAAACTAAGAATAGCCACAAATACTAAAAGAGCTTGCAACAATCTCTTAAGCTTTTCCACTAAATCAGGGAATTTATTCTTACAAATCAAGGTCAAATAAAGATGAGTGAAAGATTAAAACGAAATTGTAAAATTCCTTAACTATTTATACTAAAACAATCTACTTTAATACTAAAATTTGCTTGATACTTATGTAATTGTAATATCTCTTTATGTTTTATAAATGCTTACTTTTAGGCTATAAATATCATTTGTAACTAATGGTTTGGCTACCTTAAATCCATCTACTCTTTTGGAATATATTTTTATTTACTTTTCAAAAAATGTTCTCTTCAATTCCATTATCTTTATAAGTATCAAATTTTATCAAAAGTCATGACATATATTCTCATTCATCATAAGCCATATTTCAATCCAAAAGATATGTTATTTTCCAATTCTTATGTGCCTAAAAGTCAAAAAAAAAAAGAAATCAAAGGATCTTCAAAGGTATCAAACTGGAAGATAATGTAATTGAAAAGAACAAATTGGCATAAATAAGAGAGATAATGATGATACATGACAAAAGAGTCAATATATGCAACAAACTAGCTCAACCTTAGAGCTTATACATTAAAAATGAATGTTTGTTGTTCGTAATGGCTAAGAGATGGTTTATAATCAGTCATGAAGCAACAACTCCCTTGAATTCAAACTCCAGAAGCTTGGTTTTTGAATTTTACTTTTGTTTTACGTACTTGATCACTAAAGGTTAAGTATTGGTCAGGAATGTTTGCTTCTTATCTTTAGGCCATTTAGAGCTAGATGGATTTGAAGTGGTTGTTCTTTGAACTTATGCTTCATCCTTTATAGTTAATTATTAATACAGTTTCATTTTCCAAAAGGAAAAAGAAAAAGAAGACCTCTTAATGCCTTATATATCCAAAAGAGAGCATTATATCACTTATATCATTCCTAAGAACTAGAAATACATATATGTTAAGTCTTATAGGTTTTGCTAATATGAATCCAATTTTTACCATCATATCATATGATATGTCATTTTTGTGGTGATTATAAACATATAAAAAGAAATTGCTCTTTGTAAAAATGCTTGTTAAGTGAACCTAGAAGGGTATGGTATCACTTATATCAATATCAAATGTCAAGCAACCATGGTTTCTCCAATATATGAATTCAATGAGTAAATCATCAATATTCGTCACATGATCCAAGTTTAGGAAATAGGTATCAAAAGATCTATTATTGAACTGAGTGAAGAAGAAAATAAGGTAACCATTAGTGGAAAATAAAAGGAAATAACCACTTGTTTTCATATTGATGAAATTTAACCATATTAACTTTGAAATACATCTTTAAGAGGTTAAAGCATGTTACATAGACTTAAGGAGAGAAATACAAATTGAACATAAATTGTTACATGAGAACACTCAAAATTTCTCTTTGATTTCATTTTTATGCATGTCCTGGTGAAAATATTGCTTACACAACAAATATTTTAAAAAGGAAGGAATAATATTATTTATTTACTTAACCTTTTTGATATACTTAGTTTCATATAAACTATACCCTTTTAATGTTGACAACAAGAGAGAAAGGAAGGTTTTTGAAACATGATCATTTATATTAAATGATTAATAAATTATAAGAAAACATATATTATGTAATTCTTTGAAATAAAGTAAGTTTATTCAATTATTTTCTACAATATCACCAAATACTTTGCCATTATTAAAAAGAGGAGATTGTTAGACAAAGTAAGGTCCTAACCCTTTTTTATGATAAAAAACATATTTATATTAATTAATTTACTTTTAGTGATATTAATAGCTTTACTATAAGAAATCAAGACATGTATGAAAGAGCAAGTTCAATGGACAAGCTAATCGAATAAAGGAATAAATTGAATAGATTGAGCAATAAAATAATAAATAAAATAAGTGAAATGAAGCATATGGGCAATTCAAGAGAGTTTTAAAAAATTGTAAGCAAAGAACCATTAACAAGAAGGAATGAAGAACCTTAAGATGTAACAACTATTGTAATCTTTTGAAACCTTATCTTATTCATTCAAAAAAATATAGACCCAATCATTTTATGATCATTTCTACATAGTGCATATTGCCTATACTTTGTCACAATTAAGAAGAAAATTAGGAAAGCTTTAAAGAAAATCCCATTTATCATCAAAATGTTTTTTGAGAAGCTTTTGACATAGCTTTGAGTTAAATTTTATCAAAGAAGTGTGTTGTTATCTTTGAAAAGACTATCAAGTTAAAGTTTTCAAATTGGTTTTTAAAGGAGTTTGGCTACTCATAATAAGATGTTAGCTTGATACATTAACTGATAATATCTCCTTTGTTTTGGATTTATTTTGATTCTTAAATATTAAAACTAATGTTTGCTTTGTTTTAGAAGATGAAAAGTGGATATTGCATCAAATTGGGACAATGTTGATGATAATCACGAATTTTGGATGAAATGAAGAGATTGCTACAATGGATAAGATTAATCATTTGAAGAGTTGGAGTTTAACTAGGAAACTTCTTTCTATCCCTATCATGTAGGAATTTGAATTTGAATTTGTTTTAGATAGAGATCTTTGTAAGGTAGAATTAGATTAGGATTAGATCAGGAAAACCATAAAAAAGGTATGTTACTCACAACAAAATGAATAATTCTCTTTTTACTTTTCTCTCAATTCTTTGTCTTTCTTCAATTATTATTATTGGAGCAAAAGTTATATGTGGTTAAACTCAATTATTTTGATTCAAGAGGATTTGATATTCTATTGTAACCTTGTGAGGTTTTAATTCCAGTATTTCTTGTTCTGAGTTCTTATATTTGATGAAAGATTAATATTGATTAATTTGACAATTTAATTTAATGTTGAGTATTCTATCGCTATCTATAAATTCAATGATCAGTAATTTTCATGAAGGATTGGTACAAGTAACAAATAGGTTATTTATGAAATTGCATATTTCATTTATGATAAATATGAAAACTAAATTGAATAGTTGCAGCTATCTTGATTATTTAATTTAGGGTTTAGTCTTTTTTCACTAAGCTTATTGCTATCATTTATTTCATATGGAATGCTATAACACCTAATCAATGGATGGTAAATTTTAGTTTGGTTGCTAGGTTTGAACCAATTAATTTAGGAAATTTTGAGACTTATTATGGCTATCCTAATATGTTTTGAACTAACTGCTTAAATTATGAAAAATATTCTTTTTCATCCAATGATCGATATCGCAATTAGATGAGATCTTTCCCTTCAAATCAGAGTTTAGTAATATTAACTTTCTCATTTTTATAGTTAGTCAATTTATTTCGATTCCTTGTTAATTTTAATTAATTAATTAATTTAAATCCCGCTTCCCGCTCCCCATTTTATTTTATTACTTGAAATTTAAAAACTAGTATTTAATTCTTTAGGGTTCGAATTGGTTCCGTGATTACTACAAGAAGTTTGGAGAATCGGAATTGTTTTTAGGGCTTCAATAACTCGATCAAAATTTGGCATCATTATCGAGCAACTATTTTAGTAGCTTATTTTCTTTGTCTTATTTTGCAATTACTACAAACCTCTTGTCTTATATGACTTGTGCTTTTCAGATAAGTAAATTACAATATAATCCAAAAATTGAGAAGACACTGCATCATTTATGAAAAAAGAATAAGCAAGGAAGTGGTCATTCAACTTCAAACATGAAAGCTGAAGTAGACCTAACAATTGGTGAAGACTCTAATTTTCAAAAGGTTGAAGAAAAGATGGCAAATCTTAACTTGAGAACATTAATGGAGGTAGCAGCACCAAATTTCAATCAGTAACTCTTATACATACAATTTCTAGATGTTGAGGTAGATTTTGAATTGAAATCTAGTTTGATTCACTTAATCCCTATTTTTTGTGGTCTTGCAAGTGAAGATCCATATAAGCACCTGAAGGAAATTCATTTTGTCTACTCTAGAATGAAGACACAAAGGGTGATAGAATAACAAATAAATCTCAGGGCCATTTCGTTCTCATTAAAAAATAAGGTAAAGGATTGCCTATATTATCTTCCCCTTGACTCAGTGAAAATATGGAATGAAATGAAAAGAATGTTTCTTAAGAAGTTCTTTCCCACATTAAGAGCAAAAATATTAGAAAGGAGATATGTGGGATAAGACAAATTATTGGAGAAACATTATATGAATATTGGGAAAGGTTTAAGGAATTATATGCCAGCTGCCCACACCATCAAATTTTTCACCACTTTTGATTCAATACTTTTATAAAGGACTATTGCCAATGGCTTAGAGTATGGTCAATGTAGTTAGGGGAGGAGTTTTTTTTAAAAAATATACCTAAGGTAGCTAGACAATTGATATCAATTATGGCTGAAAATTCTCAATAGGTTAGGACAAGGATGGATGGAGATGTTAAACATGTGAATGAGGTAAGTAACACACACTTTGAGGATAAAATTTCAGATTTAACTACTCTAGTTCATGAAATGGTTGTGGGTCAATTACAATACAAGAGTTAGGGTAATATGCTCATTCTCTAGACACCCTACTAATATGTGTCCTATATTGCAATAAGACTTTTTTCAAGAAGCTAATATGATAGGGGGATTTCCTAGCCAACCTCAATGAAAATATGACCCTTATTCTAATCACTATAATCGAGGATGGAGGGACCATCCAAACTTGAGCTATGGAAATTAAGGAGGGAAATAATGATATCAACCTAAAAATTTTAAACAACATCAAGCCCCTACATATGCTCAACCTCAATCTTCAAATTCAGGTATGTCTATAAATGAAATTGTTAAGGAATTTGCTACTAATACTCAATAATTTTAAGAGGAAACAAGGGCAAGCCTTAAAGACTTAGGAAACTAAATCACTAAATTAGTCACCACTGTAAGTATATTGGAAACGCAAGCATTAGGAAAGTTACCCTCCCAAACGGTGGTGAATCCTAAGGAGAATGTGAGCGCAATGACTTTGAGAGGTGGTAAAGAAATTCAATCTAGAACTTCTTAAACAATGGAGGTAGAAAAGCACGATGATGGGGAAAAGAAGGAAGAAAATCCAGCTTAAGAATCAATAAAGGTTAAAAAATGATTCATCTTCATTGATATCTATTAATGCACGTGTATCTATTTTTTCCAATAGGTTCGCTAAACCAAAAGATGATGAACATGAAAGAGAGATCCTAGAAACCTTTAAAAAGGTGGAAATCAATATACTACTGCTAAAAGCCATCAAACAAGTTCTAAAATATGCAAAATTCTTGAAAGAGTTATACACAAATAAAAGGAATTTGAAGGATAATAAGAGCATAATTTTAGGTAGGAATGTATCAACTGTGATAAATAGAAAATAATCAAAAAAATGCAAAGAACCAAGTATGTTTTACACTTTCATATGTTATTGGCAATAAGAAATTTGAACATGCCATACTAGAATTAGGTGCATCTATTAATGTCATGCATACTTAATTTATTGAGCTGTAAATCTGAATTCTTTGCAAGAAACTAATGTGATTATTTAACTAGATGATCATTCATATGTGCATTATATTGGAGTTATTGAGGATGTTTTAGTCTAAGTTAATGGTTTGGTATTTCCAGTGGACTTTTACATCTTGAAAATGGATGGAGATAGTGTTGGACATTTAGTTTTGATTTTATTAGGTAGGTCGTTTATGAAGATGGACAAGACAAAAATCAATGTGGATAAGGGTACTCTTTTTGTTGAATTTGATGAAGAGATAGTGAAGTTCAATATTTTTGAAGTAATGAAGCACTCGAATGATTTTCAATCCATTTATCATATGAATATTGTGGATCCATTTGTGAAGGATATGTTTAAAGAAGAAAGTGTTGAAGATAAGTTGGAGTTTAATGTTAAATTGGAAGAAAACAAGCAAGTTGATGAAAATTGTGAAGTTGTAGAATCATTGTTAGTAATGCTAATACATTCAAAAAGTTTGAATGATGAACTTATTATAAATCACAAGAAAATATTACCTTCTATTTTACAGGCTACGAAGATAGAATTTGAAAGTGTTACATTATAGCCAAAAGTATGTCTATTTAGTTGATAGAAAGTCATTACCTACAATCATTTCAAAACGGTTGACTATAAAGCAAGGGGCTAGTAGCACTACTTAAAGAGTTAAAAATTGCAATTACGTAGAAGTTGGAGAGGAAAAAGGCACATCGGACATAACAATATTAAACAATTGCGCTTTCAAGAGGCAACCCAGAATATGATAGTTTTTATTGATTTTGTTTTACTTATATATAGTTTGCACGTGCTTGTTTTTGAAAATTAAAGTTTATTAACTTAAGGGGAAAAGGGGTCTTAAAATTTCATTTTACTAAATTTCATAAAGCATGATCACATCTTATGTAATTTAATTATCTGGAATGAATATCTTAAAATTCCATGATACTAAATCTCATCATGCGAGATCTCGCCTTATGTAATTCGGTTTTCTAGAATGGAACCCTAAAGTCCTCTTATAAATTATTTTTTAAATTCACCAAAAAATTTCTTAAATATTTTTATCATTTAATTATTTAATTTCTTTAGTTACTTACATTTTTATTATTTAATTTATGTTAACTATTTTATTTTATTTTATTTTATTTATTGTTAAAAAAACATAATCTTTGCGTTGTCTTTTGGCAGGAATTGTTGAAACAAAAACAAAAAAAATGCATACTTCACCAGCAGCCATCTCACGCCCACATCATACCTACGTTTTGTTTCCACAAACCACACACACCAAGCTAGCATAAACAGACATAATAGCCAAACACACAGCCATCCCCCGACAACCCTTCTATGCCCACAATTTCTAATCTTCTTTTACATTTCATTTTATTTTATTTTATTACTTATTTATTTTTATTTCATTCTTATTAATTACTGTTGGACCCCGAACTTTTATTAGAAGATTAGAAATGGTAAACGAGGAATTTTGGTGATTCATCCTGAGTAAAGAACAAATGATGAAAATTCTTGAACTAAGAAATGATAGGCAAGGGTAAAGTAGCGAATGAGAAATG
>JANVCQ010000006.1:17500327-17540966 GCA_025531925.1 Erythroxylum plowmanianum | reverse complement strand
AGTTAGTTCAGGATTTTTGTATTTTGGAATCATTTTAAGCATAAGCATTCAATTGTATCATGTGTATTTTTGTATTTCTTGTATTTTGTATTTGTATTAAGGCAAAAAAGGGAGGTTTTGAAATGTAAAGATATTATGAAAATAAACATTGTGTTCTGTAATGGGCCTACGTGCTTGGTGATTGAAATGGTTTTAAATAATTCGAGTTGATTTTGATTATCGATTTTTCCGCATATGCGTTATTGTTAAAAAAAATTGCAATGAGTTTAGACTGTTAAATGTCTCCGAGTGTTGGGCTCCGGAAGCGGGGTCCAACAATTACTATCAGTTGGTTTTCCTTTTAGTTTAATTATTGTTAAGTTGCTTTATGAAATTTTTCAGAGTAGTCTACAATTGATATTAGTCAGGATTATGGGACGTTTTAAAGTTAATAACAAGACTGCAACAAATGGAAATATGTCAATGAATACCACTTCACCCCATCAATCTACTGCAAGTTCTGAAACTAGTTCTAAAAGGAAGCATGCGCGGATCACGAAAACCATTTATGTTTTGCTGCCAGCTGAGTCGAACTTAGGAGGATGTCTCACTTTCAACACCAAAGAGTGAAAACAAAGGCACGTTGTTATTAAATCTTGACATATTACTGCAGGTAAGTATGTACACTACCTTTCTTTAGACGATTTGGAAATTAAAGACAAATTTGATGGTATGCTAATTGATATGAGTTAGAACCACTTTGCATTGATTTATTATCCTATCTTTCCTGAATTAACTAGGGAGTTTTATACTACCTTTAAATTTGAAAAATCTAACAATTTTACTTTAAGTAGTCCTAATGGAATACAATACAAGTTAATGGGGGTCAAATTCAAACAGAGTGTAACTGAGTTTAATTTAGCCTTAGGATTAATAGATGAAGATTATGCTAATTCGACTCAGTATAAAGAATTTGTCGTGGACTATAGTGAGTTTAACTCTTTTCAAGAATGGAAATCAATATCTTCTGACCCATTTTCTTATCATCCACGTCAATCTAAAGGTAGTTATCTTAATAAAATGGAGTGGGTTTATATACGACATTTCTTAGCCTTTAGTTATTTAAGCTGAAAGGCATTTGTACTAGTTTTAAGGCTGACTTGTTCTTTATTTGGTGTATAGGAGCAAAGTGTGAGTCAATTTAGGTGCTTGGTTAACAATACAATTTAACATTTTTCTATCTTCTAACAAAAATTTATATCTTCGTTCTCTTATCACTCATTTGACTATTAGTTTGAATTTGTTTGATTTGACTGACACCAATATGCATATAGCCTGTAAGACGGAACCTTTGGATAGAATTTTTTTAAGCAGGATGGGAGTAATTGAGAAACAAAAGAGAACATTTCATTGTATTCCATGTGATCGTATCGAGAGAGGATCATCATCATCATCACAAGAAGAGCATAATGACATTCCACCAAGTTTGTATCTTTAGGCTCCACCAATCTGACGAGACTATTATTCTTGGTTGGAGAGATTGGAACAAAAATTTCAAAAATTGAGAAGAATTTGGATGCTCTACTTCAATTTGTAGGGGTTGTACCTTTATGTCCTCCGACACTATAATACACGTCCTTTTCGATACTCACATCTCAAAGAATTCCACTATTTTGTGGTTTATTTTTCTTATTATCTTTGTTAAGATGTGAGTATCTTATGCATACATTAAGGACAATGTATGATTTAGGTGTGGGGAAGGAAGTATTTATATTATGATGAACTTTGTGATTTGTTCTTGAACACATGAGTACTATCATTCATATGTTGATTATTCCTCATGATAGGCTCATAATTTTTTGATTGTTGTTAATAAATAATCCTTCAATTATGACACATTTTTGGTTTAAAATCTAATGCATGAGATAGACAAGCATGATTAATGTTTTCATTAAATTATTTCAAGTATCTCATTGATTTTGTTGGATGAAGGTGTGCAAGACTTGATATATTTTTGACACTTACATGAGCTTTGAGCCTAAGAATATTCATCACATGTGTGCTTATACATATCTTTTTATTGTGTTATCAAACATAGCTTGATTATGCTAACTTACTTTTAAATACGTATTGAGACCACATTTTTTATGAATTTGTGTATAAAGATGATGAGGGCATTTAGGATAACCATTTTTGACCTAAACAAACCTACCTTACCTTTTTATCCCCAGAAAACCAATTTGAGCGTTACCCATTTTGAAAAGTAAATTAGATGATTCAAGTTGCATTGTTTTGATTTTTTATAAAATGCGGGAGAAGTATATATAAAAAGAACAAAAAAATCTCCTCTTTGATATTTTTGCTTAAAAACAAGAAAAAGGATTGAAAAGAATCCTATTTGAATCAAGTAAATTTTGGAATGAATTAAGTTGAAGCTTCTGTGGATAAGTTTGTATGATGTCCTTCAATTTATTTACCCAAAAAGCTTCTTTTTTTCATACCTTACCTAAGTCACATTACAACCCTTATTAAGTCCCTTTGATTTATGCATTAGGTTCATTTTTGTTAAGTGGTGGAGATATGATTCTTAAGCAAGCTTATGGAAATGACTTGCTATGTTTTGATTTGAGAGCCTAATGAACCCTAAACACTTTAAGGGTATAGAGTGAAATCTTTGTGAGAGTATCAAGTCTCGTTTCATTTTATTTTAATGGAACTGATGAGACGCTATGTTTTAACAATGTGTCCTATGAGTGCTTATTGCCTCGATTATTATTTTATCTTAAACCTTCAATGTAAATTAACTTTTGGATATTTTCAGATAACATGAAAGGAGATGAGAGGTTGTTATGAAGGTAATTGATGTATGCTTGAGGACAAACAAAAGTCCAGTGTGGGGAAATTTGATAAGATGTTATCTTGATATATTAATTGATATTATCTCCTTTGTTTTGGATTTATTTTGGTGCTTAAATATTAAAATTAATGTTTGTTTTGTTTTAGGAGATGAAAAGTGTAGATTGCATCAAATTAGCACATTAGTGATGATAATCAAGAATTTTGGATAAAGTGAAGAGATTACTACACTGGATAAGATTGATCACTTGAAGAGTTGGAGTTTAATTGGAAAACTTCTTTATATCCCTATCATTTAGGAATTTGAATTTGAATTTATTTTAGATAGACATCTTTACAGGGTAGAATTAGATTAGGATTAGCTCAGGAAAACCCTATAAAAGGGACGTTCCTCACAATAGAATGAATAATTCTCTTTTTACTTTTATCTCAATTCTTTGTCTTTCTTCAATTTTTGATATTGAAGCAAAAGGGATGTGTGGTTAAATTCAATTATTCTGATTCAAGATGATTCAATATTCAAGTTGTAACCTTATGAGGTTTTATGTTATAAATCTTTTATTCATGTTTTAATTCAAGTATTTCTTATTTTGAGTTCTTATATTTGATGAATGATTAGTATTGATTAATTTGACAATTTAATTTAATATTGATTATTCTATCGCTATCCATGAATTCAGTGATTCGTCATTGTCACAAAGGATTGGTACAAGTAGCAAATAGGTTATTATGAAATTGCATATTTAACTTGTGATAAATAAGAAAATTGAATAGTTAAAATGCTATCGTACCTAGTCAATGGATGGTAAGTTTTGGTTTGGATGCTAGGTTTGAACCAATTAATTTAGGAAATTTTGAGACTTATTATGGCTATCCTAATATGTTTCAGACTAACTGCTTGTATTGTGAAAAAAATATTCTTTTTAAACCATTGATCAATATTACAATTAGATGAGATCTTTCCCTTGAACGGAGTTTAGTAATCTTAACTTTCTCACTTTTATATTCAGTTAATTTATTTTGATTCCTTATTAATTTTAATTGATTAGCTCATCCAAACCCCTCCCCCATTTTATTTTATTACTTAAATTAAGAAACTAGTGTTTAGTTCTCTAGGGATTCGATTTGGTTTCACGACTAATACAAGAAGTTTGTAGAATCGAAATTATTTTGGGGACTTCAACAACCTGACCAACTCTAAACGTGATTTGGATAAGTTAGTCAGACAAAGTGTTTAAAAATTACACAATGGATGGCTTGTAACCAATTAGACTATGAGCTAGCCAATGTTTACAACTAGTAGTGGTTTTCAAAAGTTACTAAAAATGTGAATTATGTTCAACTAAGGGTTTGGGTACTCAATAAGCTAGCAAAAGGTTGTTTGGTTAGTTGAAGGCAAGTGATCAACTAGCCAATCCTACCAAGAACTATCATGTGTAATAATTAGTATGTGTCTAATAATATTTAAGTTAGTTTGAATATAAGTATACCACAATTAAATTATAGAAATGATCTTTAAAATACAAGAGAGTTATTAAAAGTCTTAAAAGGATAAAGAAACCAATTGAAATTTTTGCATTGCTAAGCATATATTGAGCCTTAATTAATTGATGTGATCAAGAACTAGAGATTTTGAGCTGTAAATGGTTGTGCTTGTTTAGATTACTTAGGATATACACTGTGGGTGCTAATCTTGATTTTGAATGAGATTTATAAAAGATTACTGTTCACCCATGGCAAATCAAAATGAATGTAAAGGTTTTTCTTCACTCGTGTCAAAGAAGATATTATATAAAGGATTCCTTTTCACTTATTAGAGAAAAAAGTTAACAAATTATCAAGTAGATCTTAGGAACATAAGGCAGATGTTATTTGACTAAACCATTATAACTCAATTTATCCCTCTTTTTCTATCCTCTTTCTATCATTATTGTGTTTGTTATAAAGTTTCTTATAAATCGATTTTATCTTTCTTTCCCTACTACTTTCTTTTTATTGTTATTGCGTTTTATAATATTTATTAAAAAAATTGATATAACCATTCATTAGAATAGGTAATTACTTCATTAATTTTTAAATAAAACAAAAAGTAAACACACATAATTCAGTCTTCTTCCCCCTCTCATGTATAGTCTAGAGACCAACAATATTATTATTATACCACAAAACTAAAATTTAGAAAGCTTACTAAATGTGCCTAGGCATGATAATGGACTGAATCAAATTAGACTTGTCAACCCAAACTGACTATAAACCTAAAACTTGTGCAAACTCAGCTCACACAATGTAGGCCTAAGTCTAAACAAGCAACCCAAAATAACATCATTTTAGGGTCATTATTTAAAACAATGTTTTAATTTTATTTTTTTTAACTTAAGAGAGAATTGATGCAGTCACAGACTCAGATTCTGCTGAGGAAACCCCCCATTCTTCCCCCACAAAAAAGAAGAAACTCCTGAAGCAAATCAAATGACACTACTTAGATTCGTAGTAGAATTACTCGACCCATGAGCAGAAAAATGTGGCATTAACCGAACCGCGCCTTCCATACTTACCTTACCACCCGCCGCCCTCTCTGCCCGCTAACTTCGGTACCCGGGGCCTCACATGCTGAAGCAAGAAAGCCCCTGTCTTTTATGACATTTCTAAAGCCAACCTGGAATAACAAAAGCCAAAACGACTTCCTTTCTTTCTAGTTCTCCCCGTCAAGCGAAAAGGCACCCATTTCTGAGATTGGATCCTGCTTGCCAGCTTCAGAATAGAATATCAACTCCTGTGGTCAGCTTATGATTCCGCTTTTATAAAACGAAGTTCCCAAGGCTACGCCCCTTTTGTTTTGCGCGCTCAAAGACTATTGAAACAAATTCAAAAATGACATTACTGCGTTCCACAATTCTTCCACAACCCCCCATGAATCACGAGATTCAATCATTTAGAAAGGAACTTCGCGTCACCCCACTCTATCTAGCCCAAGGTGAAGAAAGAATGAATCTCCAGGCGAGAAAACGATTGGCTTTCAAAAACAAAGCAAGATAAATGATTCTGAGTCAGAATGCTATTAAAAAAATGTGACAAGAAGATCGATCCCGTATGGAGGTGTCATATTGAAAATTTTACCTAAAACAAAGATCAGAACAAGTAATTTTAGTTAAATTATCAAGTTTTTTAAACCAACTTGAATTCTAGTAAAATTGAACCTAACCTATCGACTTAAGTTAAATCAAATCAAGCTGTTCCAAATCCAAACCCTACTGCAATCTTTGGATATGCCCTTTCTTAGCTCCCTATTTCTAAATTTTATTTGCCTTTCCTCGACTTCATTTTCCTTCATATAATCTTTATGACTTCTTATCTCAAGAATTATACAACAATTTCCCATTAATACTGTAAGCGATTCCATGTAGTAGTATAGTCTTAATTATAGAAACATAAGAACAAATAGGAAAGAGCAATACAACATTTCATTGCTCAAATCAACTGCTTTACTTGATAACTACTTTCTATTATATATGTTTTAGATTAAGTGATAAGTAGCGACAACGAGATCGCTTGTGTATACTACTTTTTTATGGCATCGTAATTAAGGAAATTTACAGCATTATGAATGGCAGAATCTATAAGATAGCGGTATGCATCTAATTTCATACGCCTACTGACTGCCGGACCTGCCATCAGAGCAAGTACTTGAACATATGCAACAGAAGTTTACAAGCATCTGGCCTCAATTTCCTCGAGTGTTAGTCCCTTCGTCTCTGGTACAATAAAAAATATGAAGAGAAGAGACACAACAGCTATCACTCCGAATCCATAGAACAAGATGCCCGCTCCCAGTAAAGCCTGTAAGCCATATAAGATTCAATCAAGTTGTACAGGGAACACAACGCATAACAAGAAGAATTAGGTAGAAAATAGAAGCGCCATGCTGCACCTTTTGGAAATTCTTAGAACAAAACTTTCATAAAGAACGCTTGGAAAGCAAAAGTTGCAAGAACATGTTATCAGCGAGTTGAAAAATCCATGAGGTAACTAGAACCATGCAACAAAGACTTAATTATACATAAGAATGCATCCAAGCTAGACAGTGATATACTTGACCATCCTTCTTAAACATGAGCCTCACTTTCATACCAGAATGATACATGTCAACTTCAAGTCACTCTCATCATGTTGTGGTTTGTCTAAACTACATGACGCGTGTGATATAATAAAATTTGAATAGTGATTTGTCATACTCACCATGTTGTGATTTGTCTACGCTACATAATGCACGTGATAGAATAATATCTGAAGGGTAATTCGTCTACACTACACTAAGGGTCTCTAATATGATGTTCATAAACCTCATCCAACAACTTAAGCTTTTGGGGGGTGGATGACTTGTAAAAAACAGAAACCATAAAGAACGATACATGCATTTTGTACTGTAGGGCTGAGTATTCTGGATACATCAATCGTTGTGGTCTCAATTATACTTGCACAGGTTCTACCACGCGTCAACTTTTCATTTACACCCCCCTCGACCCCAGAAATAAAAGTGAAAGAAAGATCCATGTTTCAGCATAGACAAAACCAATGTTCTCATGCTCCAATTACTTCAACCTAATCATAAAACAAAAATTGCGACAGCAGCTACACTTTATTTTCCCTCAAATGTTCCGGTGAAATAAGAAATCTAACAATAAAATCAGAGAGATTCATTAAGACTTCACTCTGGATGATTTTTAGCATGTTTGGATGAAGGCAACATAAGCAACATTTGGATGTCGTACCAGACAATAACAGTTATAAGGAGTATGGTTCCGGGGGTTTGCAAAAGGTGTAGCAATCATTGTGAGTATATTTATTTTCAAGGTGTATTTTACTCGAAATATTCCAAATAATAGTATTAATATAGAGACCTCAATTTCTCAATCACCTAGCAGTAGTTTATTTGTCAAAGAAACCTGGCATTGGTTACTCTTTACAGTGGCTTTATCCAAGGTATTGCCTACTGTTTTCTGAAAAAATGCATCCAAAGGATGACCTTGAAAGGGAAAATGGAAATATTTTACAGCTATAGAGATTATTAAGTACCTTCAAAGGGGAAAATGCGAATGTCACCAAAGCGTTTGCACCAAAATTCACAAGCACTGCTATACTGAGACCCCGTCCTCTTAGGCGTAGGGGGAAAATCTCTGAAATCATCAACCAACCAATGGGACCAAAAGATAACTGCAAAGCAATTCCATTAGCCATTATGGAAGAGGTCAACAAAGAAGACATTGTAGGCAAGATTCATAAGCAAAACGGTGGAAGACTAAGAACTCTTAAGGCAAAAGTGACGAGTTGAAAACTGGTCTTATTTTTATCAATTTTTTTTTGATAATTTGTTTGTAATGCTTGGAAATAAACATGTCAGTGTGGAATCTACTACTTCTCTAGCATATACTACAACGTGAGCTAACATTCTTTATTCAAATAATTTCTTCTGAAATTAAAAGTAAGAGTAGGAAAGAGTGAAAGAATTACATATTGGTTAACGTTGTTTGGTTATAAAGATATAATATTCCTATACAAAATACTAGATATATATGATCTTCAAGATTTCCTCAAGCAGGCGAGTGGATGTTATCCATGTCCAGCTTGCATATAAATTATGAACCTGTGTGGAAGGAGAATTCTGCGAATATATAAAATAAAATTTTAAATTAACAGCATTTTAAAGACACTTGTAGAAAGAGAATAGTGACGATGGTATAACTGAAGAAGAAACAGTAGACAAGAAGAAAGGCGGCGTGATTCATGGACTGCTAAAAAAAAAAGATAAAGAGTAGAGGTAACAACATGCCCAATTAACTGCCAAAAGGAAAAGTGGAAAAACGGTAAGAGCTCTCCCAAGGGGTTTCCAAAAGAAAAGAAAAACAATAGGTAACAACACTTAATCACTACCAAAGAAGGGGCTCGCTGTGAAAGGAGCAGCCAATAGAGAATTAGACTACTTACAGAAGAAGAATGACTTTGAAGACAATGAAACAAAACTTGTGAGTTGAAACAGAATAAAGAGTAAGTGGTTTGGGATAAGATAAAAAATGGAAAGTAAAGAGTAGGACGAGGAAAAAGAATTTACAAATTAGTTTAAGGTGGTTACTGGTTCGGTTGTAAAGTCTACATTTACAGACACAAAAGAGTTATGACATGTATTATCCATTAGGCTTAACTCATCCATTTATATCGAAAGGAGATTAATCATTAGGCTTAACCACCTACTTATAACAGTAGAGCATTACAACACACTAATAAAAAAATATACAACTCTTTCACTGAAGATCTAAGAGTGCCCAAATGAAAAATATATATATGCATGTATATATTAAAATAATAAAATAGTAATAATTTAAAAATAAAAATAAAAATAGACATAAAAGATAATAGTAATAAAAATAAAAATAAATACATATGAATAAAAAAGATAAAATAAGTAACAAAATAAATAATACAATAAATATAGAATAGATAAATAGTAAAAAATAAAAATAAAATAAGTAAATAAATACACAAAATAGAAAGAAGATAAGTACAAAAATAAATCAAACAAGCCATTACGAGCAAATATTTAGGTTAATTAAGAAAATATTTAGGTTAAATAACTAGGGTGTATTAAAAGATTAGGCTAAATAAAAAACATATGACTCGAAAGAAAATACTTTAAAGATATAAGAGAATCTAATAAGAAAATATAATATTCCTAAATATACCTAAATTGATCACACTATTAGATGCACAATAATATTCTCATAAAATGCTAATTCTGTGTGATCTTAAAACTTCTAAGAAAAAGGAAGTGATAAGTATATTATGACAGCACGCAGAGGACAGTACAAAACTGAAGTTCGTATTAGCCTTGATGTTGTAAGATGACCTTATGGGCAATAAGTACTCCACCATATAATTCATCCAAAGTTTCCTCCTCCACAAACACCCCGTCCCAAACTTATATTTTTTCGATTATGTAAACAATAAGATTATTTTTTCATTCATTGCAAAACTTTCATGATCTCTTCCTAAACCAAATATTCGATTCATTTGGCTCTCATGTTCAATTATAATATCATATAATATTCACCACGCTGCGAATGCATAAAATATACCGCATACCACAGTTGGTTCAAAAGTGATAGGTAAGTATCACCCATCTCCACCCTAAAGACCAATCTACAAAACACCAGCCAGACTAAACATGGAGTGCTAAAAATCTCGCTGTAAACCCCAAACTTTACCCAACAGCTATAACTAATGCATATGTGAGTACATGAAAAAAAAGGAAAAAGAAGATTCCTAATCCACATCATTGAGCTATTGGTAAGAAGAAACAAGCATTTCATAAATCAAATTCTTTTAAGAGTAAAAATTGCCTATTTCTCGTTCTTTGTGACCTTCTGTCCATATAAATACCAAAAAGCTCCATAAAACTAAACATACCATTTTATCTTTCATATAAACCAAAGAGCTCTGAGCAATGATTTATTCAGGTTCTAAAAGAAATCTTGATTACCTGGTAGCAACCAACATATAACAGCAAGGCAACAACAGCGACAAGTGGTGCATCATCTAGGAAAAGGTAATATGACCCCAGAAGGAACAGAGATACACCCTGCCATATAGATACAGCGTTATATCAGTGTGGTTGTTCAAATTTTAAGAGTTACTTCCCTATAAATTCAAAATTCCCATGTTTTCCACATCCTCCATCACCCTCCTTTTTGGTAATGTGAGAGATAATCTCACAGAAATTTCTGTAAACTTATATCAGGTAAAAGACTGACATTGCTCTGCTTCCTCCAACACTCCTTTTTGTAGAAATGAACGAATGAAATATCATCTTTATGTACATGCTGCTCAAGGTATCAGCATAAAAGAATGGAATTCAATAAAGAGTGAGAAAACGGACCATTCCAGAAACACCACCAAGAAGTAAAGGTCTCCTTCCGACTCTGTCGACGACAATAACAGCTACTCCAGTCATAACCAACTACAAACAAAATTCCACTAGATATTGGAAAATGAAGAGAAGTAACCTGAAAGGTAAAATAATTCATACAGCACAGGTAAAGAATAAAGGGTAGCATGATAAAATGTTGGGTAAGCTTCATCACACACAAGCTTCTTTACTAGATTAAAAGAATTAGAAGATCTATAGCACAGCGGAACTGACATGGAAACATACAACATACAAAATCAAATATTCACTGACAACATACAAAATCAAATATTCAAATCCAGGAACATAGTTCAAGAGGAAACTGAAAATATTTATACCCCAATCCAGTTATGAATATGTTGTGCCGCCACATCACCCTCAAAATTTAAAACGAAAGCAAAATATAGAAACAGCATAGGATGTTAAGGAAAAAGCTAAACATATATCCTCCACAATACATAAGGAAATAAAAGCAGCAGTCTTATGAATTTCTTCTCATGGAATATAATGAACGAGGTGAAAAAACATGTCAAGAACTTCTAATTGACCTTCTACATCACCAAAATATGCAACTTTCAAGTATCATGAATTTCTAACACAAAAGTGAATTCTCCTCCTACAACATCATAAAGTACATGCATTCTAAACACATAAAATTTGTGTTAGAACTTTCTATCCACTAATTCTAGATAAATGATAGCCTATATGAAATCTGATTATGATGTTATCATGAAATGAAAACTAGCCTTCAGTAGACCAAGTAGAATTGAGACTCGCGTTGCATCAGATGCTGCAGAGAATCCTGCACTCTGTCATAAGATCTTGGGTCAGGATGAAATTATGTTTCTTCTAGCAATACTCTGTAAAAGGGAGAATTATTTCATGACTTTCAGCAGCAGGACCCAAGATACCTCAAGGATTGATGCGGCATAATACAGCACACTTGGTTGCCCTGTGATCTGCCATTACATATCATGTGTAAGCCAAAATGCAGCAACTTGAGCATCTTATGAGATATTTTATTTCTATTTGGCATATGAAGTACCTGTTGAAACAAAACTAATCCTGCACCAATTATAAGAGCCTTCAAACATTTTCCTCTGAACATCTCCCTAAATGTAGCTTCCTTTTCTTCACCAACAACGGCAAGTTCTGCAAGAATTTCCTCTACTTGCCTAGGAGCAGTGTCACCAATAGCTTCACCCCTGATTCGACACAAGCAAAATATTGCACTTTCTTTCAAATCGTGCATATTTCCTTTTCCATGTATGGCACATAATAGAAGCCATCTAGGTGATGCTGGTAGCCACCACATCCCAATTCCCATGACAACTGCCAAAGGAGTGCTGGCTCCATACATATAGCGCCAACCAGCTATAGTATCTACTAAAAGACTACCAATTCCATAACCTCCCTGCAAGATAGTCTTGTAGTAACTACTTCAGGAATTAGAGCGTACAAATAAAAGTAGATTGAAAGAAAGCCTCATACAACAACAATTGCTGGCAACTAATTTTGTAAACCCAAAACAAACTCAAAGTCCCAGTAAAATATCAATGAACTTACAACCATCCCAAGGACTATAAAAAACTCTTTGAGGGAGATTAGCTGACCACGAATCTGACTTGGAGCTGTCTCAGCAATATACATTGGAGCAGCATGCATGGCCTAAAATTTCAGAAACAAAGAGTTTATCTATCTAAATTAGGATAAGTTTTAAAACAACAAATGTCTGATAACATTTTTGAGTTAATTCCTTCCTTCTAATATTCAAATTGCAATTAATCTGCACTTAAAACGGGTACATTGAACTATCTTCCAAAAAAAATGGTTACATTGAACTTGTAAATAATAAAGTTTACGTGCCCATTATTCGCAGAATGCTTGAGAATGCCTACAATTCAGATAACAAAATTCAGCAAAAGGAGCAGAAAAACTTTTTACCAATCCAATTCCAATACCAAACACAAACCGCCCAATCACCATAACTGCAAATATAGGCGCAGCTGCTGTTATAATTGCTCCAAGAAGATATAAGCAAGAAGCCAAAATCAACTCCCTTCTTCTTCCTGCAAGCCAAATGCATCATTCTACCTCCGTCTTGAAAATTAAGTTATCAAAAAACTTACCATACGTTACACGATAATAGCACTAACCTAGAAAGTCAGCAATATTAAAAGCTAAGACTGATCCAATTAAGGCCCCATACAGTGAGCCACTGGTCTGTCAAAAGAGGTCATAGAATTGCAAATTAAACTTGTAAACATAATGCAATAACTTAAGATTAAGCATCAATTCTATCTATAGGAGAAGGAGTAGAAAGGTATTGAAACTCACTATGAGCCCGATCTCAACAGAGTTTAGATTGTACCATGTAATGCCGCTCAGAGTGGCTGACTGCACATGAAAACAAAAGGCTAACAAGTTAAGAAAAAGAGAGAATTTCTGATTTCAACGGTAATGTTACAAGAATGAAAACCTCTGCTCCTCCTGACCCACAACCTCACGCCCCCCCACCCCACACCACTGCAAGGAGTTTGTGCACGTGCACTGACAATTTCAGTTATTACTACAGGTATACATAGTAGCCCATCGTACATGTTTTGTTGCATATCAAAATTTTTGGTTACTTGACAGAAAGAGAAAGAAGATAATTATTAAAGGGAATAAAAATCCATTATAATGGAAATCCCAAGGCATTTGTTTTTGGTTACTTGGCAGAAAGAGAAAGAAGATAATTATTAATGGGAAATAAAATCCATTATAATGGAAATCTCAAGGTGTCTGTTATGTTTTAATTGTTTTCCTTTATTTATTTTTTCGTTAAACACATTAAATGTAGCTAAAATGCTTGTTTCAGTGCCTATATTCTGGAAAATACACTACAGGGGGATCATACAGTAAAATATATAGTAAACTGATTCTTCAAATAAGAACTTATACTAACATCTAGTGGGACAAGTCAAAATATAGTGTGTTCCCAAGTTTAAAGTGCCTTTAGATGCACACCTCTATTGATATTGTTGCACAAGATGTAGAACCAATATCATATCCATACAATAGTCCTCCAAGAGCTGGAAATAGGAATCTGAAATCAAGGAAATGCTTCTTAAGTTCATTGATATGATTAGTAATAAAATATTGATCATAAGTTCTATTAGCTAATACTCATTGGGCATTAATGCCACTTTTCATTAGTACTCTCTGTAAGGAACATGGCAATCAAAAATCCATAAAGTGAAATAAGTCAAGCAAGGCTTTGTTCTCTAGTACATGTTTAAGAGACTTATGAAAATCTAGCATATAAAAAAAATGGGTGAAGAAAATGCTCTTGGTTTAGATGATCAACTTTTTGGTCTTCTTTCAAGAGCAACTCAATATTTTTAATGTCCAATACTTCTATGCTACTCGTGCACATCCAAAAACTATTAAATATACACCTTTGCATTTTAGTTAATAAGTGCAACATATTCTTTGTTGTCAACTCCATGTAAACCACTCAGCACTGTAATCTCTGTTTTCTTCTTAATCGAAGAAAGAATGGAAGAACAAGAAAAGAAATATTGACTGAGCACAAATGAGTATTTTTCACAGAGCATATAAAAGAGAGTTTGATTCATTTCTTAGCACAAAAAACCACCTAGAATGTTGCTTCTCAAACCAAACTAGCTCAGAGAAATGGCTTCTTTTTCTTATTGCTCAAGTACTTCATGCTGCAAATTTCCAAATTTAACTTGCAAGCAAGGTAAAATATTTGGTTCCAATCTTGAGTAGCAGTACCATGTTCAACAAACAACATTACGTGACATTATTCACCCAGAAACCCTGCCCTGTTCCCAACAGATTCCCCTCCTATCTCTTCTCTCCGATCTCGTCCATCCTTCCATTAGTGTTCTCTTACTCCCCTCTCACTAAATTTACCAGACTATCTTTTACTTATAGCCTTTTACAAACAAATTCATTTTGACACAACTGCTATAAGCTCAAGATGCCTGTAAAAGCAAGATAAGAAAGTTCCTAGGCATCTAATACTTACAAGTAGCGACCATCTTTAACACTTTTGCATATCCTATCACAGAACTCTGAAATCCCACGTTGAGACAAAAGGAACAGAAAAGCCCTGTTTATTATCATTTCAGTAATGCTACTGCATTTACCTGTTTGATAAAGGGTAGAAGGAAAGTATGCCTAGCAACCATCAAATAGTAAGAATACAATCATTTGCCAAGGAAGCTAATAGTTACGTCCAGCTTGTTAGCCTACACAAATAAGAGGAAATAAAATCGACTGAAAGTAAAAGCTTACGGGAGAATTGCAGATAAGACAGTATAATTCTCTGAAGGGCGAATTCCATTAAGAAGAGGTTCCTCTGCGTTATTGATTTCCCCGGAAAACTTCCCTACCTGATTAGCACAAACTTTTTAACTTCATAAATAAACAAGCAACTTCACTTTTGTTGGAAAATGAAGACAAACAACGATAAATAACTCATTTGGGTGACTGTTAGTTACTTGTGAAGCAAAAACTGACATCCCATAGTTAGAGATATAGCAATAGAATTTCAACTCAAACGTCAATTTGAAACTAAAAGTGAAAGAACATGAAAATTTATATTCTCGTGTTGATTGCTACTCCATCTTGTTTTACTTTTCTTTTTCTTACTAACTTCATAAGCAACTAGAACAAGCTAAGTAGAACAGAGGAACAGAGAATAGATTTAAAAGCTTGTCATCACGATCATTACAGGAGAAGCGCGGATGGGGTGTTCAGGATCGGACGCCATAGCGAAAAAGAAGAGACAATTAGGAGGGGATAACGGTTTCTCTGAGGACTCTTAAAGGAAATAGTTTTGGAAGCGAGAGGATGGATGGACATATAATGATTGCGAAAATAATAAAAATGAAAAGCGAGAGAGAGAGAGAGAGAGAGAGAGAGAGAGGTTAGACTTAAATAGAACAGACTAAAATAATAAATGCTGTTTACTTTTGACGTCTGTCGTCGGGACACGATACTTTGTACTATTTTTTATATGACCGTACCCTTTTTCATTTCACCTTAATTATTTATTTGTATAGAATTTATATAAATAAATGATTAAAATAAAATAAGTCTTATAAAAATAAATAATTGAGATAAAATAAGAGAGAGTTAATATATAAAAAAATAAAAAAATAGTTAAAATAAAATAAGACAGAATTAATATATAAAAGATGGGGCAAAAAATAAGTAGTTGAGATAAAATACGAGAGAGTTGATATATAACAGATGGGACAAAGAATCTGAGGGTGTGTCGTGTCGTATCTTATGTACATGTATTTCTTACTTAACAAGCAAGTTTCCTTCTTTTTTATGCGGTTTGTACAAAGATATAGTATAAAATTTTCACTTTTTTTTTACATTTAAAATTTTCACTTAATTCCCAGTTTTTCTTACCATTTTCACCTTAATACCTCAATTATCTGCTTCTTTTTTTTCAGTTTGCTATTCCCAGCCAGTATAATATCATTTCTGGAAATAGAAATCGATTCCTATAAGATCGAACGGATGAAACATAAAGTGTCTTCAGAAATAGGCATACACCCTTTTCAACTGACAAATCATACTCTTCTATTTGTTTCATAAAATCGACTTTCAAAGATAATACACAAATTTATAAGGTTAAAAGAAAAAAACCTTCTTTATAGTTTAAAAAATTAAAAAAAAATTTCTTGATCTTTAAAATTCTCAAAAAAATTCTAGTTTATAATTTTTTTAAACTCCTTTTATTAAAAACTATTGATGAAACACGTATAGCACGAATATTTGATGTGAATGAATTAAATATTATTTATATGATGCCTCAACGTAACTTTTAAATTTGAACTAAATTAATTAAATTTAACTCAAACTAATAACTTATTATAATTATTTTAAATTATTAATTCAAGTCAAACTTAATTCATTCTAATCAAGTCTAAAAGTTGAATTAGGTTAGCATATTAGTGACATTTGATGAGTCTATGTCTAATGTTTATATTATGTATACTTCGTCATCCAAAGTCTAAGAGAAGGAGTTTTTCTATAAAATTAAAAAAATCGAATGAGTTTTTTTTCAAGAATTTTAATATCATCGAATCTTTTTCAAAATTTCTAAATTATATGAGAGGTCTATTTCTTTTACACAACATATAATTTTCCAGAATTTTCATTTACACACTAAAAATTGAGTTCTAAAAATTAGTTAATGTTTTTTTAAAGTTAAAATAATGATATTAACGAAGAAACACCAGGAAGAGTTACAAAGCTTAGAGCTAATACAAACTTAAAGAAGTAACAAGTTTACAGATAAATAACCAAACATACAGCTACCACAAATATTGAGCATTAAGTTAACTAAATGGCTTGGTCAGTTGACATTATCAAAGGAGCTTGGCAGGAAGAGCAAAAGGATCATGCCTCCACGCAAAGATTTAGTAATTATAGTGAAAGAGCAAGAGTTAAGAGAGGCTGCAAGCACTACAATTAGTATGAAGAGATTTGGCAACAATAACCTCTCTTAGCCAATAGTAAATAAGACGACTTAAAGCAAAAAAAAGCTATTTTTATTTTGGAAAACTCTTATAGCCTTTCTCTCTGGACATCATGCAAGTAGTAGTTGAAGCATAATTTAAAAATGCTAAGATCAAACTTGATGTATTTGTTGTGATAACTGATTCCCTAAACCCAGCCGAAAACTTGATACCATGTGTTAGGATTAGCCTATAAATTGCACCGTTCAAGCAACTTCTTCCATATGACAAGTAAAAACAAGAGAAAAATAAGTAGTTATGGCTTTTAAGGTATAATTAAAATTCGAGTAGATGGGAGTAAGGTCAAGAATCCAATTGATTTTATATAAAGATTTAATGCATTTTTTTTATAGCCATCTAAGTTATAAAAGAAATTTAAGGGACATAGTCTTTAAACCATTGCAGATCAAACTATGATACACATTGTTTTAGGAGGATTGAATAGATATTCACAAGATTGGTTGGTGAATCTCCCTAACTTGTGCCTTAACCAAGAGATGGGGTATTTTTTAAGAGGGTCAAGACTTTAGCTATAGATAACATTAAGGATGATAGACATTCCCCTATACTTCCGCACAAATGATGGCCTTCACCTTGGCATTTGGAAAGATTATATATTACAATAAGGAGAATGTTAGAAGCAAGTAAAGAGGCAAAAGATTGGACAAGTTATCTGTAACATCCCGATACCTGAGGGGAGGTTAAAGTAGTAAATATAAAAGACTACTGAGAGATTAGAAAACACATTTCATGCCCATACATAGTATGATACACACATGCATGTAAATAGTGAACTTTTGGCATATAAAAATAATTGTACATGCATTCATAAATAATTCCGGGTATAATTGAATTGTGAAGTGATACTATTGAGAATTGTGAATTTGTTGTATTGACAATTTAATTGGTGAGTGTATTTATTAATTTTGAATTTTGGTTAATTTTAGGAATAATTTTCAAAAATGTTGAATATTATTATTATATTAGGAAAAATGCCACGTGGCAAGTAAATTGATAGATAAAAATAGAAATAAGAAAACAAATGATGTTAGAGAATTTTTTCGAAAATGACTTTAAAAATTTGGAGATGAATTTGGAAATTGTGAGTTATTGATGTTGCAAATTTGTGATAATTGGAACAAAAAGATGGGAGTAAGGGGTTAGTTCAATAGGAACTTAGTTTTACCTTAAAAGATAGATGAGTGACAATTATCAATTGTCTAGTTTAGTTTTAATGTTTAGATTACTTTTGAAAGACCAAGTCAAGTTCTTATAACTTGAAAGACTAAGTACACAGTGTTTTCATCTTCATCTCCTTCTTTGTAGTCTTTTCCTTCAAGTTTCCTTTTTTATACAAAGTTTTTCATCAAACCTTCAGTAAAGCCATACCTTGTTTTATTTGTTCATTTCCACTTCAACTTTGCTATTTTCTTTCATTAACCTTAAGAAAGACTGAAGCTTGCCAACTTTTACAAGGTGTACGTGAGTTGCATGAAGTTTAGGGATTCTTGAGATTTTGCAGATTTTGGAGCTATATCAAGTGAGTATTATGTAAATCCTTTAGAGTTGTTGTTTTACGAAACAAAAATGGTTGTTTTGTTATCATGTCATAAATAAAAGAAAAATGGACATTTCTCATGTTTACTGTGAATATAGTATGAAAGTGTGGATTGTTGATTTTTTGGATTTGATGATCATTACATTATAAGTTAGTGTAGAAATGATTTTTTGGAGTTGATAGAACATAGAAAATGTGTATAACTAGGTGCAGAATCTTTTGAAGAAAACAGAAGTGATGACTCTATTTTCACTATATATATATATATATATATATACACATATACATATACATGAGTTTTGAGCATTTTTAGAGATAAAGAAAAGAACGAATTTAGAGTTGAAGAATAGTTGTATGGTGATGTTAGAGATGTGAATGAATGACTAAAATGATATTTAGAGAAGCAATGGGAGAATACAAAAAAAATGAAAGATGTAGTATAAAAAAATTAGAAAACACAGAGAAGGAAAGAAATGCATAAATGGTCATTTTCTATTTTGATGATTTTATTTAAGCATGGATTTTGGATACTTGTTTATGAAAGATTGGAGTTGTTTATGAATGTTAGAGTATAATGAGAGTTGAAAAATGAAGAGAAAATGGAAAATGTACAAAGATGAAAAAAATTGTAGCAGTGAAAGTTGGAAAATGCTGAAGTGAATGAGTTATTTTTCTGGTTTTTAACATTGATGTAAATTCTTGATTTTCATATGTTTTGAATATATTGGGTTGCACTCAGAAGTCAAAAATGGAGATAGAGGATTTAGAGAAGTGGTTTTAGAAGGAATGAAAGAGGAGAAAAAAAAGAGAGAAAAAGCTGGGTTTCGGAAGAAGGAGGGGAGTCATGATCGTGCTTTAGCACAATCGCGACTCTTCATATTAAAATCAGCACAATAGTGACTTTTGAAAATTTTATGAAAGTCACGATCGTGCTGAACTCTGATGTTTCTTAAAGGGAGTTTTTTTTTCCAAGCATCGTTTGACCTTTTGGCTATATCTTCTTCTCTAGACATCCAATTGACATGTGATATGTGTTTAATTATTGATATATTTAATTATTTACACTTAGCAATTAATGATACAAAAATACTTAAGATACTCACTTTAATTTATATTTGATTGTAGGTATAATTTGGAATCAAAGAAATTAAAGTGAGTTGAAAGCACAACAAATGGGCTATTTTTCGGAGATTTATTTTTGCTTATCTTTATGAGGCAAGAAGAAGACAAGAAAAATAAAAATAGGAGAATTAAAAGTGAGTGCTTGCTGAAAAAAAAGAGAGAAAAATGCAAAACGGTGCAGCTAGCTGCGTTGTGCGTTTAACACAGACGCAGCTATGCAACACAGCGTTGTGCGTTAAACACACAATGCATCTGCGTAATGCAAAGTCTGCGTTACGCAGCTATGTCTGCGTTAAACACAGCGTAAAATCCACAGAAGGAGCTTCCCAGGAGAAAGGCAGAAGCGAGGAGCAAGGGTTTTAAGTGATTGTGACCTTTATTGGTCGCATCACAAGCACAGTAGAGAGGAGTTAAAAGACAGCTACAGTGGAAGACGCAATAGAAGATGGACGCGGCATAGCAGGCTTAGAAAAGAGGCGCATTCAGCTAGTGTGCTACGGCTTGGTTGGGCTGTGGGCTTGGAAAGGGTCTGCGACTGCAGCTTGACTGGGCACAGTGGAGAGGTGAAGCAGCAGAAGAGAGTGCGAGAGAGTAAAGCTTTGGACTCATCTTTAATTGTCCCATCGTGAACAGTAAAGGAGGAGAGGGCATATGGAAAAAAATGACTCACTCGTGGATCATGAAAATGAAGATAGAAAGCTAAGTTCCAACGCCAGTTCGGAGGTAACATTGACATTGATGACCCAGGTTAAATATTTTTTTATTTTGTTGTTTCTTTCTCTCATTAGGAATTGATTGTGTTATCCTATGTTAATTGAATTGGGTTTTGTGTATGGATAATCAGATTTTCGTTATTATTCAGTTATTTGTGTATGAACACGTTGGGTATTGTGAGTTGATGATTTTAATGCGTTCATTGAATCGTTAATTTCAAACCCATTGCTAGAATTTCGATATAATCTGTAATTGTTATGTTAAAATTCATGTGTAGCAACTAATGATTCGTAATCATTAGAGATAACATGACCTAGGTTAAATGACGCATCGTATGTAGTTATTGCCTTGATTAATCGATTTTCCTAATTCGTAATGCTACTACATAATTAAATCTAGAGATCGTATCCTAGATTGTTTGATGGTTAGGTTTAATTAACGATCGTATCTTGATTAAACAAAACCTAAGGAAAAACTTGGGTTAATTGTTAACCCACTATTAATAATTGCTGGGAGAGGTTAAAGAACAATAAATTAATAAAATATGCTTGATTAGGGTATAGGCCGAGATTGAACCAAAGAATTGGGTCCCAACCGAATTCCCCACTTGTATCAATTTTTGCATGTTTTCTTTAATTTATTTTTATTAGTTAGTTTTATTTTATTTTTTCTTTAAAAATCCAAAACCCTCTTTTTCTAAACACCGATTAATTTCATTTCATAAACTTTACACAAACTCTCTGTGGGATCGACCTAGACTCACCACTGCTATAGTAGTAGTCTAGTTATTTTATTTTGACTAGCGTAACGACACGCGGTCAACATGAGACTTGAACCAAAAGATTCATAAGAGATGGTCTTCATCTCCACCAAAAATCATAGCCATCTGAAATGGATTGATTGATGAATTAAGATGAAAATTTTAACTGTTCTAGAATATAATAATCAGGAAGATTACATTAAACAGGTTTCAGTATTTTAAAATGAGATGATTTGTGATTTAAAGTAAACTAGAGACATAGGGCTACAAATTATATGAAGAAGTCTAATTTTGATCCAGTGTTTAAGACTTTCAATTTCTGGATGGAAGTTAAGTATAGTGTACTATTTTAGTATAAGAACAATCCGAAAATGTTGAGGTATAGCTTTCAGATTTATGAATCAAATTAAACGCTCTTGGTGTCATTAGAAACTTAAAAGATAGGAGAATATTTTTCTAGAAGATAGTATTGCCAAATTACATCATTTTCATTGTCTAAATGATCAAGAGCAGTAGATCCAAAAGTCAGTTTTTTGGAAAAATCTGAAAGTGATTCAATGCGATATGAATTGTGATTTTAATGGTTTTATTGAGATATAAACCTAAGTACAAATTATACCTAGGTGAGTTTTGAGATAGGATTTATTATGTGACGAGGATAATGGAAAAATACCAGGAATTGTCATGAACATGCATTGTGCATATTTCATTTACATACATGTGCATTATTAAACACTTATAATTAAGCAAATTATGATATGTGTATATTGTTTGTTATAGAGGAGAAACTGGAACATCAACCTCCAAATGTTGCCAGAACTTCCAAGTATTAGCTTGGGGAGCAAATTGTGAGCAATCTAGACGATCTCACCCAATTACTTGTTTGCTTTATATTATGTTTGAATTATTAAATGAATGTGAATTGACTGTGTTGATTTTAGATAATGAAGGTCTGATGATTCTGGTGTATGAATGAGTTATTGAAATGCTCCTTGTATGTGAATGTGATGAAATAAATGTTGCTCAACAATTCCGTTGAATGTCAGACTAAGGTCCGATGATAAATGTGATCTAATTGTGAATGTGTAATCATGTGATTGACTGAGAATATGTTATGTAAAACATTCAATACATGAATGGATGTAAGATAAAGGAAGTTAAGACCGGATTTGTCAAGATAAAGATCTTAAAGCTCGAATTATGATTAGAGCCTCAGGCTCAATTGTAAATGTACCCAATATCTACTAAGGAATATGGGACATAATTTGACACAGCTCGGTATCCACTAAGGAATATGAGCTAGTAAAAAGGCACTTGGTCACAAGGAAAATAATAAATGAAAGTGAGTCTCACGTGCATTGCATTTATACTTGATATGTGTATTGTACATGAATGAAAGGATTATGATGATTGTTCTGAAAGTGAAATATGATATTTTATGAATATGCAAAAAGATGTGAATAATATGTTACGTGTATCGATGTCATGCATGAATTGAGTGAATCATCGATGATTGTTACCTTATTGACTTTGCAAAACTGACCAAAATTGCAACATTGACTTTTAGGACCGAGGGACGACTTTAGCTATTGAGGGACACTTTTACTTTTTAGAACAAGAAGAAATGACTCAAAAAGTCAGTCAACTGGATATGGACAGATTAGATAGATTTTGTATATTTCCTCTTTCATATAGCACTTTTTGTATTAGGCTATGATGTTATGTAAGTATGAATGTTGAAAGATACATTGTAGACATTCGGTTTCTATGAAATGAAATGAGGAAATTTGATTTTTAAAATACTGTGACTTTCATTATGATGTTTATAAAAGAATGAAGATAGATGATACCATGTTATGTGAATGTTATGATTGAACGTAGTGTGCCATTATCATAGGTTATGTACTAGAATGTTCTCAGGGTGTTCCAGTATGTACCTTAGGATAAGTGGGTGCTACATTATCATACAAGAAACTAGTGCTTTCTCTATTACTAATGTGATAAGCTTCAATATTTCATTTAACGTTCACGAAGCGTTAAGTTTTGTTTGCATACTCCGGAAGCTATTCCCATTTAGGTATTCCTTATGCATCCACTTCAACTATAAGGTTTTATAATCATTAAAGGGCCTTCATATTCTTTTAGCCAAAAGAACCTTGTTAGAGGTTTTAAGGCATTTTATCCTTAACTCCCTCTTAATACTTAAGAAGACAGACCCCTTTCTAGTTGATTTTAGCTATTCCTTTTCAGAGATTTAAACCACTCCATCAGAAGTTCTTAAGTATTTTCTCAATTTTTTAATGAGTTTGGGAAGAAATGCTAGATGGGAACTAATATACATACATATGTTAATAATAGAGGATATAAGTTGACAACTTCCAATATAGGACAAGACCTTATTCTTTCAACTATGAATTCTCTTCAAAAGGTATCAATTAAAAGGGCACAATCCCAATAAGTAGGTCTAGCAATGGTTATAAGAATACCCAAATATCTAAAAGGAGCATTATGAATTTGGAGGCTCATAAACTCTACAGGTTCCTAAAAGAGTTTCTTTATGTAAGAAAAGATAATAACTAACTTTTGGAGTAGTTAATGGGGGGACCAAATAATTTAAAGAACTTTTAATATAGCTCATTAATTTCATAATAGATTCGTTATTAGCACAATATAAAAGGAATAGTTCTTCAATAAATGAAATTTTAAAAAGCTTTACCATACTTACATTTGTAGTGATATGTAAAAGGAACAACTTAAGCAATGTTATGAGAGATGTATTTGCTTAGAACCTCTAGACAGATGGTAAAGAAATATAGAGAGATGGGGTCCCCTTGTCATATAACTTTAGCCCCTCTAAACATATGAGTAGCTTCCCTATTCAATAGTATATTATATGAAGGAGTGGAGAACTATTGATATATCTAATTGATAAACTTAGGGGAATTCCAAAAGCCTACAAAGCAAGTGAAATAAACCTCTAACTAATTTATCAAAGGCTTTGAGGAAGTCAATCTTCATGGAGCAACTCCTAATAGATCTTTTATTGTCATAGGATTTGAAAATTTCTTGAAATATAAGAATATTGTCTCTAATCCCTCGACCTAAAATAAAAGCACACAAAGAGATATTGATCATTTCACCAATAAAAGATTAAATCCTTAAAGCCAAAAATATTTGACATGAGTTTATAGATTGTATTGTAACAAATAATAGGCCTATAATCATAAAATGAATAAGGGATGATGATTTTAGGCACAAGACCATATAGGTCATTTTGATTTAATTAAGCAAGTTTCATGAAGTGAAAAATTCCTTAATAACATTACACACCTGGCTACCATTTAAATTCTAGGATTTTTAAGAAAATAAAGGATTGAAAGCATCAAGTATAAAGGCTTTATCAAGTTTCATACTAAAGAGGGCTTTCTTAATCTTTTTATTTGTGACAGGCATATGAGCATGCTGAATTGATCATTAAACAAACTTAGAGAGATGAATTCATTAAGACCTTACAATGAAGAGATAGAAGTTGCTTCTGTACTTTGTATTTTCATGAAATGATTAAAAACTAGATCCTTAAGAACATTTTGATCCTAATAAGGAACTCCATTGTCATATAAGGTATTAAAAATCATGTTAAAATTCCTTCTGGCTTGGATGGTCCTAAAGAAATAAGAATTATTCTCATCACCTTATTTGAGCCAATATACTCTAGCCTTTTGTCTCACTAGAGAGTTATGTACCTCAAAAGAAGATATGTATGTAATTACTAAACACATTCTTCTCCTATAGCTTAATATAACTGTCACTAGGTTTAGTATAGAGTTTCATCTTGGAGCTCAACTCAAAGAGAGTTCATAATAATTAATATGTAATTGCTATACTAATTCTTATGAAAGTTTTTCAGTTCTTCATTTATAATATGAAGCTTCCTCATTAGTTTAAAGGCTTTATGACCAAAAATATGCATTGAAAGGACCTTGTTCAATGCTTACTCATATCTCTTAAGTTTAGTTAAGAAATTGAAGAATCTAAAAGGAGTCTTCAGCCAAAGAATAGAGTTAGGAATACAAATCAGGTAGTTCTTTTACTTATTTTTCCAAGTAAATAATTTTCTTAAATTTGAGATCAATATGACTTGAGGAGATTAAACATTCTCTAAAGTCACCATCTACTAGCTTAGGAATTAAGCTAAGGTCGTCTGCCTCCTAAGCAAACAATATACAATTGAAGTTTCCTAAAACTAACTAAAGGCCCTTAATAGAGGAAGCTATATTCTCTAAATCCTTTCATGCAAATCTAATAAATGTAACATTGATCATTAGATTTATAAAGAGAAAATGGGTTTTCATATGCAAGAGTTGATCTGTATATTAGGAATTAAAGATTATGATCATATCCAGTCTATAATTTCCACTACAATCCTCCTATTAAAATGAGTTGAGTGGTTACAGATTGTTTTCAATTTATTTCCTAGAAACCACAACCCTTTATTGTAAGTTTACTCCTTGAATTTTGTTTCCAATAGGACAATAATTGCTAACATTTTTCTAACTCTATTTCTAAGGAAGGGTTTTAACCCATTTTCAATCCCTCTTCAATTCTAAAATTAATATATGATGACATTCACTATTTTCTTAATATTGGAAGACTTGCTCACAAATTTTGACCTTTTTATTCTTTTTGACGTTTACCCAATTAATTTTTAACTAAAAAACTTATAAATAAATAAGTGAGAGAGATGATGATTTCCTTAAAATAATTAAGAATTAGATAAATTAGTCATTCCTTTAAGTCTTTCTTATGCAACATTTTCATATGTCAATTTTGTTTGTGAAAGAAAGCATACAAAATTGAAAATTTAGAGAGATAGTGTCACTTATGTAGTAAAAGTGATCCACTACAAACAAAAAATCGTAAGAAATTTGAATGATTAACTTGAATGAATTAGTTTAGCGTGAGATATATGAAAGTGTTTAAAAGAGAAGGAATAGTACTTTAGAAATTCTAACATTTTTTTTTATTTGGGAAATAAATGGTATATTGCAATAGATGGAACTAATTACAACTTTAAAAAGAGTTCTTAGATCAAACAATCTACCAATCTAATTGAAGATTGGAGTTAAAAAAGATTATTACAAAAGACTAGAAGAACAATTAAAGAAGCATTATGTGATTAAAGTTTCCAAGTACCCTGGACATCCATGGTGAGTAGTTTATGAACATCCTCAGCAAAAAGAAACTCTCTTATATGATTAATGAGTTTATCGACCAAGATGTATATCTTTGTTTTGGTGTCAATGAATTTTTGTTTGTTTCATTCTTTCCATATGCTATAGATAGTCAGTGAAAAGGCAATAGAGAAAAGAGTAACATTTGGAGCTCCTTTCTTTGATTTGCTAATGATCTAAGCCAATACAGAATCTCAATTATATCAGTCACAAGGTAATAACAACAAGTGCAAAACACGACTCCAGATGGATTTTGAATAACAACATTGAAAAATAAATGATTTTGATCCTCCAAAGCTAAGTTGTATAGAACACATAAGTCAGTGTCTCTAATTCGATTTTTGAGAGTTAGCAAAGTAATGAAGGCTGCTTTAGGACAAATGGTGTTGTGCCATATGAGAAAGAACCAATATACTACCATTGAGCTATGAGAAATGAGTTGATAGTTAGACTTATTAGAAAATAAACTAGATGAGTTTAAGCTCCAACATATGTGATCCTCATATGCTAGATTGGAAAGCTATGGGAGATGATTTAAAAGAGATGTGAATCCATGAGAGTTGATCGACCATGCATCATTAACAATTAGAAAGGAAACTTTTAACATTAATGGCATTCTATTTTCTAACCTTCAGAAGTTAAGAGAGTCTATAAGTGGACTGATTTCAAGCCAGCTATCAAACCACACCAGGTTTCCTTCCATTGCCAATACAGTGTTTTATATGATGGTATATAGTATTACTATATTGCATCGTCTGTTTTAGTAGCCAAGAGTCAGTTCAGAGAGTAATCAGCATGTCAAAATTTTGAATGTTTCAAGTTTATTTCATGCATCCATTTTATCCATAAGGCATAACGATTGGTATATAATCTCCATAACATTTACACATGGAAACTTTCTATAAATGAGCTATTGGAATATTTTGAGACCTCCTTATTTTTTATAGATAGTAACTTCTTGCCATTTCACTCTTGCCTTTCTGGAATTACCAACTTGTCCTGTCTAAAGAAAAGTTATCATGATTCGTTCCAGCCCCTTAAAAACTTTCTGAGGTAATGCAACATGAGCAACCTAGTGAACATGAAGACTATTAAGTATAGATATAGTAAATCGAGTCGAGCTGCATAAGAAAGGAAGCAATTTTTCCAAGCCATCACTCAGTTCTTCATTTGTTCAATAATCGGTAAGCAATCAGTGAACTTTAGTTTGGAGACCATGATTGGTATTCCCAGATATTTAAAAGGAGTGGTAATATAACTCAAACCTATGAGTTGCTTTGTATCATTAAGGCATCTAACGTCTTCCAAAGCAAAAAAAAATTGCTCTTCTCAATATTGTAATTTAATCCAGACCAATCTGCAAATACAGTAAGCATATTCATGAGAATATATATGGAGTAAAGATTAGCATTACATAAAAGAACCAAAATCGTCTGCATATAAGAGATGAGTAAGGCTTAGGTCCTTACAATTATGATGAAATTGGAATTGTAAGGCCCTAAAATATACCCTAATCGAAATAATACATGTTTATGAATGTGCGTGTGTGATAGGAGTTAGAATTGTGCTATGATTAAAATATGAAAGATATATGACTTGAATTTTTGATCAAGTGGACTATAGTTAGTAAAATGGAATTAATTGATACCATTAGAGAATTAAGGTATTTAAATGTATATTTAGATTAGGAAAATTATCAAGTGGCAAGTTAAGTTGGTACATGGAAATTTGAATGACTAAGTGTAGGAATTAGTGACATTTGGCATCATTTAATGTATGACATTTGGAAGCATAATATGAGGACAAGTGGCCTAGTTAAAGTGTTACAAATGGAAACTTAAAAGGTGGGCAAGTGGCCTTCATGCCTTGATGTTAAGTGGCTTATTAAGCTAGTGACACCTAGCTAGTGATGAAGCATGTTTCCACTGGAGTATTTCCAGCTTTCTTCATTTTTTTGATAAAATGTAAATGGTATATTTTATCAAAAAGTATATACATCAGTCATTAGGGCATACCCCAATTATAGGAAACAAAGCATCAAAAGTATCGACAAAAACCTCCAAAGTTCGAAGTGCTACAAGTAAATCCTTATGTCCCTTTACACCCAACCAAAAATATAGACAGAGCAAAATACCAGAGTCAAACAACCCTAACGTGATAAACAAAAATATTAGGGCCGATCCATGTTGGTAATAATTCTGAATTCCACAGGAGCATGCAGTAAGGGGATGTGGTATATCCACATCCCCAAACCCCAGTACATCCACAAATATCCAATTCAAAAAGCACATCTGAGACATTGCAATACATGACAAGGAAAACCAACAAAGCAACCACATAGGGTAGTCTAATGTTGTGCTGTCATATAGAGCACGCCATATAGACAACATCTATGTTTTGTCGAGGGAAGATCAACTACTCCCACCGAAGGCTAAGGTGATTGGATCCTGACTTCCCTGATGAACTTCCATTGACCTACTATTCCATAGTGAGGCTATTTACATCTGTTCACAACCATTTGCCTAAGGAGTCACCAATGCTACCTTCAACCCTTTCATACTATCCGAACCAGTACATTCCACTAATCTGGATACGTCCACCACAAAACAATCGATTGATAACTAGCCTGGTCTTCAAAAATGGATTAATTATGCTGGGTATAATCGATAGAGGATTTTATACACAATAGTTTTAATCTTAGCCACAACATCAGAAACTGTATAAGATATTGCTTCCATTTGCCTTTCATTCCTAGTTCTCCAAATAATATATAGGGTGGTCATGAAGTTGAGTCATGTAGCTTTGCAATGGAGGAGGGCTCCTTTGTAGTCGACTTTGAATCATTTAATAGTTCTCGTGAGGGAAGACAAGTTTTGGGACATACCCAACTAGTCTCGGATGGCATTCCATACATCACCTATGAAAGAGCACTTGAAAAATACATGTTCCACATATTCAAGCTTCGTAGCATAGAGGATACAAATTTAGTCCAAATCCAAAAATTGCAAGTTATCCTTAGTGGGTAGACGATTCCTCAAGCTAAGCCAAGCTATAAAGGAATATTTGGGTGGGATATACCGCTTCCATATAAAGGACATCCAAGGCTGTTTATGTCTCAACACCTCATAGACCTTATGGGAGGATAGTACTCTATTGATGCATAACCATTACATTCCTTGCACCACTTCACTACGCCCACCCAGCTTGACAATTAAAGCATCCCGAATTGAGGCCAGATTTTAACTAAGGGGGAGTCTCGACTATGGGGCTGCCAATCCCAAATAGAGATCCTCCTCAAGTAAACAGTATGGATCCATCTAACCAATAGGGAGTTGGCTTCTGCATATATATTCCACAACACCTTTGCCAACAATGCCGCATTCCACACCTTACAAATTTTTAAGCCAAGCCCTCCCTCCTCACAAGGGGTACAAATGTTATCCCATGCCACCTGGAATTGTTTTCCTCCCCATAAGAAAAGCCGAGACATAGAGGTTAACTTTTCGAAGATCACTGCTAGAATTGGGAAGGCTTGGAACCAAAACGACAACAAACCTTGGAGGACTGAATTCACTAACTCAATACGCCTTGCATATGACAAATTCACCATTCCATGCATTTATATATTTTTACACAGCTTCTAGTAGCACCGAAAATTGAGCAACTGACACTCTCATGGGTGTTAATGGTATTCCCAAATATTAAACAGGGAAATTGCCTTATGGGAATTCAACTAGTTGCAGAATTTCGGTTCTCTCCCACCCCCACACACCACCGAGATATATGTTGGATTTGGACGAGTTAACCTGTAACCCTACTACCTCCCTGAGCTCTCTCAAACCATCCAATAAAATCTGAATTGAAGATGCCTCACCTCTGAAAAATAGCATAAGATCGTCAGCAAAAGCAAAATGGGTGATGCCTAGTTGCTTACATTTAGGATGGAAATGGATTTGCGAAATAGCTGTGTTCTACTTCAAAACTATGGAGAAATATTCCAGGTAAAGCAGAAATAAGGTTGGTGATATAAGATCTCCTTGTCTTAGCCCTCGTCTGCCCCTGAACATTCCATGGAGTGTACCATTTATCATGATCAAAAAAGAAGAAGTGGTGACGCACTCTGAGTAAATTGTTTAGGGAAGCCCAATTCATTCATCATTTCTGCCAAGAACTCCTAAGATACTGTGTCATAGGCCTTAGTAAGATTGATTTTGAGCATAAACCGAGGGGAAATTCGTTTTCAACTGTAGCCTTTGACTAGCTCCTGTGCTAAAAAGATATTGTCCAGCATACATCTTCCTGGGACAAAGGCTGCTTGTGTTGAATCAATAAATGTCCCTAAAACTCTCGTCATTCGCTCCATCAAAATCTTTGTAATCACCTTATACACCACGTTTAGGCATGCAATGGGTCGAAAGTCACTGACTTTCGGTGTTGAACATTTTTTAGGAATAAGGGTGATTATAGTATGGTTGACCTGTTTAAGTAATTTGCCCCTGACAAAGAACTCTTGGATAGCTGTCTCTACATCCAGCCCAACTCTGTGCCGCTGTTTTTTTAAAATGCTACAGTATACCCATCTGGACCAGGTGCTTTTTCATTCCCAATATCAAACATTACCCAGTTTATCTCATCCACCGTAACAGGGGTAATTAGGTTAGCTTGCATCTCGTGATCTAATGTTGCACCACAGCTAATCACCTGCAGGTCTGCAATCCTCCGAGGGAGTGGAGTGCCCAAGAGGTCGGTATAATAATTCACAATGTTGTCAATGACTTCTTGCATAGAGGAGGTTTCAGTCCCATCTTCTTTAACAAGATGAGTGATGGCATTTTGTCATATTCGCTTTTAGGCAACTACATGAAAATATCTAATACACCTGTCGGCTTCCATTAAGTAAGTGCATTTCACCTTTTGTTGATAAAACAGTTGTTCAGTATCTTGTAAGAATTTGGAGTGCTTTCTTTTGAAGTTAACCATATTTCTCAAATTTTCATCCTTGGGGCTATTAAGGGAGGCTGTATGCGCACTATGGAATGCATTATATGCTTCTTTAACCTTCTCTGAAATGTGTCTATAGGCTTGCCTATTTAGTTCTTTCAAGGGGGATTTGAGAGCTTTTAGTTTAGCACATAATCGGTATTGAGCCGTACCTACCCATTCCTTTCGCCATGTGTTAGTAACAATGGCCTGGAAGCGAGGATGGTTAATCCACATGTTAAATAATATAGGGGAGGTAGTCCCTTGGAATTCTTGATTGCTAAAGTCTATGATCACTGGACAGTGGTCGAAACCAACCATCATAGGAAGGAAGGTGACTAGGCATGGTAAATCGCTTACTCCCCAAGCTGGATTGAGAAGAACCCGATCAAGTTTGGCCCACCGATGAGTTTTCTGCCACGTATAAAATCCCCCTCTATATGGGGGATCCTCAACCCAAGTGTCACCTTAAACTCATGTAAGTCCTTCAAAAGGTATGCAGAATGAGGACAACAATCCAACCATTCGCTAGCCGCACATACACAGTTAAAGTCACCCTTTACTATCCATGGATTTTTCGGAGCTATATCTATACCCTGTAGTTTGTTCCATAAGTTCTGCCTCTGAGTAAGGCTGTATAAACCGTATACAAAAGTCACCAAAAACCCCTTCTGTGTAGTTCGACACCAGATATTGCTATGAATGAACTGATCCCCTTCGTCTAGAACGTTACAATCATAGTAGGACAGATACTATGCGATAATACAACCCCTGGAATATACTCAAAGTTTGTCGAAACTCCCAGCCCAAAAATCTGTTACGCATCAAATTCTCCAAATTGTGCCCATCCAATTTAGTTTCCAACAAGCAAACAATTCTACATCGATGCTGCCTCACGAGGAGGTTAACACTGAGTTGTCACGAGGCTGTATTTAAGCCCTGGACATTCCAGCACAAAATCGTCATTTCTTCAAAGAAGAGGGTCCAGCCCCTCCTTTATTCCGCGAGTCCCCCACACTTCATTTAGCCCTCTCGATGTTGCCATTTTTCTGGTGATTTCCTTCCATAGTTTTACTAATAACCACAACCTTACCCTTGTTGTTGTATTTATTAGTTTGTAAAGTTAATCTTTCATCCCCCTTCTGATTGGTTTCCCTCTGAGTCTGATTTATTGACTGATCACCTCTATCGTCCCTACTGACTGCGTTCACATCAGAGTTAGGACAACTATCATTCCGGCCCCTTACCTTACTCATAATATTAGGAAGGCTGCGGTCCTTTTTTACATTTTTATTTACTCGTGCTCCAACCATGGCTTGGTCACTCATACCAGTCTCCTCACTAACCTCTCCTTTCGTCTATGGAATGCTAGTTTTCCTTCCCCGGGCAAGGAGACTCCCTTTAGATATCAACTGAGTTCTTGTGTCCGAGTTTGTGCAAACAAATGGATTATGTCCAAATTGTTTACAAACACAATAATAATTAGGGAAAGATTCATAGACCACCTGTTAAGTGTAATTGAGGTCCCCCGGTAACTTGACAACAAAACTAGTGGTGGGCAGTCGTGACACATCTACCTCAATCAGGAGCCTTGCGTATCCAATTTTGGATTTGTTGCCAGTAATTTGATCAATACAAATCGGTTTACCCACTTGAGATCCTAGTTTGGATAAGCCATTTTCATTCCATAAATCAAGGGGGACATTCGGGAATTGAATACAAATAGGGACTTCCATGAACTCTTGGTAGTTGAAAGCAAGTACCTTGGTCAAAGTTTTCAACAGTAATGCCTTTCCAAACAAGAGGTGTGAGCCTCCAATCAAGATACTAGTTAGGTCTTCCTCATTATTATATTGGAACACTAGCCATCCTTGGTCACGCGACAACACTCTACATTTAACGCCCCACCTAGCCATCATCTCCTTCACTGCCTTCATGCATCAGGAATCGTCCAGTAAAACAACCAAATAAACAATATCCCCATTCCTTCTCAATTATCCTTATATCATTAGTGGTCATGACAACTGTATCCTCAGCATGTTTGTACTGCAATTGGAGACCTCGCTGCAATTCATGGTTGTTGCTGAAGAGGCTGGCGAAGGTAGGTTTCTTCATTTCAGTAGCAGGGGGCTTGGCATTTTATCAAGCACCTGGCGTGCTAAGACTAATTCTGGACTCGACCCCTCACTCTCCTCACTCCCTTCATCAGATTCATCATCCTCTAAGGATGCTACATCATCCCTCAGGTCTTCGGTATTCAATAACCTAGCAAAAGAGTTTCTCAAGGTTTTCTCGGACTTACTAGTTAAGTGGCTTATCCTCGATTGTGCAACTGGAGAGGAATCAGTTTTTGCAGCTAATTGTACTTCAGTGTTATGTGATTCCTTCCCCTGTAGGGTTAACATTCGGCGAAACCCACCCTTTCTTTTTCTTCCCCATCATGTCTGTATCACCGCAACTTAGGGCATAGGAAGGACCAGTACCAAAGGCCAAGAAACCACACTAAGTCTCCCCAAATCCACTCCAAATGCAAATCGAAAGAAGTTAAAGATTATTCCACCAAAATCTATAGGAATGAAATCAGGATAGTCGAGCGATATTCCTCGACAAATTGTCAAAAGTGGTGTTGCTAAAAGAGCAAAATCATTTATTGAAACAGGACGAAATGTTAGCACCACCAGAAACAATCTAGAATCAAGCCAAGCAGGGTGTGAGCCTCAGTGGAGAAACACCTAGGGAGAGACACTCTCGAGGGCACACTTAGGTGGATTCTAATTTCACATTTAGTTTCATTCTTGTTTTGCTCTCCACCAAAATCTCCCATCTTCTCTCAATTTCTGGACTTCTGTTGGGGTTTGGATCAATAACACTAGGAAGCTTTGTAAGTTATTCCATTAAGAAGTAAGTCTTGTGATTCTATGTATTATTACCTTACTGATGTTGAAAATTGCCCATTAAACTTAGGTAAGTACTGGTTGTTTGGAAGCTTGGTTTAGCTGGATTCTTGGAGTTAAATTTGAAATTTAGTGAGGTAAGGGAATACTAAACTTGGTATCATGTTAGAACATGTATTGTTTGATGTTTGAAGTGGATAAAATCTATATTCAATTAAGAAAGAATTGAGGTTAGAAACTTGATACATGTTGGATACTTGTTAGAAGGAGTGGTTCCATTGAACAGGTATTGGTATTTTAGCCATATCTTAACCTATAGGTATCCAAATGGGATGATTTCAAATTCAAATTAAACTAAATACATAATATACAACTTTCATGGAGGAATCAAATTTGATTTCTATAACTAAGGGTTTTGAAATTTGGCTTGAAGTTGAGTTGTGGTTGCTATCCATGGTTGAGAACAGTCTGTAGTATTTTGGGTATAACTCTCGGAATAATGAACCAAATTGCATTAACTTTATGTTTTTAAAAACTTAATGCATAGAGGAAAATTTGTTTAGAAGAACATATTATCTAAAAACATTAGTTTCTAGGTCAGAATGGCCATACAAAACTGATCCAAAACCTATCCTGTGAAAATAGTTGTTTAGAGGTTTCGGGTCACTTATCCCACAATAATGGGAAATGATTTGGAAGGTGAAAAAAAGGGACTTAGTGCAATTGATGAACTATATAAGTTTAAGTTAATTTATTTGGTATAATAGGACTTAAATGGACTTATTTAAGGTGTGTTATGAAGTCAAATTGGTATTCAATTTAATTGAGTAACACTTAATTTAACTATGCATTATTAATTGGGATGATAATATAAAGAATGTATGGTTTAATAATGATGAATACAATATTGAATTGCTTGGTGTGTTCATGAATGAATGAGTTCCAAAGGATTATGTTTATGAATTGGATATGGATGATTATGAATTAGGAATTTCTGCGATGATATTGTGTTAATTTTCGGACCATTAAGTATTCAAGGAGTTTGATATTTTGGATTATGTTGGAAGTGCTTTCTATTTATGTGAATATACATAATTTGTGATTACTCAATACCTTTATTGATACATTGTTGCACATACTGGTAATTGTATGACATGTTAGTTTCTTTGGAAATCAATGAATATGTCAAGTTGAACAAAATGGAATAAAGTGGTATGTGTTGCAATATGTTCCTCACGTAAGAATTTTGAAATGAACCTGTTTTGTTCTAAAACTGTTAAGTTCTAGTCGTGAGTAAATAGGCATGTCTAGAAGGGAAACGTAATGATTGGTTGTATGAATTTTTGGCAATGCTTTGTATTGTTTTGATATGTTTAAGTCCTGTCTTAGGTAACATCTGCATATCCTTCCAAAGGGCATATGGGTGTTACAGGAAAGCTCCATTACAAGCTACAAGTATGGCTAATAGTTTGGATAGCCCTTCCATCACAAAGTAAATGAATAAGACAAAAGGGGGTCACCTTGGTGAATGCCATTAGCTAGTTTGAAAGGAGTGGTGGGGATGACATTGATTAGCACACTTAAAGAAAAAGTGCTAACGCAGGGCATGATCTACTGAATAAATTTTGTAGGTAGATGAAGTGCTTCTAGACATAGTTGAATGAACTGACAACTGATTGTATCAAAGGCTTTAAAGAAATCTATCATAATCAAGCAATTGTTAATATGCTTACCTGAGTGATAGTCCATTTGTTAAATTCTAAATATTTAATTGATAAATTCTAAATATTTGATTTTTTTGTCCATTTGTAATGATTGATTAATCCATTAAACTATCTTATAGTATACAAATTATAGATGTATCATATAAAAAATTATCATTTTCTGCTTAATATGTGACTTTGAAGTAAATGAGTCATGTTTGAATTAATTGAATTTTGGACCAGGTCCAAATTTGAAGGCCAACTTTCTTGACGGCCTAAATTACTATCCATAATAATATCATTTTAAGAAATTTCTTTAAAATAATATCGTTTTAGGCGATCTAATCAAAATTAGACCCAAGCTTAAACAATGTACAATGAATTCAATTAAAATTTGAGCTGAATTCGAAACATAAGGTAAATGAGTCAGACTAGATTGGACCAGACTTTGTCATTCCTATCAAATATGATTATTAAAAAAGAAAATTAAGTTCTTTTGACTTATTATTTGAGTTGTTAATCTCTTAAAGTTATATATATTTTTATTAGGTTGTTTCCTTCTCATAAATTGAACTTTAAAAAAACAAATAAATTCTATAACCAAAATGTTGATTAATGTTAGTGTTACTTTATAAATTAAAAATCTTATTGTCTTAGAATGTTTATATATTAATTTTTTTACAAATAAAGATGTGAAGAAAATAATATGGGTATAGATAAAAATATATGTTTATTAAAATTTTATATGATTTTAAAAAAATTAAGATCTCTAATGTGATATCCAATTATTTAATTTGAAATTTTAATATATTGTTAGAACGATTTAACATCATCTTAATTAATTGATCATAATAAATATTAACTTATTTGATAAAATCTAAAAAATAATCGAGTTTGAATATTGCAATCTTAGGAAACCTAAGATAAAGTTTTGGATATAAAATATGTTTTATTTAAGTATTAATTTATTGGAAAGTGGTCATCTTTAAATCTTAAGAGCTTGATTATATGTTGTCCATGTATTAAAATTTTAAGTTACCATGTTAGCCGAGTTCATGTTTTATTCGGTTCTTAACTTGCATTGATTAAAAACGCGACAGCAAGTAAACGGTCGAGACATGCTATTTCCATTTTATTATTAACCGTGTATATATAGAGGAAGAAAAATAATCTTAGTCAAAGCCTTACTATTAAATTATGTTCTATTTATTTTTATTTTCAAATTTAATAAAATTTTATTTTTTGATTTTTTGTTTCTGTTTTTAATTTTAGTTTATTTTAATTATCATATTATATAAAAATCACATTTTTATTTCTATTTTTCATAATCAATTTTAATATCAACTAAATATATATTATTAATAATAATGTAATTTAAGATTATATATTTAATTATCTAGAATTATGGATAATTTAATTTAATTTTTAATTCATTTAAATATTAATTTTAAAACCATAACTAATTAAAATTTAATAATTATTAATAAATATAATCCAAATTTAAAATATATAAAATTATAAATAAAATTAATTCAGTAATTACAATAAATATTAAAAATTATTTTAATTTATAAATAAATTATTTATTTTACAAAATATTAAATTCTTAATGATATAAATTAATTTATTTTCAAATTTTATTTATTGTATAATTATTTTTAGTGATAAACATATAATTATATTTACATTAGCAATTAAATAATTTTTATTTTATTTTTTTAAAATTAAAAAAATAAATTTGAATTCATACATAGTTAAAAAAGCGTTCTGTTCCATAGGAATTCTCATTTGGACAGAAAATCCCCAGTCCTCTTTCTGACCAGAATGGTCCTCTGGGAAACACCAAAGCGAGTCCACGTGGACTCCTCAGTTATGCGTAAGACTTGTCTGCACCTCCTCCACTACTTTGCTAGGCCTCCGTGCTGCTGCGTACCAAAGCTTTTTTTTTTTTTCTTGTTCAATTCTTTTCTTCCCGCACTGTTACTTTGTCCAAAGACAAAAATGTGTAGGATTTCTTCCGTCGCTGTCAATGGCCTGTACATGTTCTTTGCCATTTCGCTTTGTCTCTTTAACAATTTATTTATTAGACAAACTCAACTCTCTCGCCTCTACGCAGCAATTCTTCTCTTCAGCGGATATAAAAAAACAAGACGGTTTGGTATAAATTAAGGCTATATTTACTATTTAGTTAGACGAAAAATTTTCGTCTTTCATTTAATTTTATTTTATTTTATTATAAAGTCTTCTCCTAAATAATAGAATGATATTATATTTTATTTCATTTACTATAAAACTCTCAATCAAATATAATCTAAAGACACCAACTTTTTCGTATCTAATCCAATTCTAACCTTAATTTTTCTTAAAATAATGTCATTTTATATCTAACACGCTGCATACTTCCAAACATCACATTTTACTGTCTTGAGATTTTTTTTTTATATAAATGAATTATGTTAAAAGGATCAACAAAGGATTACATTGTTAAAAAAGCATTAACAATGGAGCTTAAACTTACCTTGGACTTGATTATAGCTTGTATTATTTTATACCTTAAAGTCAATCGATTGGTTATAATTTAGTGACAAAATAATTAATAAAAGCATTTTTTATCTTTATGTATTAATTACATTTAATATTTTAATACTAATGATAAAATCCCTAAAATAATTGAAATTATGATGAGATCATTTATGATATTCAATTTATATTTACGTATTATTCTTAACTATTTCTAGTTGTAGTTTCATCAAGGCGGGATATTGTTGAAACGGTAAAACTAGTACACATTATGTTTCTTTCTTATAAAGAAAGTAATTGATCTCATAAATTAAAGTATGAAGATACTTAAACCAATGTATGAGTAATTATTAAAGAATAAATCATTAAATCAACCCGACTATAAGAATCTCAAATGGAATATTACTTATATATCTGTAGATTTCCTCATAATGATGGTTGTATAATTGATTCTTAGACTTAATATTACCAATATATCTCATGTGAGAATTATGTGTTTTAATACTACTTATACATTGTTATAGGATAATTTAGTTGGTAGTACTTGAATGCAGTAAAAATCATATGGAGATAGTTGAGTAAGTCAATAAAGGATTCGTTACTCTAAAGTGTTCCACTACTCTTGATTAGCAGTAATTTATGGAATTTTCTGATTAGAGTGAATTGACATTTGAAAAGATGTTTTCAATTTTTGCATATCAATTAGAAATCAATTACTAATTAGCAAGAACGAATACAATTGGATGAAAAGAGTAACACTATATCCATACTCTGTCTAATTGAAATATTGGATGACGAAAGGATTAAATTATACATCATAACTATGTATGGACCAGTTAAGTCAAACCACTTTGGCATTCCTGATATTTGAGTGATCATGACATAATGCTAGATATCAATCTTCAACTATGATTATAAATTGTTTAATTAAAAAATTAAAGATAAATTAAAAGAAATTTTAATTTATCTAATTCTGATTGTGAATTAGAATTAGAATTATAATTTATAATCATTACCAATATATTAGAAACCTAATGGGTCACACATTAAAGAGCAACTTGTGAAAGATAAATCAATTTAATTGAGTTGGACTTAATTATAAAGTTGGAGAAACTTTAGAGATCAAATATAAGATATTTGATTATATTAAAATTAGAATTAGAATATGACTTTAATTCTAATTAAGGAATTTAATTTTAATAAAATTACAAAACCACTCTAATTATTTTTCTTTTAGGGGGATGAAAAGAAAAAATCGCTAGTACTCTTACTTTCTTCCTCTCAAAGGTGTTGAGAAGCTGCTCTGTGGATATCGTTAGAGGCTGAACAATTGAATAACTCGTAGATGACAATTCGAAAAAAGTTTTCAGAAGATTTCAATAGGGACATAAATAAGGTACGCTTCCTTACGATTTGTATTTTGTTTTTATTCAAGTTAATTAGTTATAGGGATCTGTAAAACATTTTTTGTTTTTGTCTGTGAGTTTGATCACGGTTGGATTATAACAACTTGTTGCTAAGGCTGACTCTCAATTCATCAAATTAGGTTTCAGTTTTGCTCAAACGATCTACCTGTTAGTATAAGTCGACTTGTATGTGATGTAAGGCGACTTATCTTGTCACAATACCCATAACTCGACTTGTATAGTGACACAACTCGACTTATGTATGTATTGTGAGTTTGTTAGAGTAGTGCCTTAAAGGCAATCCCTTGTACATATTTGTGTACAATCTTTATGAATAAATAAAGAAAGACATGTTTCATTAATTTGATGTTCTTTATGAATTGATTGTGATCTTTAATCAAATTAATGAAG
>JANVCQ010000006.1:17482164-17495070 GCA_025531925.1 Erythroxylum plowmanianum | reverse complement strand
GTTAATCAGTTGAGTTCTGTAACTAACTCGAACTGACTCCTTCGTCTTCTTTTCGAATTCCGCAACTGTTTTTCTTCATCTGTATTTTTTATCGTCTGTATTTACGTCTGCTTTACTATTCGCATCTGCGTCTGCGTCTGTTTTGTTATTTGCGTCTGCTTTTCTCTGCGTCTGCGTCTGCGTCTGCGTCTGCGTCTGCTTTGTTATTTGCGTCTGCTTTTTTCAGCGTCTGCGTCTGCGTCTGCTTTTCTTAGCGTCTGCATCTGCTTTGCTATTTGCGTCTGCTTTGCTATTTGCGTCTGTATGACTTCGTCTATCTGACTTCGTCTGTCTGACTTCGTCTATCTTACTTCGTCTGTCTTTTTCAACTCCGTCTGTTTTTATAACTTCGTCTATCTTACTTCGTCTGTCTTTTTCAACTCCGTCTGTTTTTATAACTTCGTCTATCTTATTGATTCTCTTTGTTATTCATCAAAATCATATCTAAGTAAAGTCATTTGGACTTAACACGATACGTCTTTACAGACAATATGACGTCTTCACAGGCGATAAGACATCATCACAGATGATATGACATTTTCTTTTATTTCAAATTCCCACTAAGGTTTCTCATGTCATGATTTCAATAATCAGTTCATTCTAAAATTTATTGGACCATAGAAATTTCTAAATTATACCAATATCTTTCTCAAGACTATTAGCACTAATTCTAGGTTGACTAATTAAAATCTATTTTTAATTAAATCCCATAGAATTGCATTAGCGATTTATGAATCTCATTGTTAGGTTTGACCTTAATATAAAGGATCTATGTCAAACTGTCTCTAAATTTGCATGTATCAAATTTATTTATTAGAGGCAATTATGTTAGATTTATGTATACATTAAATTTCTCAGTCTCAATTGTATAAGATCATACATGAAACAATATGCCAGCAATGCTAACTTAAGAATAAATATGAACATATAATTGAGTGTTAATGAAATTAAAGAATAAATTAAATTAAACCAAAGTCAGTTCAAAATCCACTTTGGGGTTCATCTAATCCATATACCAAAAGATATTTAGCTCATGATAATAGAAAATATAACACCAAAACTAAAGAAAAACCTAGAAATCTTTGAAAACATGGTTGGAATCTTTAAAATCTCCAAAAACTTCGCTTTAGACTGATGAAAATATGCTCTAAAGAGGTTTCCTTGGTTACTTCTCGTTCTTTTCACCATTATAAGGTTCCTGTTTTTATATTTTCTACCTCCTCGTTTGTTTGCAACTCATTCTTATGTTTTTAAATTTGAAATTCATATACAGTGAGATACACTAGCATTAACACATGTATGTTGATAACTCTTTCCTTTAAATACACTAGCGTTAATGCTCTGTATCTCCTTTTATTGTCCTTACTCTAGTTTGTACACCTTCATACATATCCTTAATAACTCATATATAGATCATAGGAACTCTCTTAACTTCTAAGCACCTCCATATGATTTGTCGAAGTACCCTGTCATAAGCATTCTCTAAGTAAATAAAAACTATATGTAGGTTATGATGTCTTTCCTTGTAATATTTCATTATTTCTAAGGAGATGTAAAGCTTCTATCGTGGACCTTTTTAGCATAAAGGCAAACTAGTTCTTCGAGATAGGTGCGTTCCTTTCTCACTCTTTTCTTAATCACCTTCTTCCATAACTTCGTAGCATGACTAAACAATTTGATGTCTCTATAGTTGTTACAATTTCGGATATCCTCTTTGCTCTTATATAGAGGAATTAACATACTAATTTTGTACTCATCCGACATTTTGGCGAACTTAAAGATTACATTAAATAGCTTGGCTAGCCAAGTAAGACCCTCTTCATCGAGGCTCTTCCACACATCTATTGGGTATCTCATCAGGCCATATTGCCCTTCCACTTTTCATCTCCTTCAAAGCTATTTTAATTTCTTCTCTTGTAATTTGCTGACAACAAGGAAAGTTATAGTATCTCTCAGTCGTTTTAAGATCACCTAAAAAGATGTTGTCCCTCTATGCTTCATTAAAAAAGCTATCATGTCCCTCAAATATATTTTTATATTTTCCTTGTAATTTTCCAACAACAAGTAAAGTTACGATACCTCTCAGACATGCTAAGATCACCTAAAAAGATGTTGTCCTCCATGCTTCATTGAAAAGACTAGAAAAGTATCTCTACCATATTCTCTTGATGTCATTTTCTGCCACGACACTAGACCTACTTCATCTTTTATAAGAAAAAACTTGATCTAAGTCTCTCGTTTTCTACCACTAACTTAAATATATCATTTTCTCCATCTTTAGTTTCCAATCATTGGTATGATTTCTTGTAAGCTCTGCTTTTAGCTTTTAAGATTATCTTCTTCACCTCTTTCTTTGCCATATTGTAACTATCTCTATTAACTATCGTGCTATCTAATAGAGCCTTATATGTATCATTCTTGATCTTAACTTTTTTCTGTACATCTTCGTTCGATCACCAAGACTCTATCTTACTAGTCCTAAGCCATTTGGAAACATCTAAGATCTTTTTAGTTATATTCCTTAAGAGAGTTGTTACCCTCTTCCACTTGTATGGATAGCATCTCTTTTCAATTTCTATTCTTCTCCATATATTACTCTATCCCTAAGTTATTCCATTGTATCCCCTTTCAAATTCCACTATTTGACTCTGATACACCTCTTAGGACTTCTTTTCTTCCTCCAACTCATAATTATAAGATCCATAACCAACAATCTAAGTTGAGTTGACAAGAAAGCATCAAATATTACCTTGCAATCCTTGCAACTAGGAAGATCACTCCGTCTTACAAGGAAGTAGTTAGTTTCAGTTTTCATGGTTCTGCTTTTAAAAGTTACCAGATGCTCCTCATTTTTCTTAAAAATATGAGTTAGCGATCACCAAACTCAAATGCTACCTCGAGATCCAACAAAAGTAATCCACTATCATTCCTATTATCATACCTAAAACCTTATGAGTTCATGAATATCCGTCTAAGGTCGCCCTTATATGTCTCTTAAAGTTTCATTCTAGAATAACTCTCTCGTCAAGGGAGATTTACTAAATTACTTTATCTAGTCTTCCCAGAATTAATGTTTAAGTTGTTCATCCAACCTTACTTGAAGTATATAAACATACATTGCATTAAATCCCTTTTATTATGGTAATATCTTCGATTCATTAATCTTAAACTTTTCTTTTTAAAGTAGAAGGAAGTATCTGGATTGGAAGCAATTGGAAGATTCTAAGATAGATAATTCATAAGAAAGTTTTCTACAAAAAAATTAATAATTTTGAATTTAATGGGAAATTATCCAATATTTTCAAGTGTAGAAGTAAGAAAGTGAAGCAACGTAACGCTGTCGTTTTGTTTGTCGACTTTCACGGGCAATTCCCACCCTCTTTTGTGGTTACGTAGTTCGTTTCTCACTCGCCAAACTCCATAGCCCTTTGTCTTTGTTTGCTTTGACGGCCATGACGGAAGTAGCAAGCTCGGTGGTCCACGAGGTACTCGGCTGCGGGCTCCAGGAAGTGGATCAACCAATTGTGGATTATATAATAAACGTCCTCGCCGATGAGGACTTCGATTTCGGCGATGGAGGAGAAGGCGCTTTTGAAGCCATTGGTGAGCTCCTCGTCGCCGCTGAATGCGTCTCTGACTTCGAGGAGTGCCGCCAGGTTCTTTTTTCCATTTATCTTCTTTTTTCAATAATTTGTGAATATTGAGTAGGGGAATCGATACTGTCACAAGTACGCACATTGGCTTATGCTCAAATAATGAACCCCCTTGCTTTAAGAATCTAGATTTGGGATGCATGCGAGGTGTTGAAATGATGCCTAACTTCAAACTTCGCTAAAGATTTAATCGATCATGGTGAAGTAATTGAACTCTACGGGTCCATTTTCTTTTAAATAAATTTTAGGTATGTAACAAGCTGTCTGAAAAGTTTGGAAAACATGGGTTGGTGAAAGCAAAACAAACAGTTCGGAGCCTCACGACACCATTTAGAATGAACGAGGGAATGGATGAGGAGGTTAAAAAGAAGAAGCCGGAGTTGATGGATGGCCCTGTCATGTCTGAGCGTGACCGTCAAAAGATGGAGCGGAGAAAGAGGAAGGAGGAGCGCCAAAGGGAGGTATCTGCTGGTCCCTTTTTTCTGTTATTATTTTCACGTCATAAGTATTAGGTTATTATTTGATGATTATGTCACCAATGGAGGAAGTAACACTTTTCATTCGACTTTTACACCATTAGAAGAATATTCCTTTTTACTATGTAACTGGCTAGTGGACTCCGGGTCTGAGGTTATGTCATTTGGCTATTTCAAATGAAGCTTCCATTTTTTACACTGGCACCAAACTGACCAGATGTTTTTCCATAACTTAACTACCCACGTCATTTGCTTGGCTACATTTTAGTTTCCTTTGTATTGTGCAGGCGCAATATCAGATGCATTTAGCAGAAATGGAAGCAGTTAGAGATGGAATGCCTGTAGTATGTGTTAATCATGATAATAGTGGTGGACCTGTTGTAAAGGATCTACACATGGAGAATTTTAATATCTCTGTTGGTGGTCGCGATTTAATTGTAGATGGTTCAGTGACACTTTCTTATGGAAGACATTACGGTAAGTTGCTCTCTTTTCTTGCTCTTGACCTTGTCCCAGGAAATAGGAAAGAAGAAAAAACGGGATTTAAAAAAAGTTGATGGGAAATTAGAAATAGGTCAATTACCAATTCATCTAGTTGTTTGTTTGGTGATTATATTTGTCTGTCTCTATATCTTGTGTTTAGGCCTTGTTGGAAGAAATGGTACAGGGAAAACAACTTTTCTGAGGCACATGGCTATGCATGCCATTGAAGGTATTCCTCCAAACTGTCAAATTTTACATGTTGAACAGGAAGTGGTTGGCGATGATACGTCTGCCTTGCAATGTGTTCTCAACTCTGACACTGAGAGAAACCAGCTTTTGGAAGAAGAAGCTCTTCTGCTTGCCCAACAGGTGACTCTCTACCTTTCATTAGGGAGAATTACAGTTATGATCTCTTTATTGCTCATGCCGTAATGTTTACTTAATTTTTTTTTCTTATGTATGGATGAGCTTCTTGTAGAGAGAATTGGAATTTGAAGGTGAAATTGCAAACGGGAAAGCAGATCGTAATGGCTCAACTGGCAAAGATACTATTGCTCAAAGGCTGGAGGAAATCTACAAAAGGCTTGAGATGATAGATGCATATACTGCAGAATCACGCGCTGCTTCTATTCTTGCTGTCAGTTCCGAATTAATTTGTACTTATTGGGATACAATTATTGTATGGTTGTTTGCATAGTGCCAGATAGTGGAAGGTTTTGGCATCTTATATGCTGTTATATTTTAAGAATTATGTCTACAACAGAGTTATACAATGTAGAAATAATATCTTAGGCAAATTTGGATCTAAGAAAGTGAGCGTTACGGGTTTCATCTGAAAGAGAAAAAATATAACCGTGTAGGTCAGTTTTCAAAATGTGATTGCTGCAGTACTTCAACCTGATTTGTGCGTAATTTAATGTAAATTAGTAGAATATGGCTCATTGAGACAGCTAGCTTGAGAATCCACGGTTCTCACAGTTCATTGGATATTTACAGGGCTTAAGTTTCTCCCCGGAGATGCAACGAAAGGCAACTAAAACCTTTTCTGGAGGATGGCGAATGAGGATAGCTCTTGCTCGTGCCTTGTTTATAGAACCTGATTTGTTACTACTTGATGAACCAACGGTGGAGTATATTTTATACCTTCTGTTGTGAAAGATTTTTTTTTTCTGTGAAGCATACTTTGGTTTTAACATTTTTCAACTTTTTTTTCTTTTTCAGAATCACCTTGATCTTCATGCTGTACTTTGGTTGGAATCATACTTGGTGAAATGGCCAAAGACATTTATAGTTGTTTCTCATGCTAGAGAATTCTTGAACACGGTAGCCCTAAGCTGATTAGGATTCTAGATCGTTGCAATATTCTTTTAACTGTTCCCTTTAAATCAGTTTTCCTTCTCAGGTGGTGACGGACATTCTTCATTTGCAAGGCCAAAAGCTAACTGCATACAAGGGAGACTATGATACATTTGAGAAGACGCGGGAGGAACAACTTAAAAACCAACAGAAGGCATTTGAGGCAAATGAGAAAGCGAGGGCTCATATGCAGGTTTTTTTCTATGTTGGATCAGAAGATTACAATGAGGCTTAATGTTTATTTGTTGTTTGGTGATATCTAGTCTAATCAAATTACTTTTTTTCCATTTCTTATTCTGCACTCTAGTATTTTATTTTCCAATTGATAATGATTTCAGTTTTAACAGTAAGGATTCACATCAGACTCATTTATTGTTGAATTCATGAAAGCATGTGATATGCTTTTTTTTTCAAAAATTAAAGATTGCATTGATTAAATATTTACAATCTAGAGTACAAAAGGTCGAGGCTAATCCAAAAGGTCTAGATTACATAGAGTTGTGGTTCCTAATAATCATCTACAACTTGAAAACTAAGGGATACTTGTGAGACCACATAAATAGTATTGCTCCAATCCCCATCTTCTTTTCATACTACTTGACAGCTTTGTTGCTATTCCTCTTGCTAACATGGCTAATCTGCAATGGAGGAAAATGTCTTGAAAAACCAATTCAATGCTTCGGCTTTGTTGTCTAAAGATTCTGCAATTACGATCCTTCCAGATGAAATACACCAAAGCATGTGATACGTTACTTGAGCTCATATAACATAAAACATGATATTATGCTTTGCACCATTTCTTTTCCTTTTCCATTGGGTATACGAGAGCTTGTACTGCGCTTTCATTTATTAAGTTTATGAGTACAAGGTCCTACATTATGTGGTGGTGCCAATTTTTGATCCGTGCTATTGTACCACATTGGCATGTTGATCACCTTGATATTCAATAGCTATTAGCCTAAAATTCTCTCTCTTGTGCATATGAGTCAATGGTGATTCCAGTAGTTTTGCCTTTTGATTGCTGCAATTGAGTTTGACATTTTTGAAATTGCAATTGCTGAAACCCCTTTTGTTTGACATGAGATTCTTATTATAGTGAAATTTCCCTAATCATACATGCTGTTTAATTGATAACTATATTCTCTTTGATTACGCAGTCCTTTATTGACAAGTTCCGCTATAATGCAAAGAGGGCATCCCTTGTCCAGTCTAGAATCAAGGTTCTTGTAATATCATGATGGTTAATACTAAATTTATGTTTTAAAAAGCTATTTCTGATCTTTTTTTTGTCTTAGAATTTTCCTTTTCTTTTCCATTGATGTCTCCAGGCTTTAGAGCGAATGGGTCATGTAGATGAAGTTGTTAATGATCCAGAGTATGGATTACTTTTCTACAGTTTACTTATTCAGTTTTTAGACGTCATCCATTTACTTAAAATTTTTTTATTTCTTGTCTTTGTTCAATCAGATTCTTGTCTTTAATTTGTTTATTTCCTTTTTTTTACTTAATATGATGGACAGCTACAAATTTGAATTTCCTACTCCAGATGATAGACCAGGCCCACCTATAATAAGTTTCAGGTACAAATTGGTCTTTTTAATGGCACTAGAAGTTCACTAAAAATTCTTTCTATAGTTATCATCTGTTGCTTGTATGTTTGATAGATCTCATCGGTTCTTGTAAAAACTTCCATTTCTTCTGTTATTTGCCATCAAATTTTGTTAACTTTAGTTGATTAATAGCCAAATAAGTATTGTTGGATCTATGTGCACATCTATCAATGATGATTGAATATGAAACAGTGATGCTTCATTTGGTTATCCTGGAGGCCCAACACTGTTTAAGAACTTGAATTTTGGGATAGATCTGGACAGCCGCATAGCAAGTAAGGACGCTTTCATTTTGAGAGTTTTAGTTAGCATCACATAAATAATTTGTGCATTTGCTCTTTTTATTTCAACAGTCCGTGTTATGTTTTGAACATAACATCTGCAACAATCTCAGAGGGCACTGTCATTGCAAAAGATAGTGCCAAAAGGTATCATCAGATGGCATTTCTCTGATGTCCTATTTCTGTTCATTTTGCCAGTGGTGGGGCCTAATGGTATTGGCAAATCGACAATACTAAAACTAATTGCTGGAGAGCTACAGCCAAGCTCAGGCACTGTTTTCCGATCCGCAAAGGCATTTTTACTCTTTCCTTTGATCTTCTACAAATGATGGCAAAGTTATTATGTCTCGAAATTTTGTGGCATTAGATTGTACTAGAAGAGGGTGACTTCATAATTTAAAATACAAAGACAGACCTTTGCTCATATAGTGAAACCAGAGATTCAGATTTTTATTATCAAGTTTGTCTAGTTTATTCATTGCTCTTATACTATGATGATTTTGTCATGACTTTCTGATTTTCTTTTACTACTCTTGCTTATTCATTAGAGCCTGATGAGAACTAGTATTGTTTGATGTCCAGGTCCGCATTGCTGTGTTTAATCAACATCATGTTGATGGACTAGACCTGTCTTCAAATCCTCTTTTGTATATGATGCGATGCTTCCCTGTGAGTACTTTCGATGCATAATTCTGTCATTCTCTTTGTTCAAGCTATTTTTTATTTCAATGAGCAAGGAATTTGGATATCTTATATAAACAGTGTCTATAAAACAGTCTTTACGTGTCCATAATATATTTAGTAAAGTTACTAAACCCAAGAGGAGGGCTTTGTATCACTTCAACATAATATTTTGGAAAGATATATTGTTTGAAATTTATTGTTCACTGTCCATCTTGTTCGTTTTAAATGCCCTCATGCAGGGAGTGCCTGATCAAAAGCTACGTGCTCACTTAGGTTCTTTTGGTGTAACGGGAAATCTTGCTCTTCAACCGATGTACACATTATCTGGTATATTTCCTTTTTCCATGCTTTGCTGGTTATGATGGAAACAGATTTAGATTGATGTGCTTGAATATGTATTAGCGAGGTTTATTATTGGGTGCTAAAATTTTGGTTCAGAGGCTTGCCTGGAACTTTTCAAAAGTACATGTTAAATAGCTATGCTTAATGGATGATCTGTTTGTGGTGGACTTGTGTCTGTGGTCTTGTGTAAACTGTTTAGTAAACACTTTGATGGTGCGTTTGATATTGTGCGCTGTTTATTAGGAGGCCAGAAAAGCAGGGTAGCATTTGCAAAGATAACGTTTAAGAAACCCCACATAATATTGCTCGACGAACCATCCAATCATCTCGTAAGTTATTTCCCTTTCTCCATTTTCTCTTTGCACCACTGGATGTAGGAAATGGCGGTAACTATTGGAACATGTAATTATTAGATTTATTGGCGACTTTGTCTTGACTGCTGTTTCTATCGTGGACTAAGTTATTATCGGTTGCTGGCATTCTTCCCTCCTCTTCAAAACTCTTTCTTTATCTTTGGATAACATCCTCAGCTGGATATTAACAATGATTTTATTAGCAAAATACTCAATATTGAATTAAGTATTTGATCTCGATTCTCAGCACACCCATTCATATGTTTTCTTTTTCAATAGTTCCTGTTATTACTATCATCTGCATAACTCAATCATAATTACCAGCATATACTTAATTGTCTTAAGATAGTTTTTTCTTGTCATCATCAGGCTATTCTTAAATTTCTTTTTTCAATTGGAATGTAGGATTTGGATGCTGTGGAGGCGCTGATTCAAGGGCTTGTACTGTTTCAAGGAGGGATTCTGATGGTACGGTACCATGATCGATGATTTAAGTCTAGTATGTATATTGGAATGGATGATATTAAATGTTTGCTGATGCCATTTTTTGACATCGTTCAGGTTAGTCATGACGAGCATCTAATATCTGGTAGCGTGGAGGAGCTATGGGTGGTATCCGAAGGACAAGTGACACCCTTTCAAGGAACATTCCAGGATTACAAGAAGATACTCCAATCATCTTAACTGTAATGTACACCCCCTGCATCTATGACACTTAAGTAATCAACATTATTTTCTACAAAATAGTACCCGTTATAAACACAGCTTTCTGGACATCGCCCCAACCTTCACGCTTACCAGTAGACTTTCGAATCTTTTCTTGATTGAAAATTTTTATATTAAATAATCAAATTCTGATGATTTTTTTAAAAATTTGTGAGTGTGAAAATAGTCAAGTTTTCTGCTTGTTATTTGCTGCTCTGTTATGTCAAGGAAAGCTAATTAAATGAATTATTTGATAAAATTAAGAAATCATTGCAGTTTAGTAGGGACATTATATTTTTTTATTAAATTATTAAAAAGCAATTAATTATTGCCAAAGACGTCACCGTACTTTACTTTTAAGAAATATGTTCACAATTATCAATTACATAATCAAGGTAAACTTGAAAAAGATATGTTTTAAGCGACAAGCTTATTGGCGATTTATTTATTAATAAGTTGAATTTTTAATGATTTTATGAAAATAAAAGTTAAAATACAACATGATAGATTTTCCAAACTTTGTTTTTCTATTTCTGAGAAATCTTGTAAGATTATAAATTCATTAATAATGATTAAAGATCGTTAAATATAAGCTACCTCTTGAAGTAACTCCAAAATAAGAAACACATGCTGTGCTAAATTTTAGTAGTTGTGCATTGGACTGAGGACTCAAAACTTGCCAGTTACATGAAAATTTTTGTATTAAATAATCCAATTCTTCATATTTAGGAAAGTTCTTATTATTTATGTGAAAATAATTATTCTCTTAGTTTCTTGCCGTGTAAACCACAGTTCAAGTTTTCTGCTGACCATTTGCTGCTTTATTATGTCAAGGAAGAGAAGTTTTACCTATTGTAAAGCTAATTAAATAAATTATTTATAAATCATTGTAATATTTTGGACAATATATCTTTCTTAAATTAATAGAAAGTTGTTCATTATTGCAAAAAATAGCTTATTCTTTTAAAGGATAGCTGTTGATCTCATGGTACTTTACTTCTAAGAAATTTATTCATAAATATAAATTATATAATCAAAGTAACCAAGCGCAAAGCTTAATTAGTGATTTATTTATTAATAATTGTAAAGTTTAATGTAAATCATAGTTTATATGACCAAAAGTTAAAAATATCTAATTAGATACAAGATTACAACACAACAAAATCTTCAATTAAATTTCCCAATTCTATTTTTCTTTCTTGAGAGTTTTTGAGAAATTTTGAAAATTATAACCTCATTAATAATTTCTTGAAAATTAAAACAATAATATTAACGAAGGAACTCCAAGAAGAGTTACAAAGCTTCAGAGATAATACAGGGTAAAAGATGTAACAAGTTAATAAAATAAATGATAAAAAACATATTGATGCCGAACATCAAGCTAACCAAGAGGTTTGGAAAATTTAGGGGGCGCTTGGTTTAAATGAGACAATGATGATAGGAATGAGAACGAATATAGTGAAGAATAAGAATGAATATAATCATTATAATTATGATGGTTGGTTAGGATGAAGAAATTATTACTATTATTATTAATAATGGTTGATTTATTGAAAATCTTGAGAAATAAAAATTTGTTTTACATTAAAGTTTAATATATTCTAATTAATTATATTTAACGTTAATATATTCTACTTAATTATATTTCATTAATTATATTATTTTGCTAAAAAGAGAAAAAATAAAAATTTTTTATACCTCAAATTTTAATATATTCTAATTAATGATATCTAACTAATTATATTGTTTTGCTAAAAAAATTTGTTAAAACTTTTATATCAAAAATTAATATATTCTAATTAATTATATTTAATTTTAATATATTTAATTAATTATATTGTTTTATTAAAAGGGAAGAATAAAGATTTATTAAAAATTTGTTTTACATAAAATTTTAATTTTAATATATTCTAATTAATTATATTTAGTTTTAATATATTCTAATTAATTATATTGTTTTGCCAAAAAAAGGAAAAAACAAAATTTGTTAAAATTTTGTTTTACATCAATTTTAATATATTCTAATTAATTATATTTTTTGGTTAAAAAAGGAAAATAAAAATTTGTTAAATTTTAGTTTTACATCTAATCTTAATATATTCTAATTATTTACATTTAATTTTAATATATTCTAATAACAAAATAAAAAAGTAACAAAATAATTGTCACGGGCGTGACAGGAAGTGTCACGCTTGTGACACTCATCTCATGGGCGTGTGACACTTGTGTGTTACCCAGGAATGACTCAGTCCTCTCATATTCGGGGAGTATAGAGTAATCTCGAAAACTCAAATATTAAAATACTATTCACGTAATACTAATATATAATCAACTGACTGTTTTTCATTCCTTACTCGTTAATATCTTCCCAAACCTATTAACAAAGCACCTATTTACATTATTAAAAAAACTTGGCAGAAGAGCAGAGGGATTATGCCTTCAGACTAGGATTTAACAACTATAGTGAGAAAGCAAGGGTTAAAGGAGGTTTAAACTCCTTTTAAACCATGCACAATAGTTAGTGTGAAGGGATTTAACAACAATAACCTCTCTTAGCCAATAATAAATGAGACAATTTAAAGCAGCAGGAGTTGTTTTTTGATTATGGAAGATTCTACTATTCATTTCTCTCTAAACACCACACAAGTAGTAGTTGAAACACAATTTAAAAATGCCAAGATAAGACTTATTGTGGTTGTTGGCCCTTGAATTTTTTTCTTGTTGAGTTAAGCATAATTTAAATAAATTATGAGGTCTTGATAGATTAATTTTTGGAGTTAATTATTATGTCAATGTTAGCAGGATTTTATTACATTGGTTAGTTGAATTAAAGTAGTAAGAGTTTAAAAAGGGCAATTTTGGCATGTCACTTAAGTATAAAAGCCATAAAGCATAAAGGAAGGGCAAAGTTGACATTTCACACT
>JANVCQ010000006.1:17407695-17425227 GCA_025531925.1 Erythroxylum plowmanianum | reverse complement strand
CAAGCTCCTTTGAAATCCATCACACATGCCCTAAGTATTCCCTCAAGGGTCCGAATGGTCCTCTCAGATTGACCATCAATCTAGGGATAAAAATTCGTGCTAAAATTCAACTTAGTTCCTAAAACCTCTTGTAAATTTCCCCAGAATCTTGAAATAAATCGAGGATCCCTGTCAGAAACTATAGAACCTGGAACCCCATGCAATCTCACTATCTCATCTATATACTTCTTTGCCAAAACGTGTATAGAATCTATCTGTTTAATTGCCAGAAAATGGGTTGACTTTGTCAACCGATCTATAATGACCCATATAGCATCATGCTTCTTACTAGTCTTAGACAAACCCATTAGAAAATCCATGGTCACTCTTTGCCACTTCCATTTAAGAATGGACAATGGCCTTAACTTGCCTGAAGATGCCTGGTGTTCAGCCTTGACTTGCTAACACACTAGACACTTACTTACATATTCTGCTACCTCTCTCTTCATGCCTTTCCACCAGAAATGCTCTTTCAGATCTTTGTACATCCTGGTGCTACCTGGGTGCATGGCATAAGACGCATTGTGTGCCTCACCTAGTATTTCATTCTCCACCTCCCTGACATTCGGGATACAAAGTCTATTTTCGACAACCATAAGTCCATTATCCCTCACTGCCACTTCAGATTTCTTGCCATTCTGAATTTCTTCTCGAAGTTTACTCAATTCTACACCATGTGCTTATAACTCCTTAACTTTCTCCCAGAATATTGGTCTTACTCTGAAAGTGGCAATAATACATTCAGGTTCTTCCTGTTTCAAACTTATCTTATGTTTAGCCATCCCCTCCAATAACGATAGGTAAACTGTTTGAACATAAGCTATAGAGGATTTTCTACTCAAGGCATCCGCTACCACATTCACCTTTCCTAGATGGTACTCAATTAACAGGTCATAATCCTTGAGCAATTCTAACCACCTTCTTTGTCTCAAATTTATTTCCTTTTGGTTCAACAAATACTAAGACTTTTATGATCGGTGTATACCCTCGTTTGAACCCCATATAGATAATGTCTCCAAATCTTCAGGGCAAAAACTATTGCTGTTAATTCCAGATCGTGGGTCGAGTAATTTAGTTCATAAGGTTTTAGCTATCGCAAGGCATAAGCTATTACTTTATCTTCTTGCATCAACACATAATCCAAAACCTTTCTCGAAACGTCACTATATACTGTATAACCCTTATCTCCCATAGGCAAAATCAAAACTAGAGCACTTGTTAATCTGCACTTAAGATCCCTAAAACTTTTCTGGCATTCCTCACTCTAGATAAACTTCTGATTTTTCCTCAATAGATTCGTCATCGAAGCAGCTATTATAGAGAACCCCTCAATAAATCTCCTATAATATCCTACTAGACCTAGAAAGCTCCTCACCTCTGTCACTGTCTTAGGTGCATGCCAATTTATCACTGCTTCAACCTTTCTTGGATCAACTTGTATCCCATCTTCTGAAATTACGTGCCCAAGTAATATCACTTCATGAAGCCAAAACTCACATTTGCTGAGTTTGGCATAGAGTTCCCTCTCCCTTAATATCTACAACACAATCCTAAGATGCTCCTCATATTCCCCTTCATTCTTGGAATACACTAGAATATCATCAATAGACACTATGACAAACTGATCCAGATACTCCCTGAAGACCCTATTCATAAGATCCATAAAGGCAGCTAGAGTATTGGTCAGTCCGAATGGCATGACTAGGAACTCGTAATGTCCATATCGAGTCCTAAAGGCTGTCTTGCTTACATCAGATTCCTTAATTCTGAGTTGATGATAGCCTGACCTGAGAACAATCTTAGAAAGGACCCTTGCTCCTTGTAGTTGGTCAAACAGATCATCAATTCGAGGCATAGGGTACTTGTTTTTTATAGTCACCTTGTTGAGTCTCTGGTAATCTATACACATCCGCCATGTCCCAACCTTCTTCTTAACAAACAAAACCGGGGCTCCCCAAGATGACGAACTCAGTCTTATGTACCCCTTCCCTAGCAGTTCCTCTAACTGTTCCTTAAGCTCCTTCAGTTTAACTAGGGCCATTCTATAGGTGGTATAGAGATAGGTGCAGTTCTAGGAATCAAGTCGATGGCAAACTCGATTACCCTCACCGGTAGCAAACCAGGCAAATCTTCTAGAAACATGTCTGGAAATTCCCTTACAACTGGAAAATTTTCTAACTTCCCTTCATTCGCTTCAGTATCCACAACATATGCTAAAAAGGCTTCACACCCCTTTCCTATCATTCTGTTAGCCAACAAGGCCGAAATAATCCTTGGTGATGGTGTTTTCCTATCCCCTCTGAAAATCACCTTCTTATCATTACCCAGGTCAAATTCCACCTCCTTAAGGCTACAATCTAACTTTGCATGATACTTCTCCATGGCGTCCATTCCCAGTATAACATCTAGCCCCTTTAGATTTATAGGTAGTCAGTCCACTACCAGTTGAGCACCTTCAATGAAATGCCCACAATTCCTATAAACTTGACTTATAATCACATTCTTCCCTAGAGGAATACTAACAATTAAAGGACTATTCAATGGCCTCATATCAACATCATGTAATGTTATGCTTGCAGAAACAAATGAATGCGTGGAGCAAGAATCAATCAAAACATATACTTCAGAATTAAATAACCAAGCCATACCCGTGACAACTTCAGGTGTGACTGCAGCTTGCTCTCTAGTCATGGCAAATACTCTAGCCTGTGTCTGACCCCTTAGCCTCCCTGGAGGAATAGTCTTCTTTGTAGCTCCAAAATGGCCCACCTCTGTGACTGGTCTGGTTCCCACTGTTTTTGCTCTCCTCGGGGCTTGCAACTGGGACCCCTCTTGCCTTATTAATTAGGGACAGTCTCTAATCATGTGTCCCTTCTCTCTGCATCGCAAACATGCTCCAAGTAACTTGAAACACTCTCCCCTGTGGAGCTTCCCATAATTCTCACATTGGGGGTTCATGTTCCTGCTCTTCTCCACCCTGCTATTTTCTCCCGCAGTAGAGGCTTGCACTGAAGCTGCCCTTGGTTGCTTATGCCTAGTAGGGGCACTACTCCCCACCTCACTCTGTGTGTGGAAACTCTTCCTACACCTCTCAGGCATTTAAGTACTTGCCCCGGGAAAACTGTTCCTTGTTCTTCCTCTTCCTGCTTACTTCACTTCTGATATTCTCCAGTTTCTCAGCCTGGAGTGCGGCATCTACCAGTTGTTGGTAGTCACAGAAGTTATGGATTAGAACTTTCTCCTTGATCCCCAGATGAAGACCTCCCTTAAACTTGTGACACTTATCCTCCTCTTTAGCAACAATGTTGGCAACGTACCGGGACAGCTGGGTAAACTTCAGCTCATATTCACTCACACTCATATCCCTCGGTGTGAGATTTAGAAACTCTCTGGCCTTCTCTTAGATATAGACTCTCGAGAAGTATTTCCTCCTGAAGGCTTCCAGAAAGTCTCTCCATGACAACAATAGAGGCATATCCTGACAGTGGGGCACTAATTCCCACTAATGAAGTGCATCTCCTTATAACAAGCTCACTGCATAATCTATCTTCTCCTCATCCGAGCACTTCATCTGAATCAGAACCCTCTCGGTCCTCTTCAACCAGACTTCAGCCTCTTTAGGATTTGTAGTCCTATTGAAGTCTACAGTCCCATACTTGCGGAGCTTATCATACTAACCACTCCTCTCCACTAGAGCCTACATCGAAACTTGTGACCCTTGGCCTATGGCATATGTGAAGACTTGGGCAAAGGCCTAAAAAAACTGCGGATCCATAGATGGCATAGGAGGAGGAGGCGGTGGCACTTCATGCTGTACATTAGGTGCCTCAGAATCAGGAGCAGGGTCTGTCCCAGCATATTGCGGGACATGGGATTCATCCGTACTCCCTTGACTAGAGCCAGATCGAGTCCGGGCTCCTCGAGTTCTCCTTCGAGGTGGCATTTATCACTCTTTAAATACAAAACCAATGAAAATCTTTAGTTTATGTAAAACAATTTCAAATCATGTAAAACAATTTAAAAGCCATGCACTTTGCTTACTTAAAAAAATAATGCATGTTCAATTCATGTCTTAGACTACCTACCAAAAGCCTAGGATACTCCAAAACCTAGTGGCTCTGATACAATAAGTGTCGGACACCCCACCTTTAAGGGTCACGAGCCTGACGGTCTAAGGGACATCTGGACATGTGTCTCGCAAGGGTGACGTGCCCCCACCAGGAAGAGTTACTTTTACTATATCCTAACAGACGTTGACCTTAAACATTTCACACAGCCTTGGGATAAAATAGCAGAACTGACATTTAGGATATCGAGTGAAGATTCCTTTAAGACGATTTCAAAGAAGGTTTAAAGTCCTACAACTTTGAGGAAGGCCCTAAAGTCGAATTCTATCTTCTGAAGGGGGGGTCGGAAATGGAATTGAAGATAAGAGAAGGTGAAAGATAGAAGAAACAAAGGACAGAAGAAGTGAAAGACAAACGGAGCAAAAAGGCAAAAGCAAAAACACAGAAGTAACAAAAAGGCAGAAGGAGCGAAAAGGCATAAGTAAAAACACAGAAGAAACGAAAAGGCAGAAGGAGCGAAAAGATATAAACAAAAACACAGAAGAACCGAAAAGGCAAAAGAAGCGAAAAGGCACAAACAAAAACACAGAAGAAACGAAAAGGCAGAAGGAGTGAAAAGGCATAAGCAAAAACACAGAAGAAACGAAAAGGCAGAAGGAGCGAAAAGGCATAAGCAAAAACACAGAATAAACAAAAAGGCAGAAGGAGCGAAGAGGCAGAAGCAAAAACACAGAAGAAACGAAAAGGCATAAGAAAAAACACAGAAGAAACAAAAAGGTAGAAGGAGCGAAAGGGCAGAAGCAAAAACACAAAAGAAACGAAAAGGCAGAAGGAGCAAAAGGGCATAAGCAAAAACACAGAATAAATGAAAAGGTAGAAGGAGCAAAAAGGTAGAAGCAAAAACAAAGAAGAAACGAAAAGGTAGAAGGAGTGAAAAGGCATAAGCAAAATCACAGAAGAAACAAAAAGGCAAAAGGAGTGACAAGGAAGAAGCAAAAACATAGAAGAATAAAAAAGGCAGAAGGAGAGAGAAGACAGAAGGCACAAAACATAGAAGAAGACAAGTCAGCAAAACACAAAAGAAGACGCGTCAGCAAAACACAGAAGAAGTGAAACCTAGAAGGAACAAAACCCAGAGGAATGCAAAACACAGAAGATACAAAACACAGAAGGAGATGATATCATCACAAAGAAAACACAGAAGGAGATGACGTCATCACAGAAGAAGCAAAAACCCAGAGGAATGCAAAACACAGACGATACAAAACACAGAAGAAGATGACGTCATCACAAAGAAAACACAGAAGGAGATGACGTCATCATAAAGAAAACACAGAAGGAGATGACATCATCACAAAAGAAGCAAGAACCCAGAGGAATGCAAAACACAGACGATACAAAATACAGAAGGAGATGACGTCATCACAAAGAAACACAGAAGAAGATGACATCATCACAGAAGAAACAAGAAGGCAGAAGATACAACTCCATTTTTGCACATCTTCTCTTATAAGGACCAAGACTTACTACTTATTGGGAGACACATTTTTCTAAGTCAGCTTAGATTAACTCAGATTTTTCCCTGAAGTAAGAAAGCGAAGTTTCCTTTATTAAACTTGAAAATTTTGATCGTATAAACTCGAGAGTGTCATGAGTGAATAAGCGAACATATACCATTTGCATCAAAAGATGAAAGTTTTGCAAAGCTTTAGTGGGCATTTCAAGCCACAATTACATTTATACATTGAAATCCCAAAATTCAAAAATACAAGAATTGCTCAAAATGTAACTAAAGCCCTGCTTAACAAACTTGTTTCAAAATACAAAATAATCAAGCCTAGGAGTGCTGCCTTGCCCTTTTTGACCTACTCGATATCCTGGTCATCACCCGAATGTGTGGGAGGAGATTGGGGGGTGAGCTTAAAGCCTGTCGGTAACAATCTTATAATCGATAATAAGCAAAAACCATTGAAAATAATCATCTTCATTTCAAAAACTCACATTAAGGCATAACATGAATACATAACTTTTGTCAACACATCATGAACACAAAAACACATCAAATTGATTCGGGTGAATCAAAAATATAACGTACTACGCAATTCCACTCAATGGCCTTGCGTAGTCGTGAACTTATGGGAGTCCATGAAGGAGTTCCATGCTACTAGCGGGCAGGCGGGAGAAGCCTTTAGACAAATTCACTGGACATACTTAGGGGATCACCACGAACCTACATAACATGTACTTTCATGACTTGTAAACTTGTTGCCCACAATGGCATTAGATCAGATGCTTGATTTTTCATGGCATGATATCTTTTCAAAAATCATTTCATTTTTCATTTTCAAAGTTTTGCACAGAATATGTAGCACTTTCTCAAGGCATTTAAAGAACACTTAAATGCACATTTGGAAGTAGTTGAAAATATTTATTTCACTTTTCTTAAAAGAAGACATTTATGGCTTATTAGTCAACTACAAAACTGTAACCCACCTTGAATTTCTTGTAGATAATTTGCTCAAGTGAGCCTCTCCTCTTGCTCCTCTAGTCCTTCTTGATTCCCTTTTTAACAAAAATACAATCCCCAAATCAATAGAGATTTTCATATGAGAAACCAAAGAAACTAAAGTATAAATTGATCCTGGTGCTCTTAAATGCATTTTCTAAGCTCTTGAAACCAAAACCCTTTCCAAAAATCCGAAGCCTTAAAATGCTCTTGCCTCAAATCTTCTTTAAATGAAGAAATGCTTAGTTCAAAAGAAGGCTCTTATCTTTCTCTATATTTTTCCCCTCTCGATCACTCTCAAAATTCCCTTTGATGGTTGAGAAAAATCAAGACCTAACTCGAAACTCTTTTCTCCCTCTAAACCCACACCACTCTCTCTACCTTCTTTCTTACTTTTATGCTTTCTCCATTCTGTTTTTTCTTACCATGTTTTTGGCTTTTAAAATGCAAGCCAATAAATTCCTCTTCCCATTTTGCCTCTCCTTCAAAGCCTTAAAGCCTTCCCACTTAAAGGATCTCCCCAAAATACCCCTTATGCAACTTATCACTTTAACTTTAATCCAATTCACCTATGTAACATAATCTCATTTACATTAGCATGCTACTTAAATCCAACGTACGCTAACCTAGCAAGTTCCCAAAATTAATCTAATCATGCTCATTTATCAAGAAAAAAATTTGGGGGCCAACAAATCATCATCAATGGTTCACTCAATTCATGCAACACATCATTTCACATAACACATAATCATATACTGCACTTTATATAAGTATCACATTTTCACTTAAGCATAGGCAAATTTGGCATTTCATTCTAGCAAACATACTTAACAATATGCATATAAAATGCTCATAAGACACTTTCCAATTATTACGTTGTTATGACCAAGTGCCTGAACTGCCCTGTATTCATTTTAGATATCGGGTTCATTAATAACTGTCATTTATCTGCTTGGGGGATACAAGGCTTATTTTACATAGTGAGCCTTGGGCTCTTAATCACTTTTAAGCTCAAGGCTCATTTTCACTCATTGAGCTTTAAGCTCTGATCGGTGGCTACTCTGATTACAACTGACATTATCTGATTGTGCATTTCATGAATGGAATGCATGTACCACAATCACTCACATTATAAGGCACTTAGGTCTTCACACTCACATTCAAGTAGCACTTCAATATCTTAACCAACATTCACATTCATCGGACCTTCTGTCTAGAATCCACAATTAAACACATTCAATTATCATTCAAAACATAAATTAAGCAAACAAGTAATTAAGTGAGACCATCTAGGTTACTCACTGTTTGCTCCAGAAGCTATTGCCTTGAAGTCCTGGAAACATCTAGAGGATGGTGCTCAATTCATTCCTCTATATTATGTAAAATATACACATTTCACAATTTGCACAATTTATAAGTGTTTACTAATGCACATGTAGGAAATGAATTATGTATAATGCATGTTCATGGAAATCCCAAGTATCTTTCCATCAATTTCTTCACAAAAATCTTTCTCATATCAAACTCATCTAAGTATAATTCATACTTAGGTTTATACCTCACTAAAACCATTAAAATCACAATTCATTTTCCATTGGCTTACTTTCATATTTTTCCACGACACTCTTTTGGGTCAAAATCAAAAACTATAAATTTTTATGGAGAGATGGAGGAACGTGTTATGAATCCAATGCTTCAGAAATTAGATCATTTGGAGGTCGGATGACAAAGTTATGGCTGAAGGAATCAAATAAGGTTTTTGTCCTCAATCATACAAAACCTATCTCGGCACAAATGGCATAACTCTCTCTAAAGATGTCGGATTAAGATTATCTTAGGATGATTTCAAAGAGGACTTCGAGATTTACAACTTTTTGAAGACCTTAAAGACAATTTATATCATCTGAAGGGTCAAAATGGACCAGACAATAGCATCAGATGAATAATGTACATAAGAAAAAGTTTCGGTCACACATAAGCAGAAAACAAACGAAGTAGAAAGTAGATGAAGTGAAAAGTAGATGAAGCAAAAAGCAGATGAAGCAAAAAGCAGACGAAGCAGAAAGCAGACGAAGCAAAAAGCAAACGAAGTAGAAAGCAGACGAAGTAAAAAGTAGAAGAAGTAAAAAGTAGACAAAGCAAAAAGCAGGCGAAGCAGAAAGCATATGAAGTAGAAAGCAGACAAAGCGGAAAGCAGATGAAGCAGAAAGCAAAACGAAGTAGAGTTAACTTAAGACGGAGCAAAGTCAACTTAAGACGATACTTCTTTACAGACGATATGACATCATCACAGATGATATGACGCCATCACAGACGATACGTCTTCATAGATGATATGACGTCATCACAGATGATATGACATCATCACAGACGATACTATCTTCACTCCTGAGCATTTCCCCTTATAAGGATCATAACTTTCATCCTCAATCTCCATGTTTCCTTTAAATTTTTACTTAAACACTCATTCCCATCTGAGACCATCATTTTACAATTACTCCCTAACTCAAAAACTATTTTCTTGATCATTTCTAAGTTTTCGTCAACTCACATCTAAACACCTATATATTCATAGATGCACAATGAAGAAATAGAGCATATCTAATTCTCTACACTAATCCTATACATCATTTCATTGCTATCTCAACTCAAAGAACCATTTCCACAACACCTTATCACTAACAATCCATCCAAAAACTAAATAACACCATATCTACAATTTTCATCTCCTTAACACAGTGTTTAAGAATATAAATATACGTAAATGCCATGATCATGCACTGACAAGAAATTTATCAACTTTATTTCAAAAATCCTCAACTCTAACAAATTTATTCACTACTTACTTGTTGAAGACTCTAAAAGCTTCAACTATCTTCAAGCCCTAACTCCATACAAACTTACGTAAACCACTGTGAACACTAACTAACTTCTGGTTTTTCTTAAGGTAGAAAAAATACTTAGTAGTGGCAGAAGTGGTGAGGGATATGAAAAAGCAAAGTTAACTCTCAGAAGGAGTTTGATGGAAAACTTTGTATATGGGAAGAAATTCGGAGAAGATGATAACAAGGAAAGAACTTAGGAAAAAGAACAAACCCCTTTTTAACTCTCGGATAACTCAAACTTACTTCTGACAAATAATAAAAGCAACTTAACACTTGTCACTTTTCCTAAGGTCTAACTCTAACTAAGTTTCTTTTGAAACTAACTCCATTAATTCTATCTTTACAATCCAACTATCTCCAAATCTTCTTTTGATCTCTTCCCCCCTATTTTCTATAATGTTTCTCTTAAATTTATTCCTAAATTCATCAAAATTCACAAATCACACAATTCTACTAACCAGTAATATTTTCAACATAAATAAATTAAAAATTCACTAAATTTCCAAAAAGTCTAACTCAATTCAATTATACCCGGAATCATTCATGAATGAATGTACAATTATTTTCATCTACAAAACATTCACTATTCACATGTATTTGTATGTCGTATTATGCATGAGCATGAAAAATGCATATTTACTATTCTAGCCTCCCACAGGTGATGGGATGTTACAATTTAGACCATCAAATCATAGTGTTTTCCAACATTCATGCTAAAGAGCTTTGTTTCAATGAACAGACTTATTAGGCTCTTAGATTACCCCTTATTGATCAACTTTTGGATAAAGATTCTTAGTTCCTAAGTAAAGGAACCTAAATTTGTTGATTCACCAAATGTTGCATTGAAATGGTTGAAAATATCCTTTTTTAAGTCTTCATATATGCAGAGGATTGTCCTAACAACACTAGGTAAAGAAATAATCCCATTGATATTATTTCTTATTAGAATAGCATTATGAAAATAACTAGTAGTCCTATGTCCATTCTTCAACCAAGGTACCCTTGATCTTTATCTTAAAAGTGAGGAGTGAATATCCAAAGCTTAAGTATAACTAAGCAGTGGTTCCTTCTTTAGATGCTTGAAAGCCACTTTACTAGGGTCTATGTAAGACTTGCTTTAAACATGGTTTATAACTTTCCTCTTCTCTAACATATTTTCCATTATATTTTTTCTCTCTTATTATCCAAAACTTTTAGTTCCTCTTTAACATATTATAATTTCCTTATGCATTTGTATGCTTTAAAACCTTATGTTCTTATTTGCATCCACTTAGTGACTGCTTGAATAAGTGCCTCTAGCTCAATTAAAAAATTGCTGAATTTGAATGTGTAATTCCTTATACTCAAGATTTGTTCACGATGAATCTCATTTAGAGAGTGATAATAGAAAGTTATTGAAGTGAAGTTTGTTTAGTGGAGTTGGCTGAACCAAAGTTCATTCACGATAATGATATCTAATTTGTATTTTTTGTTGAAATAGAGAGTAACATTGCATGATTGAAACTCTTTTAATTATATCTTAAGTTATTAGCCTTTGTTATAAAGCTAAACAAAGTATGAAAGATGCTTCTGGGATATAACTTTGATCCTAAACCATCTTTTTCCATGCAACTTTAGGGAGATTAGAAGAGGCTCAAACATGTTTTGTTTGTAAACTAAACTAAGTTATATGTATCTCATATAATTTAGTCCTTTTGAGGGATTGGCGCTATAACTTGGTATATTAGATATCATAAACAAAAGGCATCTCAATTGAAATCTGCATGTTCTTTTATACCCTACCTCGCTAACTTTGGCATTATCTAATACTAAATGTCTTGAACTTTTAAAACTAGGAAGTATACGCAAAGGCCCTTAGCTGTGCCAGCCATTAAATCAAAATGAAGTCACTTTGCCATCCTCAGTTATGGTTTTATATTTTGGTTCATGCTGCTGCTTAACTTCACCATTTAAAGAGAGTATGATGTGATTGCCTAAAGTTTAAATTTCCCAATGCTCTTTCTATTAAGTAACTGAGTATATATCCATTTTAACAAGAGTAATTCTTATCAACATGAAGTTTTCATATTCTTTTTCTAATAACATGTAGTTTGCATTCTAGATTGAGTTAGTTCCTGAGATTCCCTCATCTTTAAGGCATATGCATCTTTCCACCTCACCTTTACATAAGTTGCTTTATTAGGGTATTCAATTCATAAGAAGTTTTTGATGATTTTTTCAATAGCTTTCGTTATGAAATTTAATAAACTTTTGGAGACCAAATATGAGATTTTTAAATATATGAAAGTTAAATTTTAATTATTCAATTAAATCTAGATTCTAATTATGATTTGTAATTAAAGTTTAATTTAGTTATTTGATAAATTTAAGTCCTTCCTTATATAAAGGGGAAAATATTAAGGGAGTTAGCACTCCTTGTTAACCCCTCTTCAAAATTTAAGAGTTCTCTTTCCTTATTCTATGAATACCATTAAAATTTGGATAATCGAACAAATGTGGTTAGTCATTTCATCGAAAAACAAAATTTTACATAAAGTCCTAATCAAGAAATAAAAGAGTATAGTTTCAAGTTATTTTATTAAAGTGATTCAAATAAAAATTGTAAAAAATTTTCTTTGAGCTTATAATTTTATAATAGTTGAATAGTTGACTTCCTACTACTAATATCATACTTCTTTAATTGTTTAACCTAATTTTTCACTTGAATATTTTTTTTCATAAGTTTCTAGTAGTTTCATATAAAATGAAAAAGCTATAATTAATTTGCTAAAACTATTGTATGTTTAAAAAATTGCAAAAGGATGCTTGTCATACCATTGTTTGTTTCTAAACAACGTCCAAAACATATAATACTACTACTTATTTTTATAAAATGTTTAAAATAGGAGTTGTATTACAAGTTTTTTTTTTGTTCTACTGTTAGTCCTAAATATTGTGCCATATTTCTATTTATGAAAATCTAGAAACATAGATATTGTTTAATTTAAGATTACTATATTAATAAAAGTTAAGGTAGAAGACATAAGACTCCCTATAGTTTAAGTAACTTTAAAATATTTTATAATCTTTAAAATTCTTTTAAAAATTCTTTATGATTTTTAATTTTCTATAATAACCTTATATTTCACTATTATATTTTGACATGAGTTTAAATTTTTCAAAACAAAAATCTTTATGATTTTCAATTTTTAAAAAAAGTTTACTGTTAAACTCCTGTTAAAAATAATAGTGAAATACACATAAAATAAATATCACACGTAAACCAATTAAATGTTGATGATATGATGACCAATTCTAACTATTAAATCTAATCTAACTAATAAAATCCAATTTAATGGGAATCAGGCATATACTACTCGAGCTTTAGGGAATACCAGAGTTCTTTTAAAGAATATTAGGGGACTGTTGACATGAATTAGGATTAGGAAGGAAAAAGAAGAGCTCAGTGACTTAGTGGTGGATTTATATGTAAGGAATAGGGTTTTACTACTTTCTAAGGGTTGAATTTAAACCTATCATGATGATCCATGTGAAGGTGCAAGCTAGAGATTCCTGGTTATAAAACATAACCACCTTCATACTTAGAGTGTAAACATCATTGATTATGCATTGTTGACTAAAGAATTATAAAGTAACTGATAATAGAGTTTAATATGTAACTAACACTAGAATTGTCTTTTGTTACACTAGAATTGTCTTTTGTTCACATAGTCTTATCCATTATAAAACTAATGCTGATTGTGGATTAAGATAAGCACTAGTCTAATAGCACTTGTAAATAAGGTTTTGGTATTTTGAGAAATGATTTTTTTGTTTTGAGTATTTATTTCCTTTTTTAAGTCTAGTTTTAGGTTTCACGTCTATAAGAGGTTCATAGATGCTTGGGAGTTCTACATTACTACTAATTATTCAAAACCATTGGAGAGATTTTCTTCCATTTTTTAGAGTTCAATTACCTAATGTTCACTTTAAACTTTGATCTTAACTAGCTTGATAGTGGTGATTAAAACCCTAGGATCTTGTTACTATAAATTCCATTATACTTTTTGAAGTATAGCTATTCATATCGTTCTTTTAGTTGTTTTTGTGTTTGTTTTCTTAGATTACCTATTTCCAACGAAATGGTCCTGGGTCCTATCATATTGATATTGGATCTCATCAGTCCTATTGCTGATTTTCATATCATAAAATTGTATCAGAGCCTAATTCTATGTTTATGTTCATTCCTAATATAATTGTTTATGTAACTTTATTCTTTATCGTTCCTTTTTTTCCTAAAAATTTCATTGAAAAAAGTTGTTCTTGAGTTTGCATTCATTGTTTCATGAGTTTTAACTTAGTAAAAAGAAAACACTAACAAAGTTTTTGTGACAACATTTTACATAGTGCAATAATTAGTAAGGGGATTGGCTAATTAAGAAAAATATTGATAAGATGTTGGTTAGTGATTTATAAATGAGACAATTCCAAGATTTTTTTTCCATATTTTGCCCTCTTTTTTCCTTAGATCATTCCACTATTAATGTACCAAATATCAGCTCCTCGTTACACCCTAAAGGCCCTTTTAGATTCTTCAATTTTTGTGTCAAAAATTGAAGGGTTCAAAGAAGTTGTTAGGGTAGGTATGAGCTTGATAATTGTAGGATGTTATGCTTTCCAAATGATGAGGAAACTTAAAGATGTGAAAGAGGAATTGGAAGTCTTTTAGTGTAGGATTTACTCTAACACTAGCATAGATCTTCAACCTGCTAAGGAATCACTAAAGAGAATTCAAAATGAGCTTTATTTGGATCCTTTTAATCATATATTAGGAGCCATATAATCTAAGGCCCTTAATGAATATAGCAAGCTCTCTAATTTCAAATTTCAATATTAAAGCAGAAGGATAGGATTTAGTGGCTAAATGATGGAGACACTAATACCAGGTACATATTTAACTTTGTTTTGGTTCAAAGAAATAGGAATATGATCTCTTGTTTGATTAATGATGAGGTGAATCTTTGTAAGGATAAGACCAGGATAAATAAGATTGCTTTTAAAATCTATAAAAAAACAAATGTGGAATTTTAATAGCAATTCTCCTATGAAGGATATTAGACCTTTTATAAAATTTTCAATAAGTTGGCATCTGAAAAACACTCTCATTAAATCTGTCAATCCCTAAAAAATTAAGGAGACTTTATTTAGCTTGCATCTAAATAAGTCACCAAGGACAAATTGCTTTAATGCAACATTCTTTTGGAAGCATGTGGATTAATTGGTGATCTAATGACTATAATTATATAGGATTTTTTCAAAAGCAAGAGAAAGCTTAAAGATATGAATATAACTCATTTATGATTGACCCCTAAGTCTAAAAATCTTAACTCCATGCATGATTTTCGTCCTATTTCCTACTACAATGCATTTAACAAGGTTTTTTTTCTAAGCTTCTGACCAACAGATTGAAGTTGGTTTTTAAAATTTTTATTAGTTTATGTCAGTGGAATTTTATCTCAAGAAGATCTATTAAAGATAGTACACTATTGGTTTAGGAACTTTTCAAAGATTATGGCACCAAGGCTTTAACCTGTTCAATGAAAATTATTCACTATCTTTAGGATTTTGATTTCCTAGTCTTATATCTATTCAACTTCTGATAATGTTCTGGTAATGACTCTTCCTCTAAAGATATTAATGGCACTAAAAGAATCAAACACTGGGACCCTTTTTCCCCTTATATGTTTGTCGCTAACCATAGAGGTTCTTACAGTATTAATTAACTTCTATATTGATTCATACAGAGACTTTATGTTTCACCATTGGCATAGAGGATTAAAAATATATGACTTAACCTTTTTAGATGATCTTATGCTATTTGCCATTGTAAACCTAACTTTTTTTTAAGTTATTAATGGATTCCTTTAACCACTTCTTTAGGCTTTTAGTTTTGAAAGTAAATAAGGATAAAAGCAAGTTATATATTTTTTCTAATACCTTAAATGTTAATCTTCTTAAATCTATTTATAGGTTAAACATACATTTTCCCCTTTTAAATATCTTGGTATACCTATACTTCCAAGAAACTTATATTCATTTATTGTTCCTTTACTTGTTATAAGTTCAATGCTAATAACCAAAAGAGTTTGAAGGCTCTTTAATGAAAAAGAGGTTTTATGGTCCAAATGGAATAATGAATATTATTTCCCCAGAACTAGCTTTTGGTAGCTCAAATTAGTAGATAACATTCATGGTTCCTTGTACAAGTGCCTAAACTAAGAGACTAGCTTCACTCCTCCGTCATGAGTTTGATCAGAAATAACAAACTTACATAGTTCTATTTTGACAATTAAGTCAAGCTAAGATCATTGCATCTAAGGGAAGACTATTCTATAATTAGTATAATAATTCTCCATCACACAAAAGTTTATAATGTTATATCTTTTGGGAATTGGTATTATAGCTTTACAAATTATACTTACATTGTAGATAACTTACCTGATTATCACTTGAATCCCAATGAAGAGGACAAGGTCACATGGTTAAGGGACCCTTCTCACAAGTTCATAAACAAATCATCCTTTAATTTGTTTAGACCCCATTCATAGAAAGTTCTATAGTATAATCTTAGTCTAAATCTTTAGGCCTTTTTCATTAGTTGGCTTGCTATAAGGCAATGGGTACAAACTAGAAACAGATGTTATAAGGTCCAAGAAGCTCTTTGCTTGTTATGTTAGCTTGTTATTGAATCCAACTCTAACCTATTTTTTTTCAATATGCTTACTCGTAGATACTTTGGTCCAAAATTTAGTAGCTAATTCATCTCTATTGTAGGGAAAGAGATTGGTTTATTATTGGTATATGGGCTAGTGAAACTATTAGTGGCCTAAAATAAGATCTTTTTGTCTCTAGGCAATATGTCTCTAAGAAATCTTTCTTCAACATTAAATTTAATAAATGGCATGATAGGAATAACATATTCCACAAAGGTCTAGCTATAGACAAGAAGGAGATTGCAACTAAGGCTATATTTTAGATTAGGGCAATCTTAGTTACATAAAAAGCTCATATGAAAGCAAATATAAAAATGAAGATTGTCTAAAACCTTGAAGTTTAAGGTTGTCTGTCTTGTTAATGTATAATTATGATTAATGTATTTCTTTAACTAGTGTTTTGATCTTTCCTGATAGGGGATTTACCTCTTATTTTATAAATATTATGAAGTTTTACCTACTTTAAGTAAAATCAATGTAATTCCTGTAATTTAAAAAAATTAGTGAATGAAAATCCTTAAAAATCTTTATTTAACACAAATATAGAGGAGCTAGTTATTCCTATTCCAATAAGAATGAGGAATCTTACTACCATCATTATTCTATTTATTTAGTAGTTCTTGATCTTATTGATTTTTCTTTTATAAATATCTTTGTTTAGTTATTTTCAAATTCTTCTTCTTATTGAGTTAAATTTTGTTACTTTGAGCCCAATTTCTTATTTGAGTTTTCTTATTATTGGGGAGTATTTATTGAAGGGGGAATATTTAAAATTAGCCTTCTTGATTTATATTTTCTATGTGGCAATTTGGTGAAGTTAGGTAAAAGTTTGAGAAACATGATGTTGTTATAGCTAGACTACAACATAGTCCACCTCCTTCTACTATTATGGATGACTCTAAGGAGAATGATGGAATTGAGGATGTTAGCAACTACTTGGGAGAACTAAACCTAAGGGTTGGAAGGGGAGGAAGAATACAGATACAAGTAGGGGACAAAGTTAAGCAGTAATAGTTATGAAAGTTGTAAGTCAGCCCTATAGATAGTATCTAGCTATGGTTTATGATTGTAAACATGAGTAGAACTTAGTTTTGATTATGATGAAATGATTGTAACAATATAACTAAGGAATAATTAAAATTTAATTGTGAATAAAACAATAAGAAGCAATCCTTGGTTTAATCCACATATAGCTTTGGAACTCTGTGTAGGAAAATCCCGGGAGGTACATCACATGTACCAGCAGCGGAAAACAAAAATTTTTATTACCGGGACCTTCCCGA
>JANVCQ010000006.1:17382590-17395422 GCA_025531925.1 Erythroxylum plowmanianum | reverse complement strand
TTGGAAAAGGCTAGTTGGGACCGGCCAATCTAGAATAGTTTGGACCTTTGAGGGATCCATACTAATACCATCTTGGCGAATGACAAATCCTAGAAAAGTCAAAGAATGATCACAAGAATGTGGTCAGATTTTCCAACAGCCACCAGAGAAAAGCGATAGACCTAAGCCGACATTGGAGGAGGAGAGAGAAAAACAAAAAAGGGTTTTCTGGCCATTGGGGAGGGAGAGAATTTTAGGGTTTTTCTCAAACTAGATTTGATACCATGTAAAGTTTAGAGAGAGAGAGAGAAAACCCTAGAGGAAAAATATTGTTTTGTCTTATTTTACTAGGCTTATAGTACAATATATATACAGTAACTATATGGGCCCTGGACCCTGACAAACTAAAACCTAAACCTAACTAATACAAAATAAGCTATATGTACAATATATTCAATTCAACATCTTGTATGATCTTTTTTTTTATTATGTTGTTATTTTATGGTCTCAATCTACTCATTTAGTATCTCTCTCTTTTTCAGCAATTTTGTACATGTCTTCAGATTGCTTTTTATAGTTTTCAAGTGAAAGTTGGACAAGATAACCAGTTGCACACTATAATTTTTACCTTCCCTTTTTATGTGTAACCATAACTCTCATATCCTTCATAGTTTAATAGTTATTTAAGAATTTGGAGAAAAACTATGCGTTTTGTTTATCTTTTTCTTTTTTTCATCATTTGATATGTTTTTCTATTAGTGTACAGGCTGTTTTCAGCTCGTCTGTTTTGGCTGAGATGACTAGATCGGATAGCACGTCCACAATATCAGTTTTAAGTGGTGAAAATCTATCAGCCGAGTTAGCTAATGAACTCATGGCCATCCAGGTAACTCAAAAAGTCTATTTATTTGTAGTTGTTGTAGTGGCAGTATTTGTTCTTGCATTGGTCTTTCATGTTTGATCAACTTTGTAAACCATAATTCTGAAGTTAAGAGAAAATATATAACTGAAGTTCTATATTCTTGGCATGCTGTAAGGAATTCTTATAGCTTGGTGTGCTCCTTGCATCCATTTGCAATGTTCTGCTGGTGGTTTCAGATGAAGTTCAGGATGATAACATGTGGCGTTTATTGTCTACGGTATGATTGCTTACCTGGCTTCTTTTCATAGTACTGCTCGAGAGCTTTTGTTTCAAAAACAATTTAAAGGGATTTAATAGTAGTAATCCAGGGTGGTATTTAAGCTTCCAAACGAATAGTTCAATGCAAGTTAATGGTAGTATTCCATGGAACAGTACCTAATCTTGCTAAGAATTTTTTGCATGACCAAAGGACACTTGGACTTTGATTGACTGTTTTGTTTGGTTAATATGTAATAAAAAATTGCTTTTTGGAACATTTGCTAGACTGATTTCTATGGCAATTGAGGCATTTTGTTACATTTTTGTTAGATGTATCATTGATTTTTGCATGGATTCGGTATTCCAAAGTTATAATATGTTTTCCCTAAGCTAATCAACTATTTGGTTTGAAGAGTTATGATAGCAAGGTGACTTATTTTTTTCTGGTTTTTCTATAAATTTGTTGGAATTCAAATCATTGGTGTTGAAACCTGAGATAATCAGTTTTTACTAGACTTCTGATATGGAAACTGACTTCTTTATATTTCTTTAATCTCTATTCATCTTTTGTCTCCAACATCTTGCACCTCCCTTTGCTCTATGTTTTTATTTTAATTCTCTTGGTGGGCAGTTGTCAGAATACAGCCATGTGGAACCATATAATTTTTACTTTCATTTTAACCTGAATTTGTCTAATGGTTTGCGCTTCAAAAGCATGTACTTCCGAAGCTTCAACTTTTGAGCCCATTGATTTAAAAATGTACGAGATTTTTTACAGCATAGAGCTATCCTTAAGAATCTCATGCAATCTGCATTATCTCCACACTCAACAGATGGCTGATAGTAGTTAGTTAGCTAATGGTTGCAGAGGATGTGTCTTATGATCTCTTTCACCTACGTGGCTAATGAAATTACGCTCATTTAATTTTTCTTCTCCTTGGTGATGTAATTTTGTAATCCATAGATGTTTTCCCTTTTTTTGTATGCGCAGGTTGACCTGTTGAAACACGGCATACCTGATCCTTCTTTACTAACCACTTCACATTTTCAGAGCTCTACCATTGGATTTGAAAAAGAAAACAAAGATCAAAATTTCAATGGTGGAGAATATATTGCTACTATGGTCTTTGTGCATACCAAGTGAGTAGTCCTTTTGCATTGTATGAACGCATTGCCCCTTGATGTGGGAAAAACACTTGCTAATAAAGGAGATTAACGATAGTAGTTGAAGATAATTAATGGGCTGTTTCCCCGCTACATGTGATATACTTTCATGCCTTTCATTATATACTACTATTGGCTCGAACTATTCAAGCTTTTATTTTATTTTGACAAAGGTTAAGTTAGGGTTTCCCTGTACGGAATGGCCATGATGACCCATTGCCTAAGAAGCCAGATTTTTATATTTAATTATTTGCATCCTTATTTACTGTTTACTACGTTATTTTGCATAAAGAGGTGAGAACTTATAAGAACTTATATTCCTGTATTTTAAGGCTCCAAGATCAAAATCTTACTCCCCGGTGCTTTATGCAACTGAGGAAGTTGCTGGAAGGGTATTTTGGCTCCTCCTCATTCATCAGAGCAAAACCTTGGAACATTGCTAAAGATCTCTCTCTGTCTTCGGTAGCCACTGTAGAGGATGATGTTACTGATTTGACCTCACGGAATCTATTTCTAATCCCATACAATAACAATGACAATTCACCAAGATCTCACTACGAAAGCTACATCTCTGCCCTGTGGAAACTGCGAGATCAGGTCTGTATTTGCAACGTTAATTAGTTAATCTACAATTGAGTTCCTAAAAATTTTGAATGTTATTTCTCAGTGTCGAGAAACCGCTTAATTTGGAAGTGACTTTAGTTTCTTCCCTATTCTCAGGTTTTATCCTTCAATTGCTCTTCCTTCGCAAGAAATGTTTCAGAACGTGACTGGTTAAAGAACTCTGCAAAGATATGGGAGTTAGTTAAAAGCTCTTCAATCATTGCTGACTACGGTCGATCACTTCAAAGCTCAGGAATGTTTAGGAGGTAGATTGCTCCTATTCCTATGTAGTAGTTGTGAGTAGCGAGAGGCAGTATATATGTTTATGCGAGCTCCTTTGCTCCTTATGGATGCTTTAACTGCACTATTATGTTTTCGGCCAAGAATGAAATGCTGTTGATCTCTAGAATCCGTTGACTTTGTGGTTGCTTAAGAACCATTGCTTGTTGATGTCTTGATCCATCCTACGTTTCTCACCCTTTTGTGGGACAAGTTCATATTTCGGGTTTGCTCTTTTAGCTTTACACACACTTGATTTGGCTTTTATTAGGCTAAAATTCACAATTGACGAGGTTAGAGAGAGAAAAACTTTTTACTTTTTGGGTTCTCACGAGTGTAATATACGCATATTATTATAAGAATGAAAGACACATCTCTGAAGTCTATGTATTTCAATTTAAATTATTGGTATGACGAGAGGAGGTTAAGTCTTTGTTAAAAACAATAACGGGAGGGTCATATTGCATTATTTTTAAACGTGACAGTCATATCTAAGTAAATTAAGTGAAAATTAATAAATTATATATGTAATATGTGTCTGATTTATTGATTATCTTATTTATAATTATTATTTATATCAAAAGTATAATAATATTAGGTTAATTACATTTTAATTTTGAAACCGTACTTGATATAAAAAGATTTTATCTTAACTCCATTATTAACATAATTGATGTGGATTAGTATGTTGGTTAGTTCCTTTTATAATATTTTGAAGGATCAAATATTCGAGTCTAATTATAAGATTTTAAAGAAGCGATTCTTAGGAGGCAATCATTAATTGGGATTTTTTAGACTTACATTTTTATTTGTTTCGTTGGTTTGGTATTTCTTTGGTGGTGTGCTCTTTACTAATATTTTTTGTTTTTGTATTACTAATCTATTAGGTACAATTAGTAAGTATACCTATTATTGATATATAAAACAATGGTAAGTAGGGTCTGTCCTTCAAAAGAAGCCAGGTAGACCTAGAAAACTCTAAACCTATTAACTAGTTAAAAATAATAAATAAAAAAGGATTACGATAAATATGATAACAAACAAGAAAGGAATATGTTGAATTTTATTCATCCTTTTTTATGTCCAAAATACAAAAATCAATAAGAATGTGAACTTATCAATTTTTATGATAACCTTCTCACCAATACCTTTAGAACATTTAATCGAGTTATTTGCAAGGTGAATTACTCTTATATTAGGATTTAGTTCACTCCAATCCTAAATTCTTAAGCATGATATGAGACTCTATATCGATATTAACTTTTTTATTCGCCAATGTCTTATAAGTATAAACATCACCAATAATGTAGGGAATATTGAAACTTCCTAGATCATTTAGCTAAGGGAGTAAGGTATCTTGGAGGATGTCGATGTTTATCACATTTTATCTTTGATCCTCCTTTGCAAACTCGTTTTTTCATCTTCCTCTTTTGGATCTTCCTCATACTACTAGGTATCATTTTCCCCCTATAATATACTGATCAATTCTTTATCAATGTTTTAAAAACAGGACTGGACATCGAACCTGTCGAAGGAAAGGTTTAAGGTTTAGAAGTTTAACTGGTAGTAAACCGCGATAAAACCGGTATATAATAAATAAAAAGTAAAACTTCTAAGAATAAGTAAAAATAAAATATTTTATTGAAATAAAAATCACCAATGCCTATTATTATATAATGAATTAATAATAAATAAATATGAGTCTAATATAAATATTAAAATAACAATAAAAATCAAAATTATATTTCTGAAGAAGGTTGCATCTCGTCATCGGCAAAAGCTCCAAATTCTTCAATACGTTTAAAAACACTCCAATTACGTTCACAACCTAATGCAGAAGTTGTTTGACTGAATAACCTAATAGCGAGTTTTCTCAATGTTGAAATACTATCACTGAATAATCTCCACCACTTATTTGTATTTTAAATTAATAGTTATGATAAAAATATATTATTATTAAGTAAATAATAAATTAAAAATATAAAAGTTACTTGGCTACAGTTTTTTCAAAGTTAAAAGTGAATAAAAAATTAAAAACATGATAGACCGAATTCATTGTGTATTAGTCTTATTTATGTAAGAAATAAGAAAAAAATTTAAATTATATAAGCATTATAGATACAATTTTTGAGAGACTATAACATACTTAAATTTTGCTTTTGCGCATAATTAATTGAAATTATAAAATAATTATATATATATATATATATATATATGTATATATATGTATATATATATATACATATATATACATATATATAATGATACACTAAAAATTTTATGAATATGGAATTTAATTACAAATTATAAAAAAATTATATATATTTATCATTATTATATATATAATATCAATCATTATTATATATATATATATATATATAGATATATGTATGGTAAGGGATGTAAATCTTATTTATACAAAAACATTTTTCCATTAAAAGAAGTCTTAGTCATGAGCAGAATTGGACTAACTCGCTTTATTCTATATATGTTTTAATGGATCTCCACTATAAACCGCAGAGCAATTCAAATGAAAGAATTCAAACAAACAGGCTTCCATTTGCATAAACAAATAGAAAAGATCAACGAAATGTTTGTGCAATGAAATCACGATGAAACATCTAGAGACTTGGTTAGTCGCACCTCGCGCAACATTGCTCCAAAAAAGACTAGCGAAATGTTTATGCTATGAAAACTGGACCAGACCGGGCCGGACGGTTCGACTGAAAAAGTTTGAACGATCGGTTTTTGTACATAAAAATTATTAGGTGAAACCGAACTAGACCATTAACCGGTTCAAACAATTTCTGGTTGGACCAGCCGGTCCGATCCGGTTTTTAAGACCTTGCTCTTTATTTCATAAGGCATTTCCTTAGCGGTTTCTTTAGGGTTAGACATTGTATTACTAGGTAATGATCTTCATGGTCACTTAATTCTTGTATTTTTTAGTTAATTGTTTTAAATTAAGAGGTTTCTTATCAAAGATTTATGACTTTTAAGTCGAGAAGTAATTGCTTGCATAAAGTCTCTTAATATCTCTTATAGACTTGGTTGCTCTTATTGCACATGTTGTTGTAATGGAGAGGGTTTTCTTTGAGTTAGTTGATTACTCTGAGAGAAATTTCAGATAATTTCTCCACCTAGAATTATACGTCTTATTATATGGATTGTTTTACCTTTGAAAATTTTCTATTTAATCAACTTATTTTATGTGCTTAACCATAGGATTTGTAACTTGTAACATAAGTTGTTCTTGATGGTAAGTTTATGATAAATGCTTGATTGACTATATATTTACTCCTTAATGCTTAGTGATTAATATTATGTGGTGCTATAGATACTTATTTTAGTTCATATTTTGTTTTAGGTACAAACAGGAGGAACAAGAAATAAAATGAGTGATAAACATTATCTTTCACGTCTTAATATTAGTGTTCAATCTTATTTGCCTTTTTGGAGCAAGAAGGAGATTATTTAGGGTGAAAACAGGATAAAGAATGAAAGAAATGAAGTTATTGCAACTTACATGATCGTATAAGTCATTGATAGTGTGTAGAAGCTTGAAGATAACATTTTTGCCACTTTTGTAATCTACACGATTGCATATGGACTTATAAGGTTATGTAAGTGAGCTAAATGATTGTGTAAATAGTGTGTAGCTCACTGTGAACTGGTAAGTTATGTGATCTCAACTATATTTGCAAGCAAGTTCTAGAGTTCCCTAATCATGAAAGAATACTCTCAACAAAAAATACTTGAATTTGGTGTTTAATAGTTCAAAAGGGCTCAAATTCTTACTAAATGAAAAGTGTCATTCATCTATCACAACAAGCTAATGTTCTTTTAATCATAATCCAAGTTAATCAATTTAAGCATGCAAGTATACTCATTCACTCATATTATGCCTTTCTAATCCCTATCGAGTTCATTTCATAACCATGCATCTCTAACTATTAAATGGGAAAAATAAGCACACAATACATAAATAATAATTTTTTAACAAATACTCCCCCACACTTATACATCAAATTGTCCCCAATGTGATAAGAAAATAAAAGAGGGATTTAAGATGCAAAAGAATGCAAACAAGGAAAAGTATTAAAACTAAAAGAAATTAAAACAACAAATAACAAAAAGGAAAAGGATAGAAATACGATACTAAGATGGGGGTGGAGGCAGTCTAAAGCGAGCATTCAGATTGGCTATGAAGTTTCTAATCGCCGCTACGCTAGCCTCAATGTTGTGGAGCCTATCATTTGTTCGTCATTCAAATGCTATCAATTGATTTAGTAGTGATTGGTACTCTACGGAAGTAGTTGGAGAAATCTGATGCATGGCTTCGGGTGGGGGAACATCATCTTCTTGTGCAGTTTCCACTTCTGTAACTCAAGTTTGCTTGTTACTCAAAGCTTCTCCCTTGTTGTCATTAATAAGAACATAATGCTCACTTTGCCTCCGATAACCTTTATCGACACCAAGGATTTCAAGTCGGGAGTGGAGTTGCCCGAAACTAGCCGCATTGGTCGTGAATGTCCTAACTACTGTTTTACCTGCACTACGAGCCACTTCACTTAAATTCACACCTAACCAAATTTCAACACTAAAAGGTCTAAAATGTACCATACACCAAAAAATAAATAATTTAGTTTTAGAAAATACCCCATTGCTATCTCCTCTACCGAATAATGTAAAAGTTAAAAATTGATGGAGATAGTGAATGACAGGGCCGATGATGGTAGATGATTTATATCGATTGGAAGAAAACACTTTCCTAGAATTGGTCACTTGGGACCAAAATTTGCTAGCCAAAAAATCCTCAAGATATTTATATAAATCACTGTTTGGAAAGCCAAAAATAACATTCAGCACTTCTAAAATGATAACGTGATGTGCATTCATTAATCGAAATTTAAGACTACCAATAGTGTCCCTAGTAGTAGTTTCATGAACTACTTCTAAAGTGTTTAGAAACTCTAATGTCAATTCCATATACCAATTTTTACTAAATTCAAAAAATTGCTCCCAACATATATTTGCAACAACTAATAGACTCGATCAAATATTCTTAATTCAATAAGTGCTTAAATCTATTTAGAATAATTTGACGATCCTTAAGAAAGGCGTACCTTTACTGGTGCTCTCTAGTTTGAAAGTTGAGGCACAGGATATTAGAATTTGGCTCGTGTGGTGTAGATGAGGGAACTATGAGTTATTTCATTCTTGGAGACATATTTGGCTTCCTCAGTAGAGGCAGTGTGTGTTCACCCGCTAGATTGATGTGGTGTGCATAGGTGCGCGTTGTGCTGAGTGAGGTGATGCACAGGCGTGCGTTGTTGATTGGAGTGGCGACAAGGGTGGTCTGGTGAGGAATGAGACATGGGCGTGTGTTAGGCGAGGGCGTGCGATGTGGTGTGACTGGCTGAGTGCAAGGACGTGCAACTGTGTGATGATTATTGCTAGAGAAGATGGCCTCACAAGCATGCAAGAGAGAAGAAGACGACAGAGACTGCAATTATATTGGTGAAGTATGAAGAACTAGGGACGACAGTGCACACAAATCTGGATGAAAGAAAAACAGAAGATGAGTAAAAATTAAGGTAACATATTTAATAATATTTAAAGACGAGGAGAGTCACGGGTGTGACCCATGACTGCAATCATGGGTGTGACTTCAATTCAATCACCCTGGTTTTTTTTAGATAAGAAGAAAATTAAATAAATAAACAAAAAAGTAAATTGTCATGCAACAGGAATAAGGAAAACAAGATAAAAATTATATGGTTTGCCTCCTATTAAGTGCTTCCTTAATGTCTTATATCTGGATGACCCAAATAGTCATTATTGAAGTGGATCGCTCAAATTGATGGATTCTATGGTTTTCTTCTCAATTTCCTTCCAAATATGGTTTCACTTGATGGCCATTCACCTTAAAGGTTTCTTTTGTTCCCAGGTTTTCTAATTCCACTGCTCCATATGTAAAGACCTTGATTACTTCAAATGGCCCATTCCACTTTGATTTCAACTTGCTTTTGGATTTATGTAAATATAGTGCCCTAGTAAGCAATTGTATTTACTTATAACTTAATTTTCTTCCATTTACTTTTGTAATGAAAATATTTATTATTAATGAAACAAAAGAGTGTGGTTTTTGTGAGCATAATATATCTAGTTATAAGGTACTGAGATGCTTTTTTAAGTAATATAAATATACATATGGGATACATGTATATTATATAAGAATCTAAATTAATGGATTCACAGTTGAATAATCAAGTTGGTCGCTTGATTATGGTTTAGACTGTAGTGTTGCGATTTATCTCCATATAAGTAAAGGTGTTTACTTCAAGGGAATGATGAGTTTCATATCATGATAGTAATTGACTATCGATAATGGCACTATTAAATGAATTTGGAATCAAGTATGTTTTAAAGAATAAAGTGGGCCATTACTTTAATTTTAAAACATACAACTTAAGCATTCGTTTATTATGGACCACAATCTTGATGAGTGGTGAACTTATATATGTTTTATTATAATTTTTGATATGATCGGAATGAATTTTTACAAAGTATCAATCCAGTGTCTGCATGTTGAAATTATTAATTGAAACATGTATCAGGAAACATTCACCCAAATAAAGAGTTTATAGTGATATCATCACTTGTAGATGTTTTATGGAGATTGGTGATTAAATTGGCGCCTTTGATTGAATGTTGGGCTTAGACTAATTAATTATTAATTAAAAGCCCAAATGAAAATTTAGAAATGGGCTAGAATGATTTAGTTTGATTAATTAAATTAAAACCAAGTTATTGAAGATAAATGGAGGAGGAATTTTAGTTTTAATGGGCTAAATGTGTAGCTGCTCATTTAGCATTGATTTGCTATATTAAAGATGGTTTTAACATGCTTTATCATCATTAAATGGAGTAATGATGTTATCATTAAATGGTTTAATGGTTGTCTTTTAATGATAGCATGTAACCTTTTAGCATTCATTGGATTAAAGAAGAAAGAGGAACATTTGATGGACCATCTTCCTTCTTTCATCACAAAATCGAAAATGATATGTCTCATTTAGGTTAATAGTCTTTGCATATAGCCATCTTAAAGACAAATGAGAAGAGTCTCATTTGTTGGCTTCTTTATGATTGATTAAAGAATGAAGTGATGCATTTGACGTAAATCTCTTCTTTCTTTTGATGTTAACCGAAATTGAGAAGAAGGGAGAAGGTGTTCTTTCATTTTTGACTCTCTCTCTCCTATCTTACATGGTATAGCCGAAAATTGCATGAGAGGTGTCTCATCTTTAGCTTCATTCTTCTAAGGAAAAATCTCTTCAAATGTTTCTTCTCCTTTCCCACTAAAGGATCTTGTTTAGTTAGTTGTCCAAGGAGAACAATTAATAGATCGGATTGGTCGAGGATACAATAATGAGAAGAGGATACATCACCTTGGAGTGGATACATTGCTGAGGATAGGATAGCACAGTAAGGAGGTAAAGCTGCAGCGAAGGAGTAGGTAATAATTTTCATCTTGTGTTTATGCAAATGTTTATCCTTATACCGTATCATGTATGGTTGTGTATGTTGATTTGGTTATATTGCTTCCACTGCAATTTTGATTTCTAAAAAGTTTTGAAATCTACTGCTTTATCCAAATCTTGCATGCTTTATTTTTTTGATCCAACACTTGCCTGGAAACAAATGAAATCAAGAATTATATAACAGAACTTTCATTCCAGGTATGAGAAACTTACCTGCAAAACCCTTATCATGAAGGCGTTTTGTTCTTTCTTTTTAAATTTTGGAATTCTAGTAAGCCTCACTCTAGAGTTCTTCCAATTCTAAAATTTGAAGCAAACGCTCCTGTCCTCCATCATCCAAATTTAGGTTCACCATCTTAATTGCCCACAATGCCTTACGCTCAACCTCGACTGGTAAATGGTAGGCCTTCCTGAAACAAGCCGATAAGCGCTCTTTCCTAAGTCAGTTTTATAAGTAGTGTGATATGCCCATAGTGTATAATTTAATGTTGTTGACCAATCCTTCCATAATGGGCAAGCCGTCTTCTCCAAAATCCCCTTAATCTATTTATTACTTGTTTCCACTTGTCCAGAAGCTTTTGGATGGTAGGGAGTCTCCACCTTGTAAGTTATGGCATATTTCTTCATAAGCTTCTCAAAAAGCTTATTGTAGAAATGACTTCCTCCATCGCTTATGATTGCGTGCAGAATCTCAAACCTACTAAAAATATTTTCCTTCATAAATTTAACAACAACAATAACATCATTAGTTCAGGTAGGTATTGCTTCTACCTATTTAGACAAGTAATCAACAATAATAGGTATATATTCAAATCCACAAGATTTAGGAAATGGACTCATAAAATCAATACCCCAATCTTTGAATAATTTAATAGTCAATTGGTTAATTAGGGGCATTGATAGGATTGAATTATCTTATATTTTCTTATGTATTTCCATGTGATTTCAATCCTATTTTCAAGATAAAATGCTTAATTAGTGTTGACTACTAGGTTGGATATGTTGATATATATTTGAGACCAAAAAGACAAGATATCCTAAAGCAAATTGGAGCACAAATGTTTAACAAGGAAAAGGGCACAAAATAAAAAGATATTATAGCTTGTTGGTGTCAGTATAAAACAAAATTGAAGACAACAACATTTAAACTTGGAACAGTCCTTGATTTGTTGACAAGTGGTGGCCTCAAAGCATAAATGAGCGAAGAAGCTTTCTTTTCCAAGAGCATTATTTGGCCAAGAAAAAGAAAAGACAACTTTCTTGGTGGTTTGAAATGGCAGCGCAACATTGGGCTAGGCATGAAACTCATGTGTTGGGCGACGCAGGGGTACGCTGCGTGAAACACATGTATACGCTACATTAAACACAGCGTCCCAGAAGCAGTGAAGAGGAAGGTTTTAAGGTGAGCAACATTAATTCAGCACATCAAGGGGAACAGTGGCAGTAGCAGTTAAACACACAAAAGAGGCATGAACAGGGGTCGTGGATCGAAAATCACAAAACCTTATTCGTCCCATTAATACATATTGCGGCGCAGTGAAGAGAGGAGAAACACAGCTTGGCTAAAGAGAGGAGAAGCACAGCTTGGTTGGAGATATTGGAGAAGGGCTGTAGAGTAGGCATGAAGAGAGTGCTAAATGGAACATCATCTTTAATTGTCCCATCGCAAATAGTGATGAGATGAGAGGGCAAATGGAGAAAATGACTCACTCTTGGAGTATGAAAACGAAGATGGAAGGCTTTTTTTCCAACACTGGTTCAACGAGATTATCGACGTCAAGTCACCGTTAAGCTAATTTTTATTATTTTAAAGTTGTAATTTTTTTGGGATTGTTGTGTTGTTGGTATTGACTTGATTGGTTTTTGGATGAATAATCTTAATATGTTATTTTGATTGTTTTATTTCAAACCTATTGCTAAAACATTTATTGTAATCCGTAATCATTACTTTGGATGTTTATGAGTAGCATCTAAGATCGTTAATCATTTGGAATAACATTACTTAGGTTAGATAAACCAAACGTGTGAGGTTTGTTGGACCCCGAACTTTCCTTGAAAATTAAAAATTATAAAATGAAATTAAATGAGAAAATATGGTATGATTCTTTGTAATAAATGAAAGGTATAAATGAATATATGA
>JANVCQ010000006.1:17340398-17351192 GCA_025531925.1 Erythroxylum plowmanianum | reverse complement strand
TATAATAAATTAAATGATTTATTAAATTATACTTTATTTATAAATTAATTATTAATCATTAACTGTTAATCTAATTAAGTTATAATTAATAATGATTAATATATTATTAAATAATTGATGTATATATGTAGGTAAGTAGTCACGCCAGTTGCTTAATATTCACAAGCGTGAGTCCCATGCACGATTGCGACATGCATATTCTTTTCTTTTTACGGATAATTAACACCTATATAATTTTATAACTTTTTAAATAAATATATAAATATATAAATATTAATTTATGAAAATATAACTAATCTACTAATTAATTAATTAATTAGAATTAGTGCTTATATTTTTCATTTTTATTAAATATAATATATATAATTAATTGACTAATTATTGATTAATAACAAAATAATTAATTGATTAGTTACTTAAAATAAAAAGAAAATTTATTATTATAGGAATCATATGCGCGACGAAAGTGTCATGATTGTGAAAAGATCTATCTTTGATTCCTTAACTAATGAATTAATTAAAATATAATTCGTAATAATCAATATATAATTAAATAATTGATAGATTGAAATATTATTAATTAATTAATTAATTATTGATTATTAACACGTAATTATTACTTATGTTATTATTAAGGAAATATTTTCCCTTTTTTAATTCATATTCTTAAAATATCTTTAATTAGTTTAATTATAACTATTTAGTATATTAAAATATAATTAATATATTATATATTTTCAATTATTTAAAATGTAATCGACTAATTAATTTATAAAAATGTGATACTTGATTAATAATGATAATTAGAATATAATAAATTAAATGATTTGTTAAATTATAATTTATTTATAAATTAATTATTAATCGTTAACTGTTAATCTAATTCAGTTATAATTAATAATGATTAATATATTCTTAATTAATAGATGTATTTATGCAGGTAAGTAGTCACACCTGTTACTTAATATTAACAGGCAGGACTTCCCTGCACGGTGCGAGGTGTATGTTCTTTTTTTAGAGCAATTAACACCTATATAACTTTATAACCTTTTTAATAAATAAATAAATAATTAAGTATTGATTTATTAAAATATAATCAATCTATTAATTAAATAGAATTATGCTTATATTTTTCATTTTTATTAAATAATATATATATATATAATTAATTGACTAATTATAATATATTATTGATTAATAGGAAAATAATTAATTGATTATTTAATTAAAATAAAATAAAATATTATTATTATAGGGTTCACAAGCGTGCTTTTAATTCCTTAATTAAATAAATAAATTAAAATATAATCCATAATAATCAATATATAATTAAATAATTGATTTATTCAAGTCTTATTAATTAACTAATTATTAATTATTAACACATAATTATTACTTATGCTATTATTAATGCGTTTGAAATATTTTTCCCTTTTTAATTACATATTCTTAATGTATCTTTAATCAATTTAATTATAACTAATTAGTAAATTAAAATATAATTTCACGTAATTAAAATATTGTCAATTAGTTAAAATATAGTTAATTAATTTTTTCAGAAAAATGTGATATTTGATTAATAATGGTAATTAGAATATAACAAATTAAATGATTTATTAAAGTATACTTTATTTATAAATTAATTATTAATCATTAACTGTTAATCTAATTCAATTATATTTAATAATGATTAATATATTATTAATTAATTGATGTATATATGTAGGTAAGTAGTCATGCCTGTTACTTTATATTTACAGGCGTGACTGCCATGTACGGTTGCAATGTGCATATTCTTTTTCTTTTACAGACAATTAATACCTATATAATTTTATAACTTTTTTAATAAATAAATACTTAATTATGCGTTCATTTGTTAAAATATAATTAATCTATTCATTAATTAATTTAATAGAATTAGTGCTTATATTTTTTATTAAATATAATATATATAATTAATTGACTAATTATAATATATTATTGATTAACAAAAAAAATAATTAATTATTTACTCAAAATAAAATGAAAAGTTTTTATTATAGAAGTTACAGGTGTGACTAAAGTATCACGCCTGTGAAAAGATCTATTTTTAATTTCTTAATTAAATAAAATTAAATAAAATATAATTAATAATAATCAATATATAATTAAATATTGATTTATTGAATTCTTATTAATTATTGATTATTAAAACGTAATTATTACTTATGTTATTGTTAATGAGTTTGAAATATTTTCCCTTTTTAATTGCATATTCTTAAAATATCTTTAATTAATTTAATTATAACTATTTAGTAAATTAAAATATAATTTCATATAATTAAAATATTATCAGTTAGTTAAAATATGATTATTTAATTGATTTATAAAAATGTGATACTTGATTAATAATGGTAATTAAAATATAATAAATTAAATGATTTATTAAATTATATTGTATTTATAAATTAATAATTAATCATTAACTGTTAATCTTATTCAGTTATAATTAATAATGATTAATAGATTATTAATTTATTGATGTACATATATAGGTAAGTCAACTAAGGATTCCTGTGTGATGGAGGAATGACCTGAAAGTGTTCAAAATAGAGTTTGGTGGTTATTGGAAAAGTTTTGTGCAATTTGATGTTTATCGAATAAAACTGGAAATTTGGCTTCTAGGAAAGAAGCGAAGTTGTAGAATTTTTTTTGAGCTACAGTTTAGAATCAAGAATCGGGTCAAACGAATAAGGGATGGTCGAGTTAGGTTGGTTTTTTTGAATGCATGTCTGGCTGGGTGGTTGATTGGCGATGATTGGAAAAACTGGCAATTTTGAGATGGTTAGAGTTAGAACTTGGTAGAAAACCCTTTTGGAGATTTCTAGTTTTAGAAGTGAACAATGTTATGGCTTTGGAATCACCTAAATCGGACAATCACAAAGAGTTATGAATTTTCTCGTACAACTGGTCAGACAAAATTCTAGTGATCAAATCAAATGGAACAATGAACAAAGTTGAATGTTTTCGGAAAACAAACAAACCCAACAATTGTTCTTTAGAGAAACAATCAAAACCCACACAATCTCTTGCTAAATTGAGAGAAAACCTCACTCTTTTTCATATATATTTTTCTCAATTCAAAATAGGAAAACAAAGAGCTAAAATAGGAAATTTTCTGGCAGCCACAAGAATTAGCTCCTCATATTCCTAATTTGCAGTTTCAGCTCATAAAAAAATAAAAGTTGTAATAAAGTCTCACAAAAATAGCTAATTGAAACAAACTAAAATAAAGTCTTCAAATCGGACCAAATACACCAATCCAGACCATTATTAAGCAGGAAATAAAACTAGTAATAAACCGAACCAACGTCTTTGAAAATAAATGTCTTAAAAATTTTGCTAAGCTTGGAATTCGACCTCATGCTCATCAGGTCCATAGACACACATTTTGAAGTCTCCAAGTGGCTTCAAAAGGACTTGTAATTGTATGACAAATTGAGCCCAATTTTTGCTTTCTCCATAACTTCTTTCAGCTCACTTGCAGCTCCTTAAACTTGTCCCATTTTTTATGACTTTTCTTCAAATCCCATAGCTAGGAAATCTTGAATAGTAAGCTTTGATGGCCCTCCATCATCCTCTCCCTCTTGAGAACTAGCCTCACTAGAAGAATTTGAATCAATCATAGTATCCTCCACATAAAGCTTTAGATCACTTATATTGAAACTGTTTGACATTTGATTATGGGTTGGTAACTCAATTTTGTAGGCATTGTTATTGATCTTCTTGAGCGCTTTGAATGGACCATCTACCCTATCACTAAGCTTGGACTTCCTAGCCAAGGAAAACCTTTCTTTCCTCAAATAAACCCAAACCAGGTCACCCTCCTTGAATTCCACCGGCTTCTTCTTCTTAGCTTGCCTCATGTAAGCTTTATTATGCTTATTTATGTTCTCTCGGACCTATTCATGCATTTTAACAATTTATTGGCCCCTTTTCTTAACTACAATGCTTTAAAAAGGCCTATATTGAACAAACGGAGTCAAGGAATAGGAGTCAATGGATTTAACCCATAAACAACTTCAAATGGTGAGAATTCGGTTGATTTTGACTTGGAACAATTATATCCAAATTCATTTTGTGGCAACATGGCATCCCAATTCTTTGTTTTTCCTCTCAACAAACTCCTCAAAATCCCCCCTAAAGTCCTATTAACCACCTCGGTTTGACCATCTATTTGTAGGTGAAAAGTTGTGCTAAATTTGAGTTTTGTCCCTAATCTAGCCCATAACACTCTCCAAAAGTAACTCACAAACTTCACATCTCTATCACTAACAATATTTCTTGGAATGCCATGCAATTTGACAACATTATGGAGATACAAGTCCACAGATTAAGCATCATTAGATTTAGCACGGGGAATGAAATGTGTCATTTTAGAAAATCTATCCATAACAACCATAATGCTATCAAATCCCCTCTTAGTCCTAGGCAAACCTAGCATAAATTCCATGCTCACATCCTCCCAAGATTTGTTTATTGTAGGTAAAGGTGTGTAAGGGTCGTGGCCTTGTGATGTCATCTTTGATCTATTACAAGTATTACAACCACTCACAAGCCTAGCTATTTCCCTAAACATCCTCGGCCAATATAAGTTAGAATGGGCTTGTTCAAAGGTTTTATCCCTCCCAAGATGGCCAGCTAGGCCTCACCCATAGACCTCTCTCAAGATTGCCTCCTATAAAGAACAATTTGGAACACAACAAGAACCATTTTTAAACAAGTAACCATTATGCAAAACAAAGTCCCTAAATGCACCATTATTTTCCTTAGTCCTAGTAAAAATTTCACCAAAATCTTTGTCATTCTCATAATGTAACATCCTGTTATCCATGTTAAAGCTAGAATTGTGTATTATGAAAAATTACTGAGAAATTAAAATATGCATATCATGCTTAAGTTAAATATGACATGCACTTTTTTGCACATTCGTATGATTGTACATGCATTTATTGACATTTTTTGGGTATAATTGAGCTATTAAATGCAATTAAAATATGATTAGGAAATTTTGGTGTATTTAGGGTATTTTGAATTTTTTGGTGAATTTTAGAAAATAATGAAATATGGACCAATTATAGTGTGAAACATGACCAATTATATGACAAATGGCTTGTATGAGTGGTGATAAGTGGCAGACTTGTTTGAGTGACATATGTAATGCATGCAATATAGCCACGTGGTCTTTTTTTGAGTAATGAAAGATTACACGTAGCTTATGTTCTATTCAGGAAGTGATTATTGTAGCTTTTGATATGCACCGAAAGCATTCAGCAAAGAACTCTTTCTTTGTTCCTTGTCCATCACGAATATTGAATCCTTGTATGTAATTGAGTTGCTCCTTCTACTGAGAAGTACAGCTGAATCAAGTGTTTATTGTTAATGTTTTTATAGTGTAAATATATACATGCATGAAGAGTTTAATAAGTGTGGTTTAGGTGATGAATTAACTAGATGATGGATTTGTGAAATGGGAATTGTTCAAAAATTGTATGAAATAGATTTTGGTTTGATATTTGTGAAAATTGATATAAGTTGATGAAGAAATATATATACTCCCTTCTAGTTATAAGTTGATGTACTATTCATGAATGAATGTGTGAAGTATTAATAGAGATGAATTTGAATGAGTTTAGAACTAAGGGAAAAGTTTAAGGTTATGTAGTGATATAGGAAAAGCATTAAAATGAAAAGTTTATGATGAAATGAAGTTTTGATGAAAGATAAAAAGGTGCAAAAAATGGGAAATTACAGTAGAGAGAGAGAGAGAGAGGTATATATAAGGTTTCAGATTTTTAATGTTAAGTTTGAATTTTAGATTTTGATTCAGTTTTATTGAGTTTGAACTAAAAGGGGAGAAGTATAGATGATTTATGTGGTAATTGAATGAGATAGGAATGAGGAATCTGGATATAAATGGAAGCAAGAGAGGAAGCTGTTTAGTGTAGGAAGTAGGTCACAGGTCGCGATCGTGTTGAAGAAGATCGCAAGTCGTGATCATGCTTCTGCACGATCACAACTTGTTAGTGAAACTCTGTACGATCGCGACTTTCAACTTTTTCCAAACAGTTTACTTCTGAACATCCTTTGGTATTTTTGTTATAACTTCTTCACTCGATGTCCAGATGACTTGATTCTTGAACCAATAGATTTATAAGACATTGTTCTTCATGTCCACCAAAAATCTTAGCCTTATGAAATAGATTGATTGATGAATTTAAGATGAAATTTTGAGGAAATATTAGGAAAATTTATTCTGGATTTTGGATGTTGCATGACCGTAAGTTAAGGTCTCTCAATAGTGACTTTTTGATATACATAGGCATAAGTGATGATTTCACGCCCATGACTGAATTAATTTGGTGTTCATGACCGTGCATGGATGTTGCATAACCGTGACTCAACTGTAGTTGGGTTAATTAAACCTAAGAGCTTTTACACATGGAACATCTGTCCTTATTTTGCCTATAACTCCTCTATGGTTATCAAATTGGGATGATTCTTAATTGGGAGTAAACTAGAGATATAGGGATACAGATTGTCTGAAGAAATTGAATCTTAATTCAGTTTCTAAGACTTTCAATTTCTGGATAGAAGTTGAGTATAGTGTATTGTTTCAAAATGAGAACAATCTAAAAATGTTTGGAGTATAACGTTCAGATTAATGAACCAAATTGAATGATTTTGGTGTCATTAAAACTTAAGACAATGGAGAATAACTTTCTAGAAGGAAGTGTTGCCTAATTTTGTCATTGACCTTATCAGAATGATCATACAAAGTTGACCTAAAAGTATGTTTTTAGAAAACTCTCAAATGATCAATTGAGTTATGAAATTAACTTGACACTATTTTATTATGGTCCAAACCCTAAGTACTAAGTATATGTATGAGGTCTTTGATATTTGAATGATATAGTGATAAGAGTTCGATAAGATACCTAGGAATTGTCATTGAACATGCATTGTGCATTTTTGATATACATAGATGTGAATAAAGGCATGTTTATACATTTGTGCAAAAGTGTGATATTTGTAAATGTATTTTGTATGACATTAGATGTCATTCAGACATTGTCGGACCATCCAGGCAATAGTATATTGGAGCGTATTGTGAGTCAAGCTAGATGGTTTTTCCTAGGATTGATTGAATATGTTTAATTTCCATTTATTAACTGTTTATGATTTGTTTATGAATTCTGGACTTAAAGTTTGAGGAATTAATATTTGGGAATATATTGGAAGTACTCTGATTGCTGTGAACTTCTGATTGATATTTGTATTCTCAACGAGAGTTGAATGCCGAACTTAGATTTGATGATCATGAGATTCTGATTGTGCAATATATGTGACTGTTATGCATGGCATATTTTGTATTTGATGCATTTCATAAAATGCATGCTCAAATAAAGGCATTGTGACTGGTGTAGCCAGTATATAAGCGTTCACACATTAAGCTTTGCTATGTGATTTTCGGTTCTGATTGAGCCCAATGGGCCAGTATCTATATATGTGTGTGAAAGGCACTCGATTACAACAATAATAACGAAGCTGGAGTCTCACATGCGTTTGTATTTGTAAATATCTGTTTTGAATTTGTAATGAAATCATGATATGCCATAAGATTATGAGTATTTGGATTATACATGTTCTAAATGAATATATGTGAAATATGTGATATTGTGTGTTTGACCTGGGTGTCATCATCAATGATGATTTACTCATTGAGTTCGCAAAACTCATAAAAAAATACAACGTGACTTTTCAAGTACGAGACAAGAGACCTAGTTTCTTTAACCAGATTAAAGGAACATTTTGGACTTAGTTATGCCTCAGAGGTCTTTCAACTGACATCAGAAGAGTTGAAATTTTGTATTTTGTAGTTTCTTATCTAGAACTTGTATAAGGAATGTAAAATACAGTGTCACATTTGTAAAAAGATATTTTTTAATAACTTAATTAAATAAAACTAGTTAAAATATAATTCATAATAATCAATATATGATTAAATAATTGATTTATTGAAATCTTATTAATTAACTAATTACGGATTATTAACACGTAATTATTACTTATGTTATTATTAATGAATCTGAAATAATTTTCCCCTTTTTTAATTACATATTTTTAAAATATCTTTAATTAATTTAGTTATAACTATCTAGTAAATTAAAATATAATTTCATCTAATTAAAATATTATCAATTATTTAAAATGCAATAAATTAATTGATTTATGAAAATGTGATACTTGATTAATAATGGTAATTAGAATATAATAACTTAAATGATTTACTAAATTATACATTATTTATAAATTAACTATTAATCGTTAAATGTTAATCTTATTCTGTTGTAATTAATAATGATTAATATATTATTAATTAATTGATGTATATATATAGGTAAGTTAACTAAGGATTCTTGTAGTTCCGGAGGATCCAGCTATAGGAAAACTAGGAACGGAGAGTTTTTCCCCTTTCTGCCCCACTCTTTGGTCTTAAGAATGTTGGTTTAAGAATAAGAATGAGTGATTGCTCTTCTCTGACCCTTACTGCCCAACCTGAGAGCGGACAGTAAAAAATGTATATGTATAAATATATAAGTAAAAGCAAATTATCCATTCAATCGCTATTAGATTGATTGAATTCTCAAATACTCAGGAATTTTATTCATAAGCGTGGCTAAGATGCACGGTTGTGATATGTATGTTATTTTCTTTTTACGAGCAATTAACGCTTATATAATTTTATAACTTTTTATTAAATAATTAATTAATGATATGTTGATTTATTAAAATATAATTAATTAATTAATTAAATAGAATTAGTGTTTATGATTTCCATTTTTACTAAACACAATATATATAATTAATTGACTAATTATAATATATTATTGATTAATAACAAAATATTTAATTAGTTAATTACTTCAAATAAAATGAAAATTTATTATTATATGAGTCATAGGCATGACTTAAGTATAACACTGATTAATAATAAAATAATTAATTTATTATTTAATTAAATAAAATGAAAAAATTTTAATATAAGGGTCACATGCGTGACATAAGTGCCACGCATGTGAAATGATATATTTTAATACCTTAATTAAGTAAAATTAATTAAAATATAGTCCATAATAATCAATATAAGGTCAAATAATTGATTTATTGTAATCTTCTTAATTAATTAATTATTAATTATTAACATGTAATTATTACTTTGTTATTATTAATGCGTCTGAATTATTTTTCCTTTTTAATTACATATTCTTAAAATATCTTTAATTAGTTTAATTATATCTATTTAGTAAAATAAAATATAATTTCATGTAATTAAAATATTATCAATAAATTAAAATATAATTAATTAATTTTTTATGAAAAAGAGACACTTAATTAATAATGGTATTTAGAATATAAAAATAAATGATTTATTAAATTATACTTTATTTATAAATTAGTTATTAATCATTAACAATTAATCTAATTCAGTTATAATTAGTAATGATTAATATATTATTAATTAATTGATGTATATATATATATAATTAGATGACTAATTATAATATATTATTGATTAATAACAAAATAATTAATTACTTAAAATAAGATAAAAATTTATTATTATAGGAGTCATAGACATGACTTAAGTATTACACCTGTGAAAAGATCTATTCAAGGTTTTGAGATCCATACCGTACCGGCTGGAAAGTACCGTATTGGTCGGATAACGGCATGGTGGAACCTAACCTCGGTACCGGCTAAAAATACCAGCCAGTATTGGGGTTTTTCGTTGGATACCAACCGATACCCAACATACCGGAAAATATCGACTGGATTCGGGAAATTTAAAAAATTTGAGGACCTTTTTGCAAATTTGAAAATTTTTAACCTAAAACCTAAACCACCCCCTGACCCCTGACTACTGCTACGTCTCTCTTAAGTCTCACCCTCTCTCTCTCTCGCTCTCTCACTCTCTCACAGTCTCTCTCGCTCTCATCTCTCTCTCGCCGCCATCTGGGTCGCCTCATCACCGCCGTCGCTTGCTCTCTTCTCCGGTTGTCTCCTCCGACCCTCCCTAGTGCTTATATCACTCTCCTCCTCGCCTCATTGTTGTCGGAGTCACGATCTAGGTTTGCGTTTGGCGTCCCCCCAAAGATCCATCGCACCACAAGGTCCACAACACGTCGTCGCCGCACCACCAAGTCATTGACCCCTTGACTCGTCTGTGAAGGTGGACAATCTGAAAACTTGAAGCCACAACCCGAAGATCGAAGACTGGACGGATTCAAAAAATTTTTGGGGTCTGTTGATTATGTTTCTGTTGATCTGTTCTCTTCTCTATTGTTTGATATTTCCAAAAATTGTTGGTAAATCATAAACATAAATTACTAATTTTTTTGTGTTGTGGATTGGATTGGATTTGGATTTGTGTAATTGTGTTGATGAATTTGGGAGTTGGCTTGGCTGTCAATGGGTGGAGGACCTAGAGGTTGAAGTTGCTGTCACAGTTTTGGAATGGATTAATGATTGTTTTGTTTTGGAATGAAATTGCTTACGGTGAATTTGTGTATATATGAAGTAAATTGGTTTGAATTTGATTTTGGAATAGAATTGTTGAAGTTGAAATTGTTGGATTGAATACCGTGGGGTTTTGTTATTTTGTTATGAATTTCTGATATGAAAATTAGAATTGGAATTGAAAATGGAATTGTAAAATAGGGTTAGTATGTAATTAATTAATTATGTATTATG
>JANVCQ010000006.1:17324498-17335384 GCA_025531925.1 Erythroxylum plowmanianum | reverse complement strand
ACTCTCTCTTGTCTCTTCTAATTCAAGCCCTTTTGTTAGTCTTTCTTCCAAAATTGTCCCTCACTTACTTGGCCTTTTCAACTTTGCCCCTCCTTTGTCTTTTATGTCTCTAACCCTTTAATCCATTTAACATAAGTCAAATTTTTAATCCTTCCCTCACTTTTCTAATTAATGAACCAATTCTAAAAATAAATAATTGAACAAACAAACAAGACAAAAATAAATAACTAGACAATTAACAAGAATTTAGAAAAAAATCAGGATCCAACAGTGAGGACGTATCATCTAGTGAGGATGCTTCATCTAGTGCAGACGTATCGTCTGGTGAGGACGCTTCGTCTGGTGACGTCATATTGTCTGGTGATGACGTCATATCATCTGGTGCACTGTTCATCTGATCCTATCGTCTGGTCCCATTTTGACCTTATAGACAATCGAATTTGTCTTTGAGGTCTTCATGAAATAGTAGATATTGAAGTCCTCTTTCGAACCATCTAAACAACACCTCAATCCGAGTTCTCTAAAGAAAGTTATGACCATTTTTCTAATTCGTCTAACCCTTCATATGGGTTCATCTGATCCTATCGTCTGGTCCCACTTTTGACCCTACATATGATAGAATGTGTCTTCAAGGTCTTCATAAAGGTTGTATATCTTGAAGTCCTCTTTCAAACTAATCAAAGGACACCCTAATCCAACATCTCTAGGGAAAGTTATGACAATTTTTCCAATTCATTTGACCCTTCATTTGGTTTCATCTAACCCTATTGTCTAGTCCAATTCTAATCCTTTAGATGACAAAATCTCACTTCAATGTCTTCATAAAAGATGTAGATATTGAAGTTCTCTTTTAAAACTTCTAATAATTACCTTGATCTGATATCTCTCGAGCAAGTTATGTCATTTGTCCCGAACAGGTTCAATATGATGGAGGACGGAACCTTGATTAATTTCTTCAGCCTAGTCTTTGTTATCCGACCTCCAAATGAAATGATTCTTGAAGGAATAGATCCCAACACACATCTCTCTATCTCTCCATGAAAATTTATAGCTTTTGGTATTAATTTGAAAAAGATTGATCGAATCAAAGTAAGGGCATCAATGGAAGAGCATGAATTGGATATTTTATTGAACATGCTTCAATATTTTCATGATATCTTGATCTGTAGAGCTCCAAATGATATGAATCTTATTTCTAAATAAACTAGAGACATAGAGATACAAATTATCTGAAGGACTCAAATTTTAATTTAGTCTCTAACACTTTCAATATTTGGATGGAATTTGAGTATAGAATATTTGCTTTAGTATAAAAATGATTTGGAAAATAGGACCTGACACTTATGGTTTCAGAGAACGAAGATGAACCTAGGATGACTAATGAGAGTTAATTGGAATAACCATACATGGTAACAAGTACAAGAACATGTTTTATAACTCTAAGAGTTGGGCTCTGGAAGTGGGGTCTAATAAAATCACCAGAAGAAGTGAAGATAAGAATGGCTTCCCTTCACATGGAAGGGATAATGCAAGAATGGTACCAATTGACAATATGAAATCATAAGGAAGTGAACACTATGAAGTGGGAAGAATTTATAACTCTGTTACGACAACAATTCGATTAAAACATCTTTGAAGACCCCATAGGGGATCTAAAGGAGCTAAGATAGGAAGGTTTGGTACTAGACTATTGTTCCTTGTTTGACAGGTACTCAAATAAACTCTCACTGTTAGAAGATAACTTGGTGGGGTTCTTCTTAAAAGGACTCAAACTGGAGTTAGGACTCAAGGTAAAAATGATGGATCCTTAGACGTTACATTAGGCTTATATATGGCATATAAATAAGAAGCGATTGTGGTAGCTAGTATTCCAGTTTACTTCAGGAAGGGAACTAAAGCTGGAAGCATAGTAGAAGGGGGCCAGTTATACGACAACTCCATCCAAACCACAAATAGAGGAAGGGTTATTACCCACACTAGGGAGTCAAAGCAACGTTAACAAAGCCAATAATTACAGAGGTTCTTGAGGTAGTAGAACAACAAACAGTAAGGAGTTTGAAGAAAAAAGGGCTAAGGGTTGTGCTTCTGGTGCAACGAAAAATACTCTCTGATTCATCGTTACAAGAAGAAACAATTCCAATTATACATGGTAGAAGATGAATAACCGAAGGAAGAGGAACCTGGGAATGAAGAGCTTGAAGATAGAGCTCCCTTTAATCCTAATATTTCATTAGAAGCAATGTGGGGCTTAAAGGATCAGACAGAATTTAAACAACTGTGGATTATGGGAAGTCATCAAATGAAACCTCTACATATCCTCATAGATAGTAGGAGTATCCACAATTTCCTGGATGAAAAAGTGATCCACAGAGGGAATGTAGAGGTAATTAACATAAACACTATAAGTATTACTATTGGTGGAGGTTTAAAACTAGATTGCAGACAAGCATATAGGAGTTTCGTGTGGAAAATTCAAGGGTTGCAATTCTCTATAAAGGCATTGATCATTAAGTTAGGAGGTCATGATATGGTATTGGGAGTTCAATAGTTGGCCACCCTTAATGACATATTTTGCAATTTTAAAAGACGCACCATGGAATTTCAATGGGAGGGCAAGGTAGTAAGACTAACGGGAAATCCAGAAGTACGTGTAAGGGAAGTTTCTAGTAAGAACCTTCATATGTTGACTAGAAATTCTAACCAAAGTGCTTTGTTCATGTTGTGTTTAACAGATGCTATAGAGTTTCACATGCAACAACTGGGAATAAACAATGATGTCCAGACCAGAGATGGGATAGAAGGACTATTAACAGAATTCAGTGATTTTTTTATAGAACCAAAGCAATTACCACCAAAATGAGCATGTGACCATGTCATTCATCTTACGCAAGGGATGAAGACTATAAACATCAAACCTTATCGCTATTTAGGGCAACAGAAGGATGCTATAGAATAATTTGGTGTCGAATTCCAATAATTCGGTGTAAGAATTATTGGAATAAGGTTTTGTTTAGAAGAGCGTTTAGTCCTTATGCATCACCAATCATCCTTATGAAAAGAAGGACAACACCTGGAGAATGTGTATTGAATACCACATGTTAAAATAAGTACACTATCAAGAGTAAGTTCCATATTCCATTGATAGAAGAGTTATTGGAATAATTGAAGGGATCAAGTTGGTATTCGAAGTTGGACTTAAGGTTTGAGTCCACCAAATTTGAATGAAGGAGGAAGATGTACAAAAAATTGCATTCCGAACTCACGAGGGCCAATTTGAATTTTTGGTGATGCCCTTCAACCTCACGAACATTCCCTCCACTTTTTAGAGACTTACAAATGAAATATTTAAGCCTTTTCTACGTAAATGTTTGCTTATCTTTTTTTATGACCTTCTCATTTACAGTGCCAACTTCCAACAACATTTGGAGCAATTGCGTCAGGTCTTGGAAGTTTTGCAACAGCAACAATTGTTTACTAGAGGAAGCAAGTGCACATTTGGAGCAAGACAGGTGGATTACCTAGGGCATTCTATTTCAGAGAAAGGTGTGTCCACTGACAACAAAAAATAGAAACAATTTAGCAATGACCACAATCGCATACCTTGAGGGAGCTCCTGGGATTTCTCAGACTGACAGGATACTATAAGGCTTCATTTGGTTGGCGGGAAAGTAAAGTGAATTTGGAATATAATTCCTTAGAAAATAAATATATGGAAAGTAAAGATATTCACATGTTTGGATACTTATAATAATTCTAATAGGAAAGTTAGGTGGATTCTTATTATAGTGTTTGGTATGTAACAATATTTTATAGAATATCACTTAATTTTGACTTATGTTTCTAATTATATCCCTACAAACAGAATAAAAATTAAAATTGTTAAATAAAGAAAAATATGAACCTGATGATTGTCAATTTAAACTTCTAAGTAAAAATATTCAAAATCTAAATACCGGTCGATACTGAAAATTTTTTAAAATAGGGGAGATTTTTTACAAAATTTTCAAAAAAATTTAAAATTTCCCTCCCTCTTATCTCTCCTTCCCCCCCTTTTTTCAAAAATTTTTAATTAGTTATTTTATTTATTTCAACTTTTATAAGTATTGTGAATTTTTAATTTTTGTTTTTAAAATAATAATAAATATTTTTATTACTAATAATAATTATAAATAAAATAAAACTTAAAAAAATATTTTTATTTAAATATTTATATAATATTTATTAATAAAGTATTAATAAAATATTTTATTTTTAAAAATAAATAATTTAAAAATTATTATTTATAAAATAATATTTATTTTATATATTTTTAATTATTAAATCAAATTTTATTTAAAATTTATATATTTTAAAGTCGCAAAGTTGAGATAGAAGAAAGGGTTAAATTTTCTAGTGTATTCTTTAGATTAAATTCCTGAGGAAAGTAATCTAAATACCAAGGAGGTGTTGGGATTTAGAATCCAAAGAAAGTGCCACTACTTTCCCTAAATTAGGAAAGTTTTTACTTTCCTAACTACTCAAAAAAATGAACCAAACGTAATAATTTAAATTTTAGGAAAAAGATTACTTTCCCCAGCAACAATCTGTGTCAATCAAACGGGGCTTAAGAGATTTATTAAACATTATGAAATTATAGTGAAGCCACTTAATGCATTGTTGAAGAAGCAAAAGGCAAGGAATTGGGAGTGGAAAGAGGAATAATAGAAAGCTTTTGAACAATCAAAGGAAAAATTGGTTAGTGTTGGCGCTACTGAACTTCACCAAACCTTACATAATTGAGGTAGATGCTTGTGATAAGGGTATTGGAGTTATACTTCAACAAGAAGGACATTACATAGCATATCTGAGTAAGGCTTTGGCTCCCAAGCACTAAGGGTTGTCCACTTACGAAAAGGTGTTCCTCGCCATCATTAAAGTTGTAAAGCAATGACATCACTATTTAAATGGTAGATTCTTTCAGGTGTACATACCATAGAAGCTTAAAGTATCTCTTAGAGCAACACGTCTCAATGACATTTCAACAAAATTGGCTTCCTAAATTGATGGGCTACGACTTTGAAGTCACCTATAGGAATGGAAAAGAAAATTTAGTAGGAGATGCACTATCTCGAGTCTCAATTCTTCATCTGCTAATGTTGTTAGTATCGCATATACAAGCAACACTTCTGGAAGAAATTCATGAAGGATGGGAGAAGGACACTACTATAAGGGACATTATCAAAAAATTAGAAGGACAAGAAACATCTTTGCATAACTACAAATAGAGGAATGGAATGTTAAGGTAGAAGGGACGAATTGTTATTAGATGCGATAAGGAACTTTGGAAGAAAATCATAGCAATGGCTCATGATAGTCCTCAAGGTTCATTGGAAGTAGATGGCCAAGGATGTTAGGAATCATGTCAAAAATTGTGTAACATACCAACGAAGCAAGTACGACCATGCGACATATCCGGGCTTACTCCAACCCTTACCCGTACCTCAAGGATGCTGGAGCAAAATTACCATGGATTTCATAAAAGGATTACGACCTTCTAGAGGAAAGTCTTCCATCTTTGTTGTAGTAGACAGATTCAGCAAATATGCACATTTCGTAGCCATCAAACACCTATACAACATACACAGCACAATATCTTGCACAAGTGTTTGTAGACCATGTATTCAAATTGGATGGGATGCCAAAAAGACTAATCAATGATAGGGACCCTCTCTTTTTAAGCATATTTTGGAGAGATGTTCAGATTGTAGAATGTGAAGCTACAATTATCCACAACTTACCATCCACAGATGGATGGACAGTCGGAAGTAGTAAACAAGACATTAGAAACATAACTGAGATGCTTCTGTTGTGACACACCACAGAAATGGATAAGCTGGTTAACAATGGTCGAATGGTGGTATAATACCACGCACCATACTGCCATAAACACTACACCCTTCGAAGTTCTTTGTGGTTATCCACCTCCACTTTATATGCCTTATGTAGTAGAAGATTCGAGAGATGTCTGGATTGGTTAAGCATTTCAGGAGAGAGAGGCAACACTCCAAATTTTTAAATTTCATTTGAACAGAGTAAAATAGAGGATGAAGTTGTAGGCGGACAAAAAGCGATCTGACAGGGAGTTTGAAGAAGGGCACTGGGTGTATGTAAAGTTACAACTCTATATACAACATTCGTTGCAATGAAAACGGAATAAAAAACTAGCACCTCTTTATTATAGACCCTTCCCGATCATTTCCAAAGTGAATAAAGTAGCCTATATGTTGAAATTCTAGAAAAATCTACTATTTACCCTACTTTCCATGTATCACAACTAAGGAGCTTTGTTTATGAAAATATTTTGACCATTGTGACAGACATGGAGAAAGCTCCAATAGTAATTCGGGATAGAAGAATGGTGAAACAACACAATAGAGCGACCACGCAAGCACTTGTACAATGGCAAGGAGAAACCAAAGAGGAAGCTATGTGGGAAATGATATTTGAGTTGTAGAAAAAGTTCTCGGAGGTTAACTTGATGGGTAAGGCAGTTTTTGAAGATGGAGGGGATGTTATGAAAATATGACTAATGTGCGACAGGAGGAAGAAAAAGACAAGAAACGATGTCAAAGATTACATATCAATAAATAAACAAAACACAGTGTCTTAACGAAATAACTCACGCGATGTGTCTAGATTCTTCTACGTACTATATGAAATAACCATTGTAACATATTTGGAATTCAATGAAAAATCACGAGTAAATGTCTGATTCCCTTCTCTCTCTTTAAACTCTCTTCTCTATTTCTGAAATTGTTGCATGAGTGATTAAGGAGGGTGTGTGAGCGAGAAAATTCATAACAAAGACCAAGGCTAAATCTGGAACTTGCCAACACACTTTTGCTTGGCTAATTAAAGTTAAGCTCCTAGCATTCAGGGACATCTATGATTTATGTGAGCTTACTCATTAACTCTATGCCACAAGGAATCACAAAAGTCCTTTGTCAAGCATGCAACATGGTGTCAGATGGTAGATCCTTCGGTGTTGGTACCATTGATCAATCTTGCTTAAATTCAAAAAATCTAGGATTTTGGCTTTAAGTTCTCTCTTTCGTAATAGAATGTACTTGGTGGCCACCTTGAAACTATTTTCAAATTTAATTTTCAACTTAGAAAAAAATTATTAATCTAAGGGCCTGTTTGTTTTCATTTTTTAAGGTTTTTCTTTTTGGTTTTTGTAAATTAAGAAATGAATATTAAAATCGTCTTTCGTTAAACACATTTTTATATTTCGTTTTTAAAATAAAAAGGCACCTATTTTACGAAAAGTAAAAATAACGTTTTCTTGATTTCTAAAAACAAGTTTTCATAAAAGTTTTTTTTCCACAAAAACAAAGTTTTTCTCTCTTTTGCCCCGTCCTCTACATCTTCACTAGAGGTTTTTCTCTCTTTTGTGTTGTCTTTTACGTCTTCACCGGTGTTGCAATATCTCCAGGTTTGTTGTCATATTTATTTGTTGCTTCTACGATTTCTCTTATCTCTCTTGTTCATAAGATCAGACCCATAACAAAATAGAAAAACTAGGCGGGATGAAGAAGAGATATGAAAATAGTGAAAAGATAAAGAGATATGAAGAAAATAAAATGTAACCATACTTACTAAAAACAAGATGTAGAACTTTTTCTTTGACCATCAACTTCTGCAATTTTTTGTGATGATAAAGGACCACCATAAAACTTGAATATGTTAAGCAGAACACGGCACAGAAGAACCTAACATTCAGCTCTTCAGTTTTTGTTTCAGTTAAACATAACTACGACATCATGTTATTGTTTATAAAGAACCAATAATATGAACGGCTATCAACTAACATATATAAACAACACCATGAACAACTATTATTTGAAATCTAAGACAATTATATGTGATTTCTTCTTCCTCATGTTTTGTAGCTGAATTCTTAGACTTCATGTTATTCTCTCTCCTTGTTCTTCTCATCACTGCGTCTTTAGTAGTATTTTGGCTTCACATCATTTAATGCTATTTAGCATAAACTTTATCCTTATAAAGCCTCTTTACTTCTCATCCTCGTGTCTTTAATATGGAGCCTATCTTCTTACAAAGCCTACTTTTTACTTTTATGTTCACATCATTTAATATTATTTAATGTAGCAGAGACTTTATCGTTCTTCACTTCTCATCCTCATGTCTTTATCATGGAGCCTATCTTCTTACAACAAAGCCTAGTCTGCACTTTGTCTTCACATCATTTAATGCTATTTAATGTAGCACTTTATCCAAGCCTTTTTTTCACGTCATAGCATAGGCTTTATCAAAGGTAAAGCCTAATCTTCTCCTGATTTATTATCTTCGTAATAGCTTTAAGTTTGCTAATCTTCATATCATTTAATGTGGCAAAGGCTTTGAAGCCATAGTTTAAGTTGTTCTTATCTTAACACAATAGCTTATTGTGAAAAACTGAAACATTAAATTTGATATATATGTAACCATACTTATGTTAAATGCATTTGCTCATGAATCTTATTGAAGTGGCCTATTACTTAAAGCTGAAACCGAACTAAAAGAACGTGTAAATAATTTAATGCACTAGTTTTGCTACCGGGTTTTCACATATAGTGAATATCTAATTTGTGTACAAGTTTAGATACCAAATATTTTTTAAAAATTGTTATAGCTGTCACATGTTTATTTTGAACCATATTTAGCATTTAATACTTTGTAGAAATTGTTATGATTGATGTCACTTGTATGTTATTACATTTAGTGATGGAAGCCTTAAACAATATGAATGATTACAATGATTGTATGGAAGTAAATGGAAAAGATGGAGTATGGAATGATACTATAGAGATGTATTTAATCTCCTTGATGTCTGGAGAAGGGAAATCGAACAACTACTACCTTTTCCAAATGTGGTTGGAAGAATATTAAAGCAAGGATTCAAACAAAATTCAATAAGGAGTATACCGATATTCAATTGAAGAATAAATATAATGGATTAAGGGCCAGATTGAAGAATTTTAAGAACTTACTCAAAGAAACAGGGATCGGTTATAACTCTTTTATTGGTGAAGTTAATGCTACAAATGAATGTTGGGAAAATCTATTTAAGGTAAAAATATGTTTTTTGTTTTATTAAAATATCATATTATATAATATTCATTCTCATATATCTTTTTCATCATTATAGGTGCATAAAATGGCTCATAGATTCAAGAAAAAAGGATGTAAGGACTTTTTAGACTTGTCTCATATTTTTAGAGATACTACTCTAACTGGTGTGCATGCACATCCATCAACTAAATCTCCACCGAATAGTATAAAAGAGGAACATTGGAAATGATATTGATGAAGATTACTCGTATAATAGAAAAAAGATTAAGATAAAAGTCCTCCATCTAAGAGAAAGAAGTCTCCTAAGAATAAGAAGGCAAAGAAGACACGTTCTAACATTGTAGAAGAAGCCTTACTTATACTTAGTGAACAATCAAGAAGGAAGAATGATTTACTTGAGAAAAAACTAGGTGAAACATCATCCACTACAGACAATATATAATGATGGAATGTCTGAATTTTTTAGATGAATTGGGTGTTAACGGTTTGCAATATGGAAAACTATGAAGACTTTACATAATTCGGATATTTTTTTGAAGATGACACAAACAAAGAGGCTAGATTGAATTATGTCACTTTAGTTATATTTTCATGTTATTGCATATCAAATTCTTATTGATTTGACACTTTTATATTAAGCACTATTTCATATTTTGAACATTTTAAGTTTCTGTTTTGTAAGAATATTTGACTTAATTTTAAGTTTATATTTTTTTATGAATATTTTATTAATTATTTAATGTTGACATTGTAGACATATGGATTTCTTATTATATTTCGAATCAGATTCTAATGATAAACTGAAGAAGGTAATCATTATTTATGTAGCGGGGGAGAGAACAACTATTTTCATTTATAAAAGCAACCATGTAGAACTTCTGCTCTTCCAGGTCATGATTGGATATTAGAACTTTTGAATGAGAATTCACTAAGAATTTATGAAAACTTAAGAATGAAAAAGATAATCTTCTTGAGCTTATGTGATGAGTTGAAGAGTTTAGGATGCTTAAAGGCAACAAATCATTTGATTGTGGAGGAACAAGCAGCAATTTTCTTGATGATTGTAAGGCATAGTGAGACAACTAGAGTCAATGCAGAACGCTTCCAACATTCAACCTAGACAATTTCTAAGTACTTTTCGAAAGGTTTTATATGCAGTTAATCGTCTTACAAAAAAAGTCATTACTCTAGCATTTTTTACTAAAACACCTCCTAAGATTCAACATGATTCAAAATTCTTTCCATATTTTCAGGTACATTCATATATTTAATTAATATTTTAATTATGTCCTTATGATTAAAAATTATTTTAATATATTTTTTAATTTTAAGAATTATATATGGGCAATAGATGGTAAACATATTGGCCACATATTCCGATCGATAAACAAATATCATAAAGGGGCAAAAGAATTAATCTAACCTAAAATATTATGTGTTGTTGTTCATTTGACATGTGTTTTACATATGTAATGGCTGGATGGAAAGATATTGTATGTAGCACCCCCTTACCATAGGATATGTACCGGGACGCCCGTAGGTCATTCCGATACACGTCCTATAATAAGGGTGCGCTACGAACAATCACTAACACTCCACATGGCATCAATAATCATAAAGCATCAATGTAAAAATCACTAAGTTTTGAAACCATAAAGTTTTCTCATTTCATGTCATCAAAACAGTAATTTATAGAACTGTCAGTTTTGACTATCTGTACATTACTGTCAAAAGAAAATCAAATACAAAACCTAACTAGGTCATCCCTCAAA
>JANVCQ010000006.1:17296610-17310055 GCA_025531925.1 Erythroxylum plowmanianum | reverse complement strand
ATCTATATGAGACTGCTATCTAATCTAAAAGATCTGATTATGATCAGATTATAATATTATGAGGTATACATATCTTGACCACAACTTTCCAACTACATTTTTGGAGGTGTATTCATGATCTGATTACAGAAATGCCACTTGATATTGAATCAGTAACAAAGCTCTGTCGTATTGAAGTGATGTATTATGGTTTGGAAATGATTTCTCATGCACGTTATATTGAGGATTTAGTGCAGACAGATTGAGTTTAGATTTTAACATCATATGGCTTGTTAGATAAAGTTAAGGATTTCAGGGGATTCTTTAAAGAACTGTCTTTCTTATGATTATTGATAATGATATCACTTTATTAGGAAGATAAGTTGTTCCCACAATTGAAGTTTTTCTGTATCTTAGATATGTTTCTGTTTTTAATGATGAGGCAAATAGTTTACTTGAAGTTAAGAGGCTTCTGTTTCTTATTTTAGCTTTGGAATATGTTGGGTTGCATGAGTTGACCATTTTATATTTGAACTTTGTAGGGCACATCCTCGATGGTTAACTATGATCCATGCTTGGCTAGCTTAATTTCCAATATAAAAATACTGGTAGTTGAAGGTTACTTGTTTGAACTTCCTGATACAATTAAGACAATTACAAAAACATGTGAAGAAGCACGCAGGAATGGTGTGCTGGTTGCAGTGACAGCATCAGATGTATCATGCATTGAAAGACACTATGATGATTTCTGGTAAGTCAATGAGTCCTTGTTCTATAATCTGGTGTATGTTGATTTTTGCTAACTTATTGGAATTTTTGTGAATTTTTAAATAAAAGAATTTGATTGCAACTGCAATGTTAAAATATAATTACAACTGCAATATTTTGCTATATGTTGGGTAAAATTTCAGTTCACTGGTGAGACAACCATATTGCAGCATTTTCACGCTGCAATATGAAATGGTAGAAGTGGTGTATATTTATCTCGTGGGTTTCATATTTTGTAAAATATCTGTAATTGGGGTTTCTCTCAGTTGAAATTCTCTTCTAAAGAACTGTTTTTTGGGCACAATGATACTGTAGATTTTTCTAATAACTCATTTTCCCCTAGATTCAGACTGTTATTATAGAACTATAATGATGCTTTTGAGCTTTTTGCTGTCGTTGAATACCTTTCCTTGATGAGGCTATGCTTGTTGTCACACTTTTGGAAAATTTCATGCAATGAGAAAATATTTCTTGGTCCCCTGGAGTTTTCATGGCACTGCCTTCCTTTTCATTAGTAAAGTTCTCATGATGCTACTTTTTCACAGTACAAGTGGGTATGAGTTTGACGACATCCTGTTAAATGACATCAAGTCACCGAAAAAGCTTCATAAACTAATGTGACCCTGAAGTTCAAAATTCTTGCCAGCTATTGAATTGCTCATATTAAGGCTAATCACTCCCAAAAAGCATCAACCTGTGTTTCATTGTTATTGAAGGAAATTTGATATTTCCAATGCTTTTACCAAAATAATAAATTGTTGAGATTATACATTTTTATCCTCCGGATTTCTCTGTAAATGGTAATTTGTCAGGTGGAAATGGTCAAATGGAGATAGCTAAAAGTGATTCACATATTTATTTACTATTTTAGTAGACACTGTGGAGAAACCATTACATATTTACTGCAAGTTTTTAAGTCATTTTATTGTTGCTTATTGTACCTTCAGATTCATATGCATTGTGTTTGATGAATCTAGTCATTGCCTTCAATATAATCACATCTATCAATAGTGCAGTTTCAGTTTCTAATAGATGTATGGTTTTTCCTCCCCTCTTGGATCAGGGAAATTGTGGGGAACTTTGCAGATGTTGTGTTTGCAAACAGTGATGAAGCAAGAGCTTTATGTGATTTTGCATCCAAAGAAAGCTCAGTTGCAGCCACAAGGTATCTTAGCCATTTTGTTCCATTGGTATCAGTGACTGATGGACCAAGAGGCTCCTATATTGGTGTTAAAGGAGAAGCCATATATATACCTCCTTCGCCATGTGTGCCAATTGACACTTGTGGAGCTGGTGATGCGTATGCATCTGGCATTTTGTATGGTATTCTACGTGGAGTATCGGATTTGAAAGGAATGGGTACATTAGCAGCTAGGGTTGCAGCCACAGTTGTTGGGCAGCAAGGGACCAGACTTGGAATTCAGGATGCTGTTAATTTAGCCGACTCATTTGCCTTCCATCTTGATACTTCTTCTATTCGATCAGACATTAATACTGATCATATTTCTAGCGTGTAACATGTTATGTAGAGCCCTTTTCCTTTTCAATTGATTTCTCGATTCCTCTGGTCTAACTGTAATTCTTTTAAATCATAGGCCTGTCTGTAACTTTGTACATTATCTGAATATATATAGAACTAACATTGGGCAGTAAATTTTGCCATATATATCACAGCCAATGTGTTAGAGAATATTAACTCTCTCGGTGCAAGACAAGAATTCTTCAGAACTACTCCAACTCTAGTGCCTGTCTAAACTTTGTTTTGTTTCCATTGCAAAACAGTGTCCACTGTAGTTGTAGAGCACTGCATTATGAATAGAAGTCGTATGATACTACCATATTTGTTGCAAGTTATTGCATTCTGTGTTGGATTATCAAGAGTGTATTCTACAATATGAGCTTTTTACATTTTTGCTATATTCGTGTCCTTGGAGGCTTTAATATTTTTGTCGAGAAAGCTAAAGCCTCCAAGGACACCAATATAGCAAAAATGTAAAAGGCTCATATTGTAGGATAGACTATTAACAATCCAACACAGAATAGCTGTTGAGTAGCTTTTTATAAATTACTAAATGGCACCAACTAATGGGAGTGTTAAGACTCCAAAATATGCATGGTGTCACTTCGTAAGTGTATTCTTATTCTTGGGATCTCAAGTGAGATGGTCAATGCAGAGCATGATACGAACAGGCAAGTACTTTTCAAAATTTAAGGTGATTTCACTTTTTGTTTTCTATTCCTTTTCTAATTTTTAGTTTTTGGAAGATTTTTAATAAATGACATGGTAAATGCAATTTAAAATTATTTATTTCAATTATTATTATAATTATATTTAAAATTTAAAATATATTATTTATTATTAAAAGAAAGATATGTTTAGTTTAAATTTCATAATAGTTTTTTTAAAAGTTAAATAGATTGACTGAAAAAGAAAAAAAATACAGGCTTTAAGTCAGCATATCCAATCATACTATCCTAACAATTAAGGCACATAACAATAAAATAGAAATTAAAATACATGTCAACTAATTGACTGAAACTAAATGCTTCCTTTTACTGAGGCCTTGAAATACCATAGTTGTTTCTTGCTTGCATAAGAAAGCTGCTTCCATAAGGAGAGTAAGGTCTCACCTTCAACATTAGCTCACTGTTGATTTTCAAGTAGTTATAGGAGAGTTGCATCCATTAGATTATATGTTACACTAAATTTGTAAAAGCACTAGCCTTAATTTATTTGAGTTTGTTAAATTTTTTTAGTTAGTCCAATATTTTATAAGAAGATTCAATTAAATTGCTACAACCCCAATGAAATTAATTTATCAAAAGCTACTCTCTAATCCATAAAACCAGTTTAGTAGTAACTTGCTCTTAGAAAGCTTTCTATACCTTCGAATACTCTAATATTTCTTTCTTTCTAAATAGCATACATTGAGGAACCAAAAGCTATTTGATAGATAATTCTATTTCCTTGATTTATTCCTTTGACTTCACTTAACCACTAGAAATTTTCTGTGAATGCAAATAGATTGGATTTTACTCTAAATAGTAGTTGAGAATTCACAATTAAAAAAGAGATGGTGTAAGGATTCTGGTTAAGTTTTACAAAGTCTATGTTAATGAATATCAATCCATCCATTCTGGCTAGTCTTTGCTTAGACACATGAATAAAGAGACTTTTGGAAATGTGTTCTTGCTCCAAATAATGTTATACTAGGATAGTTTTTGTTCCTAAGGTATAAACAACTCCTTATAAGAGTGATTACCAAACTTAGCAGAAGGGTGCTTCAACTAGAAATAAGAGTCTTCCAAACTAAAGTTTGGGTTGTAGTGTAGGTAAATGTGCAAAGTAGAAAGGAGGTCAACAAAGTTACTCACTCATTGTTATTGATAATCACATTGACCTTGGTGCTTTTGAGAAAGAGATGCAATAATCTGGGTACCAAGTTGGTTCTAGTTAAAGGGCTCATCATGCTTTAGTTGTCAAACCATAGGGATGCATTCTTTTTATTGCCAACTTTGCATTTGATATACCTATAGAAATTTCTCTTAGTTATAGCAATTGGGTTATAGAATATGAAGTAGTTAATTCGGCTTTCATCTCCTGGATACTTCTTCCCTTCAAAAACTATATATCGATCCACTTAACCTAGAGATCATATTTGTTTGTCAAGATCCTACATATTTTTTTGTTCATCAAAACTTTGTTAATGAGTTTTTATAAGGAGGATACCAAAGCCTCTTTTAATCTTAAGTAGATAGACTTCATACCATTTGACCTTACCTATGAATTTGTTATCAGAAACACTTGACTATAAGAAGCTTCTCATAATCTTTTTTATGGTTTTCATTAATATAAGAAGACCAACAGGTATTTAATGAGTTAAGAACTAAGTTGATAAATTATAATCTTCAAGTATATGATAGAGCATTACTCCACTAGTTGCATAATATTTTCTGGATTTGTTGTACATTCTCAGTATATGAGTAGTCCTAGTATTTTGTCATTGTACACCATAAGACAAGAGAGAATAAATGTTGGTTATTACTCATCATTAAGGGTAGAAGTATATTTTTCCAATATACCTACTGTATAGGTTTTATGTATATAAACCTAATTGTAGTCTTATGTTTAATGTAAGTGTGTTAATAAGATTTTCGCTTTCACAATTCTTCATAGTATCACAGCCTCTATCGATTTGAAGGTTGAGTTTACTCCCTTCTGTAATAGGACAATTCAAAAAAATAGTTTCCGATACGTGTTGCTTTTTTGACAAGCGTGAAGAGGTCGTGTTTCGCCCCTCTTCTTTCAACACTACCCCCATCGGAGCAAAGCCTAGGTCAAGTTCAGCTGATACTCAAATTTTTGGTGCCATTCGACCTCGCACGTGAGTGCACGTCCTGCCTTCCATTTCAACAACTCCTTAACTCCCCGACGCGTGTAGTGCATGTCCAAATGACATAATTTTTGAAGCGTTGGTTTCCTAACACATTCCTATACCTCTACATAAAATTTATAGCTTTTAGTATTGATTTGAAAATGATTGATTGAATTGAAGTGAGGCTATCAATTGGAAGAGCATTAACTGGATATTTTATTGAATATGCTTCAGTATTTTGATGATATCTTGATCTGTAGAGCTCCAAATGAGATGATTCTTATTTCTAAATAAACTAGAGACATATAGATCAGACTTTAAAACTTTCAATTTTTGGATAGAATTTGAGTATAGTGTACTATTTCGGTGTCATTATAAACTTAAGACAATAGGGAACAAATGTTCTGAAAAAGCCAAATTGAAATTCCGATTTGAGGTTTCCCAAAATTTGTTTAGAAATAGGAGAAATGAGTTCGTTTTATATGACTGACTAGTGTGGGCACGCCACTCTTGTGGGATGCGCATCCAAATGTCACTTAGGATATCGGTCGCACGCCTCGCAAGAGAGGGGTGTCTAACACTTATGGTATCAGAGCAACTAGGTTAAGATCCAGGTGTAGGACCAGGTTTAGGAGTATCCTATGCATAAAATGGGTAGCTTTAAACTACGAAATGATCATGCATTGTTTTGAATGAATCACATGCATTGTTTTAAATGAACAACGTGCATTTTTGTATTGTTTCACTTGATTTGAAATTGTTTCATATGATTTAAATTGTTTTACATGATTTGAATTTGTTTTACATGAAACATGAACTAAAGCCTTTTAAATGTTTTATATTCAAGGAGTGATTATGCCGCCTCGAAAAAGAACTCGAGGACTTACGACTCAATCTCGCTCTCTCCAAGGGGAGGATGAATCCTATGTCCCACAAGTTGCAGGGACACATTCTGCTCCAGATTTTGAGGCATCTAGTATGCAATATGAGGTGCCTCCATCGCCTCCTCCTATGCTTTAAGCAAACCCCATGGATCCGCGGTTCTTGCATGCCTTTGCTCAGGCTTTCGCTTATGCCATGAGTCAAGGGTCTCAAGTTCCGATGCAAGCTTCAGTAGAGAGGAGTGGGTAGTATAATAAGTTCTGTAAGTATAGGGCTATAGATTTCAATGGGACTACAAATCCAGAAGAGGATGAAGCATGGTTGAAGAGGACCGTGAGGGTCCTGATTAAGATAAAGTGCTTGGATGAGAAGAAGTTAGATTATGTAGTCAGTTTACTACAGGGAGACGCACTGCATTGGTGGGAGTCAGTGCCCCAGGTCATACCAATGGTACTGATATGGAGAGACTGTTTGGAAGCTTTTAGGAGGAAGTATTTCTCGAGGGTTTATATCCAAGAAAAGGCCAAGGAGTTCCTAAATCTCACACAGAGGGACATGAGTGTGAGTAAATATGAGCTAAAGTTTACCTAATTGTCACGGTATGCGGCCAACATTGTTGCTAATGAGGAGAATAAGTGCCGCAAGTTTGAGCGAGGACTTCATTTGGGGATCAAGGAAAAAGTTTTGATCCACAAGTTTTGTGACTACCAACAACTGGTAGATGCTGAACTCTAGGCTGAAAAACTGAAGAATATAAAAAATAAAGTAAGCAGGAAGAGAAAGAACAGGGAGCAGTCTTCTAAGAAGGGAATAAGTGATCTAATGTCTGAGAGGAGTACAAAGAGTCACCACATATAGAGTGAAGTGGGAAGTAGTGGCCTTTCCAAGAACAAGTAGGCAAGGGTAGTTTCAGGGCAAGCCTCAAATGTGGGAGGCACTGGAAGGACAGAGAGGAGTAGATACACAAACCTCTAATGTGAGCACTGTGGGAAATTTCACAAAACAGAGTGCTTTAAGTTACTTAGAGCATATTTCCGATGTGGGGAGAAGGGACACATGATCAAGGACTGTCCCCAGATACCGAGGCAAGAGGGGTCGCAGTTGTAAGCCTCGAAGAGGGCTGAAATAGTGGGAACTAGGCCAGTCACTGATGTGGGCAGTTCTGTAGTGGCGAGGAAGGCTATTCTTCTAGGAAGGCCAAAGGGTCAGACACAGACCAGGGTATTTGCTATGACCAGAGAGGCAGCTGCAGCTGCTCCTAAACTCAGTTGTTTACTCTGCAATATATTTGTTGATTGATTCTGGCTCCACACATTCATTTATTTCTGCAAGCATGATTTCGCATGATGTTAAATTGGTGCCCATAGATAGTCCCTTGATTGTTAGTAGTCCCTTAAGGAGAAAGGTGATAATAAGCTGAGTGTATAGGGATTGTGAATTGTTTATTGAGGGTGCTAAACTGGTAGTGGATTTGCTACTGCTAGAGTTGAAGGGGATGTGATACTGGAAATGGATGCTATGGAGAAATATTGTGTAAAGTTAGATTGTGGCCTTAAAGAGGTAGAGTTTGATCTTGGTAATGGTGAGAAGGTGACTTTTAAAAGGGATAGAAGGACACCATCACCCAAGATTGTTTCGGCTTTGTTAGCAGACAGGATGATGAGGAAAGGGTGTGAAGCCTTCTTGGCACATATTGTGGATACTGATGTGAATGAAGGGAAGTTAGAAGACCTTTCGATTGTGAGGAAATTTTCAGATGTATTTCCAAAAGACTTACGTGGTTGGCCATTAGTGAGGAAAATTGAGTTTACTATCGACTTGATTCCTAGAACCGCACCCATCTTTATACCGCCCTATAGAATGGCTCCAGCTAAGCTGAAGGAGATTAAGGAACAGTTGGAAAAACTATTAGAGAAAGGGTACATAAGACCTAGTTCATCACCATAGGGAGCACTGGTTCTGTTTGTTAAAAAGAAGGATAGAACATGGTGGATGTGCATTGACTACTGGAGACTCAACAAGGTGACTATTAAGAACAAGTATCCTTTACCCTGGATTGATGATCTGTTTGACCAATTGCAGAGAGCAAGGGTCTTTTCCAAGATTGATCTCAGGTCAGGCAATCATCAACTCAGAATCAAGGAGTCTGATATAAGTAAGACAACCTTTAGGACTTGTTATGGGCATTACGAGTTCATAGTTATGCCATTCGGATTGACCAATTCTTATAGATAACATTCTACTTTATTCCAAGAGTGAAGAGGAATATGAGAAACATCTCAAGATAGTATTGCAGGCACTGAGGGAGAGGGAACTTTATTCCAAATTCAGCAAATGTGAATTTTGGCTTCATAAGGTGATATTCCTTGGACATGTAATTTTTGAGAATGGGGTACATGTTGATCCGAGAAAAATTGAATCAGTGGTGAAGCAGCATGCACCCAAGACAGTGACAGAAGTGAGGAGTTTTCTGGGTCTGACAGGTTATTATAGGAGGTTTATGGAAGGATTCTCCATGATAGTTGCTCCACTAACTAGGTTATCGAGGGAGAATTAGAAATTTGTTTGGAGTGAAGAATGTCATAAAAGTTTTGAGGAGCTCAAGCGTAGATTAACAAGTGCACCATTTTTGATTTTGCCTACCAGGATGAGGGTTATACAGTGTACAGTGATGCTTCAAGAAAGGGTTTGGGTTGTGTATTGATGTAAGAAGATAGGGTGATAGCTTATGCTTCACAGCAACTAAAGCCTTATGAGTTAAATTACCTAACTCATTATCTGGAATTAGCAGCAGTAATCTTTTCCTTGAAAATTTGGAGACATTATCTGTATGAGGTTCAGACGAGGATTTTTACTGATCATAAAAGTCTCAAGTACCTACTGAGCGAGAAAGAGTTGAATTTGAGACAGAGAAGGTGGTTGGAGTTGCTCGAGAATTATGACCTGCTGATTGAGTATCATCCAGGGAAGGCAAATGTAGTGGTGGATGCTTTGAGTAGGAAATCCTTAATAGCCCATGTTCAGATAGTTTGTGTACCGATATTGGAAGAGATGCCTAATTTTAGGATAAGTTTGAAACAGGATGAACCTGATTGTATTGTTGCTACTTTTAGAGTGAGACTGATACTCAGAGAGAAGGTTAGGGAGTTACAAGCACAGGATGTAGAATTGAGTAAGCTTCGAGAAGAAATTCAAAATGGCAAGAAATCTGAAGTGGTAGTAAGGCATGATGGACTTATGGTTGTAGGGAACAAGCTTTGTATTCCAAATGTCAAGAAGGTGAAGGATGAAAAACTGGATGAGGCACACAATGTGCCTTATGCCATGCACCCAAGTAGTACCAGGATGTACAAAGATCTGAAAGAGTATTTCTAGTGGAAAGGCATGAAGAGGGATGCAGCAGAATATACAAGTAAGTGTCTAGTGTGTCAACAAGTCATGGTTGAACACCACGCACCTTCAGGCAAGTTAAGGCCATTGTCTATTCTTGAGTGGAAATGGCAACGGATTTTCTGATGGGTTTGCCCAAGACTAGTAGAAAAGATGATGCCATATGGGTTATTGTTGATCGTTTGACAAAGTCAGCCTATTTTTTGGCAATTAAACAGATTCTCTACATATGCTAGCAAAGAAGTATATTGATGAGATAGTGAGACTGCATGGAATTCCTGACTCTATAGTTTTTTACAGAGATCTTTAGTTTACTTCGAGATTCTGGGGAAGCTTACAAGAGGCTCTGGGAATCAAGTTGAGTTTTAGCATTGCTTTTCACCCTCAGACAGATGGTCAATCTAAGAGGACCATTCGGACCCTTGAGGGAATGCTTAGGGCATGTGCAATGGATTTTAAAGGAGATTGGGATGAGCATTTGCCATTGGTTGAATTTGCTTACAACCATTTAAACATTCAGATGGCTCCTTATGAAGCATTGTATGGAAGGAGATGTAGAACTCTTGTATGCTGGGATAAAGAAGGAGAAAGGAAACTAATAGGACCATAATTGATTCAGATGACAGTCGACAAGGTCAAGTTAGTTGAGTAAAGGCTTAAAACGGCTTAGGACAGAATGAAAAGCTATACTGATGCACGCCGAAAGGAAATGGAATATGAAGTCGGTGAGAAAGTCTTCCTTAAGACATCTCCTCGAAAAGGAGTCGTGAGATTTGGCAAGAAGGGCAAGTTGAGCACAAGATATGTGGGTCCTTATGAAATTCTTGAGAGGATTGGACCATTAGCCTATAGGTTGGCACTGTCACTAGAATTATCATAGATTCATGATGTCTTTCATATTTCCATGTTGAGGAGATATAGATCAGATCCCTCTCACATCATTCAAACCGCTGAGGTTCAGTTAAGAGATAATCTGAGTAATGAGGAGATTCCAGTGGAGATCTTGGATACAAGGAAAAGGTCCTCAGGAACAAGACAGTTCAACTTGTAAAAGTCTTATGGAGAGACCATTCTATAGAAGAGGCCACATGGGAGCCTTTAGAAACCATAAAGGAGAAGTATCCATACCTCTTCAATGACTCAGGTAAGAATTTCAAGGACAAAGAAATGTTGGCCCCCAAATGTTTCTTTTAGTTAAGCATGATTTAGATAATTATGAGGTTTGGATAGGTGAATTTTTAGGAGTTAAATTTTTTTATTTATGTCTATGTTAGTAGAATTTATTTCATAGATTAGTTGAATTAAAGTGGTAAAAATGCATAAAGGGGTATTTTGGGTAGTTTACCTAAGGTTAAAGACACTAAGGCATTAAAAGAAGGGAAAGGTGGACTTTTCTCATTCATTAAGGGTAAAATGGGAAAGGAAAGGTGTTGTTTTCTGCTTGAGAAGAAAAAAACGTCGAATAGGTGAAAGAAGAAGTGATATACGAAAATGAAAAAGTGAGCAAGAGGGGTTTCAGTGAAGTTGAGAAAAGAATAGAGTTTTGAGCTAGGTTTCATCTTTTCTTAGTCTTAAAGAGAGAGTTTGAGGTTGCTCAAGAAGGGAAAAAGAAAGAGGAAGGGAAGAGCTTTCTTTAGAGCCAATAATCTCATAAATTGGTGAAGATTCAAGGTAAGTTTGATTTTTATACTTGGGTATATGGAAGGGGCTTTGGTTCATGAAGTTTAGGAAATACATGGGCTTAATCAATCTAAAGTCAATTTTAGTGAATGTGCTTTATGGGTTCTTAATTTTGAATTCCTTTTGAATAGGAATTTTATCATTCATGAAGGAAATCAATGAGGAGATCAAAAGAGGCAAGAGGAGCAAGAGGAAAGACATCCTTAAGCTAATTTCTTAAGCAAGGAATTCAAGGTGGGTATATGTTTATAATAGAGTAAATAAGCCACTAAATGTTTTCTTTGAATCAAGGAAGTTTAATGATTTCAGTTGCATCATAAATGTTGCATGTATTTGCTTCTTGAATGAATTGAGAATTTGCTATATATTTGGTATATGAATTGTGTTGATGAATTGTGAAAAGACTTTGAAAATGAATTTTTGTGAGAAGATATATGTTTATGAAATCATGTTTTTGGAAGTGGTTTTCGAAATATCTCATGTTCATGAAAAACAAGTTTCTAAGAATGTGCCATTTGGGCAAATGGTTTCCAATTCATGAATTACATGTTACGTGGGTTTGGTATAATCCATTCAAGTATGTCACGTGTACGTTGACTAAGTTAAAGGCTTCTCCCACTTGCCCGCTAGTGGCACAGAACTCCTTCAGGGACTCCCTTAAGTTTACGACTACGCAAAACCACTATATGAGATTGCGATAGTACGATAAGTTTACGACTACACAGAACCATTTTGTGGAAATGTGTAGATCGTCATGTTTATGGATTTACCCAAACCATTTTGATGTACTTATGAGATGTTAACAAGTTTGATGCATTCATGATTTGTAGTTTGTGAATTTCGGTTATGAATTTGAGAATGATACTTTTACGAATTTAATTAGAACTTGTATTGGCAAACAAAAATTTCAAAGATTTTGCTTATTTTTCATTATAAGCTGTTACCCACGAGCTTTAAGTTCACCCCATTCCTTCCCCTCTCTAAGTGATGAGTAAGAGACCGAGTGAAGGAGAATCGAGGCATCACTCCAAAATTTGCATCTTTTTGTGTTTTAAGCTAGATTTGTAACTACAAGGCTTTAGTTACATTTTGAGCAAATTACTGTTCATTTATCATTTTGTATTTTGACATTTTGAGATATTGATGTATTATGGCTTGAAATTCCCATTAAAGCTTTGTAAAAACTCTTAATCTTTTGATGTTAATGAGATATGATTGTGTTTTGCCTATGACAATTCCAAAATTGTACACTGCATTTTCAAGTTTTCCATAAGGGTGAGAATTTATGTTCTGGATTTAAGGGAAATACTGTATTGATCTAGGCCGAATTGGACAAAGTTGTCTTCTTGGAAGTTGCAGATTATTTTTCTAGGTTTCTAATGATATATAGTATGAAATTTTTGGACATTCGAGTTGAGAGATATGATTATTAAAATTTTGTGATGTTGCATAGGATGGACTTTTGGGACAGCTACATTATTTTGAATTTTTGACCCTTATAGAGGCAAAAATTGTTGTTGAGACTTTATAGAAATTGTAGGTCTAGAAGTCCTCTTCGAAACGGTCCTTGAATGACCTTAATCTGACATTTGTAGTGAAAGTTATGCCCTTTTTATCAATATAGGAAAGAAGAAGAAAACTAGGAAGGGGGAAGTCGCGATCGTGGAAATGCATGATCGCAATTCTGCAGACTTGCGCGAAAGTCATGATAGCGACGGTTGAAGCGCGTAGGTCACGATCGTGCAAGTTCCCCCCAAACCTGAATATATTCCACTCTTTTGATCATAACTTTGTCGTCTGACTTCCAAATGACCTGATTTTTAAAGCATTGGTTTCCTAACACATCCCTCACCTCTTCATTAAAATTTACAGCTTTGGGTATTGATTTGAAAATGATTGACTGAATCAAATTGAGGGTATCGAATTGGACATTTTACTGAACATACTTCAGTATTTTGACGATATCTTGATCTGTAGAGCTTCAAATGAGATGATTATTATTTCTAAATAAACTACAGACATATAGCTACAACTCCTCTGAAGAGATTGAACTTTAATTCGGACTCTAAAACTTTCAATTTCTGGATGGAAATTGAGTATAGTGTACTTGTAGCACCCCCTTACCATAACATATGTACCGGGACGCCCGTAGGTCATTCCGATACACACCCTACGATAAGGGTGCGCTACGAACAACTACTAACACTCCACATGGCATCAAAATCATAAAGCATTAATATGAAATTCACTAATTTTTAAAACCATAAATTTCTCATTTCATAACCTCAAAGCAGTAAATTATACAACTGGTATTTTCTGTACAATACGCCAAAAGAAAACCAAACATAAAGCTAGCTAGGTCATCCCTCA
>JANVCQ010000006.1:17246518-17284906 GCA_025531925.1 Erythroxylum plowmanianum | reverse complement strand
CGGTAATTTATTTAAAAACCAAAATTGCAATTAATGTTAGTCCAACTTAAGAGACATTGACAAAATTGCCCTTTGGGTAAAAAATGTCTAACACTAAGTTGAGTTATCGAGACAAAAAATTTATGCCCAATTTTATTAGATCTCTTCTAAAATGGTTGACCTGTTTCTGAGGATAAAAATGCGATTTTTACATTTTTCAGTCAGTTAATTTGACCTTTTTCTTTGGACTTTTCTACTTTGCTGGGTTTTTGCCTTGGACTTTGAATATAGCAGCTTCGAGTCGTTCCAAAGATCATAAAATAAATTTGAAAATCAAAGTGTGTTGCTTGCTTCTGATCTCTACGCGTGATTAGAATAACTGCCCACTAATGCAAAAGACAGAAATAAAATTGGAATGAATAAAGAACTAAGCTCAATTGGTAGATTTAACCTCTAACGGTAACATTAAGGTTCTAATTGTATTTGCATCTGTATTTGTATTTGTATTTGTATTTATTTTTGTTTTTAAATTAAAAAACATATTTATTTGAGTTTTTAATTTTAATTTTAATTTTTAATTCTGTCTAGTTTTCAAAAATTATAAAATGCATAAAAAGTGATTTTCTGTTTTTATTTTTTCATAATATGATTTACTGCAACTAAATATATGTTATTTAATATATTAATTTTTAATAAGAACTATGAATCATTAATTTAATATTATACTTAATTAATTATTAATAAGAATCATGAATAATTTAATTTTTATTTAATTCTTGTAATTAAATTAAATAAATTTAATTCAATAGTTATTATTAAATAAAATTAAATTTGAAATATCTCCATGATATATAAATTTAAAATAAATTTTGATTTAATAATTAAAATATATTTGAAATAAATATTAATTTATAAATAAAAAAGTTAATTTTCGAAATTATTTATTTTAATAAAATAAAATAATTTTATTAATAAATATTTTATAAGAGATTGAATTAATTTTTAATTAAAAATAATTTTTTTAATTTTTATCTAATATGTGATCATTATTAGCAATAAAAATATAAATACACTAAAATTAACAACCAAACAAAAAAATTTATTTGAAATAAAAACTGAAACTGAAAATTGAAAATTGAAAACAAAAGGAAAGCCAAATAATCCATAAATTTTTATTTCAAGCCCAAGCCCATAAACACTTCATGCCTCTTCAACCTGTTTTCAAACAAATCAGAGCATTAACATTCCAAAAAAGTAATTTTTTGGGGATAATTTTCTAGAAACTAAATTAAAAATGTCATAGTTTCTACTTTACACTTAACTCTCACAATCTCTAAAAGCGAAAATTCTAATAACAACATAGAAGTTAAATCTAATTTTGAATGAAAATATGACAATTGATTAATTACAGACTAATTAAAACCCTAAAACTAAAATTATAATTACATCAAATCCTACTAGAACATCATAATGAAAACTCGTAACAAAATAAACAAAATAGAAACAAACAGCTACTGCGACTATGTTTTACCCTAACAATTAACAACTACGCTTATAGGGAATGAAAACCTTTCTAAGTCTAGAGAGACAAATTTTGGTACAGTTATGTTTAAGGAAATTTGAGAGGCTTTAGGGAACAACTCAACTAGGACAAAACTATGGCTAGGAACACAGTTGATAACTACACAAAACCAAAACATACACCATTTGATCTTAAGGCTTTTGTGGCATCACTGGATTGGTCAATTAGAAAGAAACAAAATTTATCACATCTTGAGATGGAAAATGAAAATGGGATAGAAATGAATGGCGCCCTTGAGGTTAAGGAGGGTTTTACAACAGTTACAAGTAAAATCATTATTTGTGCTTACTGCCTGCCTACTAGTACTCTTGGTCGTCTGACCATTGTATGGTCAATAAGACAAAATTCTGGTTTCCTTGTGAGAGTTATCCCTTGTCCAATCGTTCCTTGCTTTTTATTTCTCCTTCAAACCTTCTCCATGTCATTTCTCTCTCTTATCATGTGCGTTTTGCTTCATCTTTTACTTGTTCATATTCCATGTTTTGCTGTTTTGTCCTTGTTCTTACTTCATTAAAGTTTCCAGTGCCGTTTATGTTTTGTTTCATCACCTTTACATGGAGTGGCAGCTGAAATTGCTATTTCTTTCCAAACTCTTCTTGACGACTTCTTGTTGAAAACTTCATTCACTATGGAGAAAAGATGGGGAGAGATATGATCCCTTGTCTAAGGCCTTTAGCAACTTTGATTGTACTTGTAAGTTCAAAATTAACCAAAACATTAAAGGAGATCATTGTAAGCCATTATTCTATCCACTCAATATAGATACTAGGAAAACTATATGCTTCAGATATGTTTATTATGAAATTCCAATCAATTACATCATGTGCCTTTTTAGTTAAATCCTTCCTCTTAAAATATTGTTATAATCGTAAAGGAAATCAAAAATTTCTAGAAAAGCAAAAGGGAATCATTATATGAGACATGAGAGTGATTTAATGAGTTGCAAAAGAGTTTCCCGCATCATAACTTGTCAAAGGAGTTTCTTATGCAAATGTTCTCCAATAATGTGAATCACCCATATGAGGCACCGTAGATGCAATAGCTGGTGGCAATTTAATAAGGAAATGATTGAAGCATCATATAATTAGTTAAAAGAGATGACAAAAAACAATTGTCAATAGATATCAGAAAGAAGTAAATAACAGCTAACCTTTAGAGATAAAAAAGGAGTGCTTGTTATGGATTCAATGATAGTGTTACAGGTTGAAGTAGAGAACTTAGTTAAATAATTGAACAAACGGAAAGTAAGTTCATCCAACCCACTCAAGGAGGTTCAACATGGATGTAAAATATGTGGACAAGAAATTCATATCTCAAATAATTGCTTTTTAGTGAAAAAACAGCAACATGGAGAAGCTCAACTTTATAGAAGCACAATATAGTCAAGGAGGTAATAATCGGTATTCTAATGCCTGCAATCCTGGGCAAAAGAACCACCCGATTTTCTCTTAGTCTAATAATATAGGTAATCTAATAAGATCTCAAGTCTCATTGGGTTTCAACAAGATAGGCTCAGTTTATTATAATCAAAGATAGAAAAATTGATGGATGTTTTGAATTTCAAGTTCACGAGTCAAGATGAGAACCATAACAGGATTAAAGCTAAATTTTACTAAATTACAAAGAATCATGCTTCTTATATTCACAATTTGGAGTTTTACGTGAGCTAATTAGCTAATGTAATGTCTAACAAAGTGTGACAAGTCTCCCAAGTAACACGGAGTCTAATTCAAGGGAGCAAATGAAGGCCATTGCAATTGTAAGTTAAACCAAGTTAGAAGAACCAACCAAGATGAAGGTTGAGCCCCATACCAATGCACACTAAGAGAAAAAGCACACGAAAAAAGAGAAGAAAGAGGAAAATCCTTATGTTCCTCCCTTCATATGCCCTTTCCATAGAGGCTACAAAAGAATCAAATGGATCTAAAATTTGCAAAGTTTATAGAGAAGTTAAAGAAACTGCAACTTAACATGTCATTTGTAGAAGATTTGGCAAGCATACCCAAGTATATGATTTCTCAAAGACATTTATGAAGCAAACTTGTGAGGGCAATCAAATGGTCTCTTTAACTGAAGCTTGTAGCTCTATGATTACTAGCCATGTGCCTTTAAATTTGAAGGACTCAGGGAGTTTTACTATACCTAATGTTGTTGGTAATTTAGAATTTGCTAAATGTTTGTATGACTTAGGTATATGTATTAATCTTATGCTTTTGTCAATTTTCAGGAAATTGAGGCTAAGAGATATGAAACCAACATCCTGCTTAGTTAGCTGACGGATCAATGATAAAAAAACCATTTGGCATGGTAGAGGATATGTTAATAAAAGTGGGCAAGTTTATTATTCCTGTAGATTTTGTAGGGCTAGACTTTGAAGAGGATTGAACTTGTCCATTAATTCTTTTTACACCACTTATGAATACAAGAAGGGCCTTGAAGGATGTTTACGAAAGGAGACTCATACTTCGAATTGATGATGAACAAGTTGAATTTAATATGAATAAAGTATTGAAGAATTTGAAGGCAAGCAGCTCTTGCATGAAGATAGATATAATGAATGAGTGCATAAAAGAGCAAGAGGGGAGCTATGAAGAAGAAGTGAGTGTTGGGGAAGTAGAAGATGAAAGAGAACTAGGAAAGGAGGAGTTGGGTGATCCATTGAACACAGAGATCTTTAGCACCCATAATATCATCCATTGAGAAACCACCTTTTTTAGAGTTGAAAATCAATGGGAAACAAGAAAAGAGAGTGGTGGAGATAATTAGAAATCAAATAAGAGTCACGGGGTGGAAAATTTTGGATATAAGAAGCATAAGCCTTAATGTGAAGATACATTAGGAACTTCACATTCAAAAGAAGAGTTAGTTGAAAATAATTGCACTAAAATGTTCAAGCTAGGGACCTTAAAATTAGCATGTTATGCTTTAGTTAGGTTTTTTGTAATTTCATGTTTGATAGTGTTTTATTATTTTTATGTTTTATTTTTAATTTTGAGTGAGTTTGAATAATGGATTTCATAATTTGAAGTGTATCAAATGGAAGAAAAAATATCCAGGAGGTTGTATGATAGCATGATTACATGATCGCACAATTTTGGAGGGATAACCCACTGGCATGATTGTGCACAATTTATTTCCATCCTCTGGCACTATCGTACAAGCTAGTTGCAAGATTGTGCATATTCCCTTTTTAACCCTCCATTACAAAACCTAGCCTATTTAACTACTTTTCTTCTTCACGTCTTTCTCTCTCTAATTTAGTGGCTCCTTTCTCTCTCTAATTTAGTGGCTCCTTTCTCTCTTCTCTTATTGTCTCTTAAATTTCACTCACTTTTCTTAAATATTTCACACTTTTCTTTTATTTTCTTCCATTTAAACATTTCATATCTTCAAACCTAGTGTTTCTTAACTAGAAAGCATATTTTTTGTGGGTTTTTATAAGAACTTTTTCTACCCATTCTCTCTCTTACCTTTTTTTGGTATTTTTGTGCTTCTTTGTAGATTTTTCACTAAGATGACACCAAGTGTTAAGCAAATTACTTGCAAGTCTGAACGAAAGGGTGTAAAATTTGACAGTTAATTTTGACGCTCTTTTCTCAAGAAGAAGATGAGAGGTTTTAAAAACTTTGTTCTAAAATATACACCTAGATGTTTTGATTTTTCCATTTTGGAACATTTGAATTTGAAATAAAATTTTAAGTCTTTAAGAGTTAAAATTCATTGGGATAAATTTATTCATTGCAATTATAATATTTTTGAAGAATTAACCCCTAATTTTTACACTAGATTAAGCTATGAGCCAAACAAGTCAAATAAATTTTTGTTTGTATTAAAAGGGAAACCATGTAATATAGACTATTTTATTATGGAGGAAATTTTTTATTTCCATAAATTGAAAATTCTTGAAAAGCACACTAATTTCTAAGCCACTGTGTATAGAACTAAATTGACTGGGTCAAATGTGTTTGAACCACATAATGCACCAAATCATGTTATACAAAGTCCAGAACATTTGATACTCCATAAATTTACATAAATTTATGTATCACATTGTGTTTTCAATAAATCAAGGTACTAAATGTTCCACAAAGAATTTGTTTTTACTTTGGTGCATGGAACATAAAATCAATTTTTACACAACTCATATTTTTCATACAATAGTTACTTCACATACAAAGAAAAGTATAGTTAGGAATATATTATTTAGTTACTACTTTGGCTGAATTCAATGGTTTTGATTTGGATGGACTAACCCCTGTTTTGTTTGAAAGATTAGATTATACTCACTTAAGGAGGGCTGAGATCTTAGGGTACCATTATATAGAACTCCATGATCCTAGCTTTATATTAACAAGTAAGCACAAAATATAGGAAATGCGAGCTCTAGTTCCACACCACCATGATAACACCAATAAGAATCCTCTAGTGAAGAGTCAAATGATGAAGAAGAAGGCTAGGATGCATTGCTCAACAAACTAGAAGTGAATAACAAGTTCCTTGAGGGTTACATGGATGTTATAGAGAGACAACTAAAGGAGGTAGCATGGACCAAACCAAGAAGTTATTGAAGTTCTTTTTGGTGCAAGGAATCCATTTATTGTCTCTAACTTTGACATCTCCATATTCTCTATACATAATCTTGCCTTTCCTTTCTATTTCTGTTAAATTTCCTTATTTTACTAGTTTGCGTTTGCTTATGTCTATGTCTTGTTTTCCATGTTGAGGACAATGTATTATTCAAGAGTGGGGACATATATGCACTTACATATCATTTATGTGTGAAATTGCGTTTTGCGTTGTGTTAGTTTTTTATTTGGTAAACATTGCGTAAACATTTTGTTGCATGAAGTATGCATTGTGTGAATGTGTCAAAGAGATAAAATTAAAAAGAAATTTTTTAAAAAATAAAAAATTAAAATACATCTACAAACATAAATAGGGGTTATCCTGTCCACAACTTTGTTGCATTACTCCTAAGCCAAGGTATTAGTGTAGCATGTATGCTAAGTAACAATAAAAGGATGGTAGGAGCTTCAAACTACACCTCTCAGCATGAGTATTTCATTGATATTATATAGAGTCTCTGATATAATAAGAGGGATAGCTTTCTGCTTAGCTTCAAATCTTCTAGCATTTTGTTCCTTACAAATGGTTTGTACACATAAGCCAACTGCTACAAAATGAAGCAACTTTAAAGGGTTCTTTGAGTAAATAACCATTGTATAGCACTTGATAGTGTACAAGCTTGTAATGACCACTAACATCTCAATTTAATAGCTTCCTAAATATAGTTTGTAATCTCACACATAAAAAAATAGGTGATCATGTGATTCTGCCTTTGTTGAACAAAACAGGCATGAAATATCAACATTTACCTACCTAATCCTATCAATTGTATTGAGACGATTTTGAATGGCTATCCATAGGAGAAAAGAAGTCTTTGAAGGAATGATCTTGTTCCAGATAATTCAAGACCACTCCACTACTAGTTTTCACAATCTTAAAAGATCTCTTATGATTTTATTGGATAATTGGTAAGTAGGTCGATTATGCCAAAAGAATGTTTCTTGATGGAGCAAATTTGGAGTGTACGGAGGTTGTAAATGGCTAATTCTTGCAGGAAATTGCCAAATATTTCCACTAATGAAAGAGGCCATTTTTTTATAAAATAGGAGGTTGATAGAATTCCTTACTTAAGCCGAGGAATGTATGTGAGCTCCTTTACTTGACCAGTTATCAAACCACAATACTAATGGAACAAGACATGCATCTTCGACTAAATGTCTCATTTGGAGAAACTAATTCAAAAAGGAGGAGTGTGATGCTTTTTTAATGAATGTGAAAGGAATTAGCTTATCTATAAACATGATCGTTTGAATTGTGAAGAACCAACAGCTTGTTTTTGAGATGAATATGCATGTTGATTAGTATATAATACTTATTATATCAATTTGTGACACTTGTTTGGATACGTTTGTAATTAAATTCATTTAAATTTGTAGATATAAATATTATCCTTTTATGAAAGGGATTGATTAGGAACAAGTGATGTAGGTAAATTTAAAAACAACACCAACGTGTTTTATATAAATGTGCTAAATATATTTCCTATTGCACTAGCCTGTAAAAAAAATGAGCTAAGAATAGAGTTAGTAGCCAGTTGTGAGTTGCGATATAGTTGAGTTACCAAGGTAATTCATTACAAAGACAAACAAAAGGTTAAAATGACAACTAAGCTTGACAATATGGTGTTGGCAATAAAATTGAACCTATGATTCTTCTTTTTAAATGTCAAAATAGATTTCATGAATGGATATTTAGTGATGATATACCTTTTTAATTGGTATCCAAGAATGAGTGCATGCTTTACAACTGTCATAGATGTACGAATATGTGATGATATTTTAGTTGATATGTGTAGTTAAATCAAAGCACTTACATCTGAATGGAATAAGTCAATGTGTTGGAACTTTTTCAGTGAATGATGTTCATGACTTTTTTAGTGATTGATGTTTATGGCTAAGTTAATTTCATAAGATTTGATGTCATTGTACCATTATTGTATTATTGCATAATTGTGTGTTTTATGTTTAGTTTGTTTTGTAGTTTTAGTTTTAGTTTTAGTTTTGCTTAGGGACAAAAAAAGATTTAAGTGTGGGGATGTTGATAGATGTAAATTATAATATGTTTTTTAGAAATTGAAGTGTGTTTTTTAGTGTTTTCTTAAACGATAATATTAAGATCTTAGATTTATGTTCTTGTTAGCGTTTTTGTGTGTTTTGTTTAATTAATTATTTTATAAGGCAAGATTTTGATATTAACTATATATTTCAAGGATTTTTTGAAGTGTTTAGTGATGAGTGGAGATAGGAAAAAGATGAAGAAAAATTTGGAGAAATAAGTCTAGTATGATCATGCATGGCTATGCATGATTGTGTGCCAAGGAAGAAACGTGTTAAAAGCCAATGACACGATCATGCAACACCATACATGATCGTGTATGTTAGAAAACACCTTACTTGATCGTGCATAGCCATGCATAGGTACAATCATTTTTGTAGGATGTGAAATTTTTATGCTTTTAAAATTTTAAGTCTATTTTGGAAGATATGCACATCGAAAAACCTTAGAAGACTTAAGAGCATATAAAGAAGAGAGAAAAACACCCTTGATAGATCCTTGTCAGTTGTTTATTATCCTAATATATTACAACTTATTGGAATATTGAGATTAATTCTAAAAATCTTTCTATTTTATTTCTTTTATTTTTATTCATGTTTTGGGTGTAGAGACGATGAGTGACTAGTTTTCATATTTCTAGACAAGAAGAACCTTAGTATTGCCTTTATTGTAGATTGATTCGACTTATGTACTAAGGATTCTTTAAGTTAGTTACTCCCAGCTAATCCACGCATTCTTTGAATATCCATTATAGTTTTTAAGGCTAAAGCGGCCTTTTACTTCTGAACTATATAGAGTGTAATAAAAGTCTCAACTAAATATTTAAGGTCCCACGAGTGAAGTCTAGAGGTTTAGTAAAGTGGACCATAAGATAGTTCTTTAAAAGGCTAAATTGAAGCTATAAACAAAGGTGGAGAAGATAGGATCATTTTGATGAATAAAATGCATTTGTATATGCATGAATTGTTCATTAGAGAGATAGACAATATTATAAGCAACCATAATTCTACTATTGGAGTGAAACTAGTGGTTGAATAGAAATCTTCACTAGGTACCAAACCCCCTTAATTGATTCAAGTTTTGCAGCTTTATCTTAGTTTTCAAAAGAGTTATAACATAGGGCAATTTAGACCACGCCCATTCCATATAACTATTGACATGTTATTTTAGTTTTCGTTTAAGGCCTTTTCTTTTACTCTTGCGTATCCTCATATTTATCACTTATACAAACTAATTCTCTTCCATATCCTTTTTTGCCAAGATAGTATCTTTTTCAGCACTTGAAGGATACTCTAATGGGGAGTCCTTAAGAGGAGAAGCAATTTCTTCAATTGAAAAGTTATCTTCCTTAGTGCAAATCGCTTTGGAATTTCTAGGGAATTCCATTTGTACTTCTGTCTCAACATTAGTTTCATTTGATCCTTCTATTTCCATAGTAGGATAAGGGGCTACGTTTTCATTTTTGGGCTAGTTAGCCATATCCACTAGATCAAAATAATCCCCTTTCTTAAATAATCTCCCTATAGGTTTCTATACTTTCCTTACATCCTAAGAGAAGGTTTTAATATTAAGAAACTGAAACATTATCCTCATTCATATGCTTTTCCGACCCTAATCCAATGATGGGTATAATGTCAGTTAGTTCCTTAGTGATATCCATACCAACACAAAATCTAGCATACCCGTCCCTCTTTCTCTTGGTTATGTTCTTATCTGTACATAGTGGTTTTCTTATGTAGCTAGCCAGTAAGCTTAAACCTTGAGTAGTCCAATACTCTAAAGGTATGTTATGAATATTTATCCACATGGGAATGTTATGAATTTTGACATTTTGTAGCTTTATTCTAGGCAACCAATTTTGTAGGAAGATTGAAGAGTGAGCAATATGTTATGGACCTTCCTTAACTATCTTATTAGCTTCTTTCTGAGATGAAAAGACAAATAATATCAATTTTTCTTTAAACAATAGTACATTTGTGAGTCCTATGGTCTTCCACTAACTATTATTTCATCTTTTTATGAAAGGAAAAGGAGGATGTTGGTCTATAAAGAAGCTAATAAGAGTAGACTGCTAGTTGTGAGCTCTAGCTTAAAGAATTTTTATATATGGAGCAACTATGATTTTCCCATCTTAGCATTTAAGAGGATAATATTGCAAACTATGTTCTGACTAGTCACCCGCAACTTGAATTTAGCTTTTGATAAATGAAGCTTTGTTCTCCTAGGGTGGAATTATCTCTAGTGAGAGAGGAATACTATAGTGAGACGCTGCAAGTTGGACATTTTGGGAGGTTTTAGAAGAAAACTAACAAAGCAGGAGTTGAAAGTAGAAAGGTGGAAGAGCTATACAAGGAGAAGGACCAAACTACCCTTCTCTCCTGATGAGCCAACCCAAATCTAGAAGATGAATGTTGGAGATGACTTTTCGCAAATGAAAAGCGAAGGTGTCAAGTAATGGTGCACCTGACTTAGCCAAGAATTTTGGAGCTCCTTTTTTTATCTTCTCAAATGATTCAATTATTGAGATTGGGTTAAAAAACTTTATATTCTTTAATTTTTTATTGAACTTGTGATTCAATCATGATTGATTTCCTAACAAAGTAAATTATCTTGATGATATAATAAAAATTTTTATTTAAAAAATAAATCATCCCATATTAAGTTAAGTGGGTCAATAATTCTTATACGACATGTTATTTGTCATTATTTATGGTCTTTTCTCTTAATTAGGGTTTATCTCTATAATTTTTAGGCCTTTCTTCCAACTATAGAATTGCAAGCAGAAGCATATGCCAACTTTCAAGACAAGTTTTAGTTTCTTGAAGCACTGAAAATTGGCAATAAAAGAGATTGGAGACTTCTTTTGACATCCACATGACCTAATCTTGAATATAAAAATAAATTTATAATTATATTTCCAAGGCATGAATCTATTTACTATATTTATTTAGTATATTGATTTACAATGTTATCATTATCATCATTAACACCTAGTTAAAATTTTGCTGAGTGTGAAATATGGGAAAGTTTGACAGTAGTAGTCTTATTCCTACGTAATAAAAATGATATTTTCAATAGACCAATATGTAATACGGTACGACGATATTGATTTAAAATGTTAATTTGGTGGAAATGTATTATAAGATAAAAGATAAAAGATTGTTATTCTCGTATAGTTATATATAATTTAAAGTAACTTATAATATTAAAATTTGTAAGGACGCTTTTTATTAAATATTTTTTTAATTATTTAATACAAAACATCATATATTTAAGTATTGTAAATGTAATAAATATAAATTTTAATACTTATTTTATGAAAATAATTTGATAAAAATGGTATCTTAATGTTACAATATAAAATAAAAATAAATTGAGTAAGTTCATTATAAAAAGTTTTTTATTTACCATATAATAAATTTTCGATATGATTAACGCACCTTATCAAGTCGATGAATGGGCATGACGACCTACAACATTTAGGAGCAATGGGGAACGAAAAGACAGATAGGGCCTAACCAATAATCATTGCGTTGTTTTCGCGTATAGGATTTTGAATGGCAAAATATGAAATTAAGTCCAAATCACGAGGAATGTTTAGGGAGTAAAGTGAATTGGTGAAAACACATTGCCAATTCTTGCAACACGTTTAAGATTAGAATTTGTCGTTAGCTAAGCAAAGTCAAAATTTTTAATTTTTAATTAGGTGATTAGAAAAACTTAGTTCAAATATTAATTATGTCAATATTTTTATAGAATCAATTTTATGTAAAATATTAATGACCAATTAAGCATCCAGATTCATATGTTATGAATGTATATTTATTATTTAACGCGAATGCTTACTTGATCAGTAATCTTTTAAGTAGAAGCTTAAATATTATAGACAAAAATAATTTTATTAATTAAATTAAATTTCAAATTTTCAAAAAACGGTAACAAAAAGGATATAATAAGTTGGATTCCATGACGGTTCAGATGATGCTTCTACTGACGTGATCAGGACTTTTATGGTTTACAGCTAAGGCCTAAGGGCAGTGCGTTGGTAATTTCTAACTTAAGCGACAGGGAGGGGAATCGAATCATAAGATAAATTAGTAATCTTTTACTGTTATTGTGGTTACGATAAAAATGTTCTTTTAACAAAGGATTAAACTTATTGTCAAAGATGGTTTATAAAGCATAAAAATAAGCTTCTTATAAATTGTTTATTATTATTATTTAACCAAACAAAATAATGTTGGATGCCCATTTATGTCTTTCGCCATTTTAGTTAGTAGTGCCAACATCTCCGCCTCGTCCAACCTTTCTCAGTCCAGCTTCCTTGCATTGACTTTTTTTTTAAAAAAAAGAAATTATTTTTATGTTAAGCATGGTCTTGCTTCAAATAACGTATTTATTGTAAATATATTTAAAATTTTGTATTTTCTTAAATAAAATCATAGGCATTACCGTTCTCCTTATGTTTTGGTTCCAATGAAGTCCTTGTACACTTTTCGTATTAAAATGTTACCAATCGAGTCATTTCAAATCTCACTTAATGGGAAACGGCATATAAGTACTAATAAAAAATTTAGAAAATACCTTTTTTGATGTTAAAAATCCTTTGATAGACACTTATTATTGGATTTTGTTTCTTTTTGATGCATATGTTTTTAAAATAACTTGATCAATTTTATTCATACATAAGAATTCAGGTGACTCTTAGATTTGCTTAATTTGATTTTCAAACATACCTTATTTTATTTGTAAAAGGAAAAGTTTAAATACGAACTTCTACTTAACATGAGATGGATTTCTATATTGCTCTCTTTGTTAACATGATATCAATAACGTTTTTTTCCCTAATTCTTAGAATATTATCTTACTAAATAATACGAGAGTTCTTATTTTGTCAATTTAGATATAAATTCCTAATCAAGTTTTATATGAAACACGTAGCATGAACCATATGACATATCTCAGATCTTACGTGAAAGGGAAATAAACGAAGTAAACACAAAAATGCTTGTTTTTGGTTCCATCATATCTTTGGAGGTGCTTTTCGAGGCCAAAACAAGCTTCGATCAATTAGGATCTCCACAAGAACTCCTCACAGGGACTTGGTCAACACTTTTTTACAGTTTTCTTAAAACGTAAGCTCTTTTAACGGGTTAAAGAATTTGGATGTTTACGAATAATATAAACAACTGCATGAAACCTTAACCTATTTATATAGATTTTATATCAAGCTTCATCATCACAGGCACGATATGGATCCAGTCCATACTAATTGAGGTCTATTTTTTTCTTAGACTTCGACCATTGGTTTAGATTATTTATTGAGTTACTTTATTATCTTTATCCAAATCAAATTTACGTAACTTAACCGATAAGTTATTAAAAATCAGTAAAATGCAATTAATTATTTTCCAACTTTATAAAAATGTATAACATTCTCCCCCTTAAACAATAATTAATTGTAATATTTATTCAAGCTTGAAAATAGTTTTAAAAATTCAGGTAAGTCACGCTACCATATTGGTACCGAGTTTAAAAATTAAAATATTTAATCCAAAGATAATGAAAGTCAAACATTATGTCCCGCAAGGCTTTTGATACTGAAAAATATTAAATACATGTGTCATGTATGACATAGGTCTAATATAATCACACATATCTAATACCTTACTAACATAAATGAGAAAATAAAGTGTGACAAAATAGGATGATACCTGTATGATCTAATATATATCATCTTTCATTTGTAGGTCTTAATTTCTCTAAAACTTATTATAAACTGCATATGTTAAACTGCACCAAAGAAATCTTGTTTTCTCTTACCCAATGCTAAACTGCATTAAAAAACTTTTATGTTCTCTAACTGAATGCTAAATTGCATTAGAAAATCTTTATGGGATTAAAAACTTATATCCCTTATATCATGTTAAAAAACTCATGGATATCCATATTAAACTGTAAGTGTCTTAATGACATAAGCTTAAGGTCAAACTGTATATATGTCCGATGACCTTTTAAATGCTTAAGATCGATACAAATTTTAAGACTTTCACATATATTATGACTTTACATAATAATAGTTATTATTGAGGATAAAAAGATAAACATCTTTATTAATAAACAATCATAGTGTCGTAATACATTAAAAAAAACGTACAAACATATAAGTAGCAAATATAATGATCTCTAACTAACACTGTCTAAGGACTTTAACACATCCGTACTGGTACATGTCTTTTAAACACAAGTGGGCGAAGTCTTTTAGCTAAAAGATTGGCTAGCATTTCCTCAGTCCACCTTTCTATATCAACTGCTTAATGGTTAGGTATTTTTTTGACAAAAAATGCTTAGACCTTATGATATTCTTATTGTTGTTACTAAACATCACAGCAACAAGATTATCACAATACAACCAACTGGGTTTAGCTATAAAATTTACCATAAACAACTCAAAAATTAAGTTTCTAAGCTAAACCACCTATGAAGTCGCTTCATAGTATGCAACAAACACTGCATTCTTGGTTGAGGAGGTCACTAGTATTCACTTGACACTCTTCCGCGATACTGCCCCATCTGCTAACATAAAGATGTAACCTGAAGTAGACTTTTGATCATCTGAACATATAGCAAACTCAGAATACGTATACCCCACGAGGCTTAGATCGTTGACCCTTTTATATGTCAACATATAATTCTCGATACCCTTTAGGTATATCAACACTCGCTTGATTGCATTTAAATGGTTTATACCTAGGTTAGCCAAATATCGATCCAACAGTCCAATAATAAACACAATGTCCAACCTAGTGCACACCTGGGCATACATAAGCTTCCAACTGCACTAAAGTATGGAACATTCCTCGCAACCTCTCTCTCATCTTCATTCTTTAGACACTATGCCAAAAATAATCTCTCTCCATGAGAGATTAGTGCTACAATAGGTCTACAATCAACCATATTATACCTTTGTAACATTCGCTCAATGTATGCTCTTTGCAAGAGGCCTAATGAGTGATGAGATCTGTCTTAGTGAATCTGTATACCTAGACAAAAGATGCTTCACCAAGATCCTTCATGTCAAAATGCTTAGCCAAAATTTTCTTAACTTTATGCAACATGGTCAAGTCATTTGATGCGAGTAATATCTTCCACATACAACAGTAGGAAGACGACTTTGCTCCCTTTGACTTTATAGTACAAGCATCTTTTAACTTTGTTTTTTACAAAGCCAAAAGAGGTCAGAACCTCATCAAACTTTAGGTATCATTGTCTAGAAGCCTGTTTCAAACTACATATTGATTTAGTCAATTTGTAAACCTTGTCAGTCGCTCTTTGATCCTAAAATTCTTTAGGTTGCTTCATATAGACCTCTTCATAAAGGTTACCATTCAGGAAAGTAGTTTTAACTTCCATCTGATATAACTCCATGTCATAATGAGCTATTGTTGTCATAATAACTTTGAATGCATTCTTTGAGGATACGGGAAAGAAGGTAACATTAAAGTCAACTCTTTTGTCTCTGAGTGAGCCCTCTAGTAACCAACCGAGCCTAAACTGATCAACTTTACCCTGAGCATCCTTCTTGGTCTTAAAGAGCCATTTGTAGCTGACGAGTCCGCAATGTTAAGACAAATCAACCAACTCATATGCCTTATTGTGTTGTATAGATTGCATCTCATCCTTCATTGCTTCCCACCACAAGTCTACATGGAGTCCAGAAACAACTTCTATAAAAGTAATTGGATTCACAATATGTCCTATATCATAGTCTTGTTCACCTAAATGGAATATGTGGTTAGATGAGATAGCATGTTATCTCTCTCTCTAGTAGATCTACGCATCTATATTGGTTCTTGTACCCTAAGAATATTTGTTTGTACAGTATAGGTTCTTATTCCTGCATAGGCATGGTACTTGGACCTTGATCCACTGGACCTAACTATATAAGCGACAGATACGAAATAATTGTATCCATCTTACTATCTTCTAAAGGGTGAGAGGGCCCACCCTCATCATGGATATCGTATTCTAAAAACTTAGCCGTTTGTGATTCCACTATTTTAAGCCCTCTTTTTTCATAGTAAAATCTGTAATCTTTAGAGTGGTTAGGATATCCTACTAGATAACAATGAGTAGAATGAGATTAAACTTGCTTTCATAAGGATTATATAACTGTACTACCTCCGCAGGGAAGCTCCATACATGAATATATGAAATGGTTAGCTTCCACCCTTTCCTAAGGTCAAAAGGTGTCTTAGATACTGACTTGCTTGAGACTCTATTTAACATATATAATGTCTTCTTAATGGCTTCAGTTTACTCTACGTTGACCTTATGATGTCCTTTAGTGTGTGGTTACTCCTTTTAGCCACACCATTTTGCTCAGGACTATTAGGCATAATAAACTGAGTCACTATTTCAACCGATAAATACCTTAAAAACATTATCTTGCAACACCATATCTGCCATAGTGCTCTCCTCTCCAGTCAGATTTGATAATCTTGATTGACTTTTCCAATTATTCTCAACCTCAATCTTAAAGATCTTGAACTTATTAAGAATTTCAGATTTTTTCTTAAGCAAGAACACGTAACCTTAATAAGAATAATCATCTATAAATGTTAGAAAATATCTGTATGTATAAGGTCTAACAAGCTAAAAGTACGAGTTGACCCTTTTTTCTTTATCTCTGTCAACTTACCTCCGCAACAATTAACACATATTTGCAGATCACCAAAATCTAGAGTTGGGAGAATGTTTTCCTTTATTAATCTCTAAACCCTATATCCGGAAATGTGGCCTAAGCATTTATGCCACAACTTATATGACGTTTCCTTCATCAGAGGTCCCTTATAAGTAACAAGTTCAACAATATAAGAAGAATCATACATTTCATTAGGGGTAAGACACATTCTATATAATCCGTAAGACAAGAAGGCAATTTCGATATGTTTTGCATTGATAAATATATTTTCAGCTGCAGTATCAATTACAAAACGATAGCCTTCTTTGTTTAAAACTAACATAAAGATCAAATTCCGTCTAAAAGACGGTATAGAAAATGTGTCTCGTAAAACAAATACAAACTTTGTATCTAGATTCAAACCTACGTCCCCTACATAAAAATGTCAACTTCTTCATTATTGTTGACTGCCAACTTCTCCTTTACTTGAGTCAGCCTTCTCGTGGATCTGAACCCTTGCATTGTAGAAGTAACATGATTAGATGCTCCACTATTTAGCCAATAAGAACTGGATATGGCTATAGTTATATTGAATTCATGAATCATATAGGTCAAGCAGTTACCTGATAGCTCCTGTTTGACTTTTAGATTTTGTACTTCTAGCAGTCAGATTTCCTATGCTCTTTCTTCTTGCAAAAAAGCACCTCATAGCAAAAAAAGCACCTCATGTTCTTTAAATCTCGTGGACCCTTTGTAATGCTAAACTGACAAGTCTGTATATGCAGAGATTGGATTTCTTAACCTTGAATGTTTGAGACTTAGCCTTTCCCTTGCCTTTGACTGCGTACCAGGTTGTATGAGGAGTGCCCTTCAGCTTCTCCTCAGCTGCAACCTATAAGAAAATCATGGCATTGATATCCCAAGCCTCATCTTAGGAAATGTATGAAGTGACCAACATTTCAAACTCTCGTGGGGAGTATTAAATGCTTATTGCATTATCAATGTATTAGGAATGCGAACATCCAGTGCCTTTAGTTTACTCTGAAGGTAGACCATTCTTATAATGTATTCCATTACACCTCCTTCTCTAGTATACCTCATGGAGAACAAATCCTTAATCAAGGTGCTCAACTTAGCATTGGACGAGACCTTGTATCTTTGGGTAACATTGTCCATAAACTCCTTTGCTATGGTGGTATCTAGTAGTTCACTCACCAGATGATTTGGGATTAACCTCTTAATGGTCAAATAACACATCCTGCTTGACTACTCCCAGATCGCAAAGGTTGCCTTATCAACTTCTAAGCTAATGTCCGTAAATAGAGAAGGTCTCTCTGTTTCATTGCTATACCTATACCAGGTAATTTCATTCAGTCCGTTGTTTTTTATTGGAATATGACAACAGCATTTTTGAAAAAAATGCATGGTAATCAATTTGAAACTTAGAAGTCAAAAAGAGTTTTATTTATTGGTTTGGTGGGTGGGTTGGAAGAAAACACACTCCTAATCTTTTGCATTTAAGAAAAAGTCGCAGTTCCTAGGTTTACTCCGTTTGGTCCCAACGCAAGTAAGAATTTTTTCTCGCCCTGTCCAAAGCTTCAACTACTCCCATCTATCCAACGCAAACACACAAAAATTGGAACACCATCTAGTTCTGCCTTTTAACGCGTTCTAATTCTATGTTTCTGTTCCAAAACCAAGAATCTCTCTCTCTAAAATTGAATATTAGTAAAAAAGAAAACCACATCTCAACTCAATCTCATTCATTTTTCTCATAAAATAACTTTTGTATAAGCAAGCTCCCCTCCCTTAGTGCTCGGTAGGCCCTCTTCGTTTCTCTCTCCATATTGCTCTGATCATGGGCTTTTTCATTCTGTCGAAGATAACTTTCTCTAGTGTTTGACAACCAAGACCAGTCGATCTCTGTTGCTCTGCTTCCTTTGTTATCCTTTTGTAAGTAAGCTATATGGACTCAGTCACCCCTTTTCTTTTATGAAACTACTTTTTTTTTGTGAGTACATTGTTGGATTTTTTTTTTTCCCTGCTTAAGAAAGGTGGCATCGTATAGCTTTGAAAAGTTTCTTTCTTTGCTTTGGTATTTTGGTGCAATGAGATTCCGGATCTTAAGTTTTTTTCTTTTGCAAGTTGGAAAAGACACTATATTGTTTCTTCCTTGGTGTGTTTTTGTCTGTGCTCTTCTTTACATGGACTTCCTTTTGGAATGCTAAGACTTTGATTTAGTTTTAGCTGATTACCACCTTTCTTTTGCTACCGTGTTCGTTCGCCGAGAAAATTTCCGCCAAAGAAAGGAACTTGGTTTTGATCTTACGCATCTCATTGTGTTTTTTGGCAATAACCAGTTAAGTTCAATCTCTACTCTGCTGTCTCTTTGGCGTGAGCTTCTTGGCGATTGTTGAGTCTCTCGCCCTTAGAGCGCATTTCTCTTGATTCAATTGATCTGTAGATTGCTTCAACATGTCAGATAGGCTGTCCGGTTTCTCCTGGAATATTTGGACTTGTTTTGAACCTCAAGTAACCTCTTGATAGTTCTTTTCCGTAGTTGGGTAATCAGATGCTCTAATTTATCATGATCTGTTGTTAATTGTATTGATCTGTAAATAGACTAGTCAATATAAGCTATTGACAACCAAGTAGATGTCAAGTTGTTGCTTAAGAGCTTTTATTTGAATCTAGGATCTGAGATGATTCTTTCAAAATTTTTATGGAGATGTAACTTTTATTGATCTCAGGAGCTGAATTAACATCAGCGTTATTGTTGAACTATGGCGTCAAAATCATTTAAACTTAGCCGATCGAATCTATCAATAAGTTCTGATGCCACTGATTCTCAAAAGCCACCGTTGCCTCCTACCGTCACATTTGGCCGGAGAACCTCCTCGGGCCGTTATGTCAGCTATTCAAGGGATGATCTTGATAGTGAATTAAGCAGTCACGATTACATGAATTATACAGTGCACATACCGCCTACCCCTGACAATCAACCTATAGATCCATCCATCTCACAAAAGGTTGAGGAGCAATATGTATCAAATTCACTTTTCACAGGTGGCTTTAATAGTGTTACGCGTGCTCACCTAATGGACAAAGTGATTGATTCTGAGACAAGCCATCCCCAAATGGCTGGTGCTAGGGGATCTTCTTGTGCAATTCCAGGTTGTGATGCAAAAGTAATGAGTGATGAGCGTGGAATTGATATACTTCCCTGTGAGTGTGATTTTAAAATTTGTAGGGACTGCTATATCGATGCTGTGAAAACTGGGGGTGGAATCTGTCCAGGTTGTAAAGAACCATATAAAAACACCGAATTGGATGAAATTGCCGTAGATAATGGAAGGCCCCTTCCACTTCCTCCCCCAGGCACTGCTTCAAAAATGGAGAGGAGGCTGTCACTTATGAAGTCAACAAAGTCAGTACTGATGAGGAGCCAGACCGGAGATTTTGATCATAATAGATGGCTATTTGAAACAAGGGGGACTTATGGTTATGGGAATGCTATATGGCCAAATGATGGCGGCTTTGGGGGTAAAGAAGATGATGTTGCTGAGCCCAAGGAGTTGATGAACAAACCATGGAGGCCACTTACTCGGAAACTGAAGATACCAGCTGCTGTAATTAGCCCATACCGGTATAGTTTTTTTTAACCTTATTTATACTGCCCTGTAACATCCAGAGGGATCTGATATTCTATCACTGTTTTGAAATGACTTTGCTAAGTCAAACGCCCCATATTGATGCACAGCAATATTCATTAACTGTCAATTTTTAGTTTTTAGTTTATATCATTCTTTGTTTTATTGCGTGGTGCTACAAGAGACTGAGACTATAATTTTCGCATGCAAGAACTTTAACAGAAGTCAGAGTGACCAACATGTATTATTTATACACAACTCCCTAAATAATCTTCAAGTTGATTAGCAGGAAAGCGATTCCCATGACTTGTAAACTTACATTTGAATACTTCTAACTTTGGTTGTCATCTTATAGTTAAATATTTAATAAAATGTGAATATAAATGTTAGTGTTTTTTTTATTTTTTTGGGTGCTACTCAGCCATAATGATGATTTTCACTTATGATTTCTGTGCATCTATTCATGCAGGCTTCTTGTTTTTATTCGCATCGTTGCCCTTGGATTATTTTTACAATGGAGGGTCAGCCATCCCAACTATGATGCAATTTGGCTTTGGGGAATGTCAATTGTTTGTGAGATTTGGTTTGCTTTTTCTTGGCTTCTTGACCAACTGCCCAAGCTGTGCCCAATTAATCGTGCTACAGACCTTAATGTCTTGAAGGAGAAATTTGAAACATCCAGTCCCAGCAATCCCACAGGAAAATCTGATCTCCCTGGCATAGATGTCTTTGTGTCTACTGCAGATCCAGAGAAAGAGCCACCTCTCGTCACTGCAAACACGATCTTGTCAATTCTAGCTTGTGATTACCCTGTTGAAAAGCTTGCTTGTTATGTTTCTGATGATGGTGGTGCACTTCTGACATTTGAAGCTATGGCAGAAGCTGCAAGTTTTGCTAACATATGGGTTCCATTTTGCCGTAAACATGATATTGAGCCAAGGAATCCTGAATCTTACTTCAATTTAAAGAGGGACCCTTACAAGAACAAAGTTCGACCAGATTTTGTAAAGGATCGCAGAAGATTGAAGCGTGAATATGATGAATTCAAGGTCAGAATTAATGGCTTGCCAGATTCTATTCGTCGCCGCTCTGATGCATACCATGCTCGGGAAGAAATCAAGGCTATGAAGCTTCAGAGAGAAAACAGGGAAGATGAAGCTGTGGAGACTGTTAAGATTCCAAAAGCTACGTGGATGGCTGATGGTACGCATTGGCCAGGAACATGGGTGAATCCTTCATCTGAGCATGCTAGGGGTGACCATTCTGGTATAATACAGGTGTGAGGTTGATACCAAATTTGTCTGTTATTCCAATTTTGAAATGGACTGAAATTAATCCCATCCGATTTATGTACTATAGATATTGCAAGAGGAAGTCTTTATAATATTTTTATTTCTTAAACATAATACCAAAGCACCCATCATGCATGAAAAATCACACACAAAGAGAGGGCTATGAAAAAAAATGGTGATGATTTTATTTCACATGATGCAGGTGATGTTGAAACCTCCTAGTGATGAACCACTACTTGGAACTGCTGATGATGCAAAGATAGTGGACCTAAATGATGTAGATATACGTCTCCCATTACTTGTCTATGTTTCTCGTGAGAAGCGTCCAGGCTATGATCACAACAAGAAGGCAGGGGCCATGAATGCACTTGTTCGAGCCTCCGCCATTATGTCTAATGGTGCTTTCATCCTCAACCTTGACTGTGACCACTACATTTACAACTCTCAGGCCCTCAGGGAAGGCATGTGCTTCATGATGGACAGAGGAGGTGACCGCATCTGTTATGTCCAGTTCCCTCAGAGGTTCGAGGGTATTGACCCTTCTGATCGATATGCTAACCACAACACTGTATTCTTTGATGTGAACATGCGTGCCCTTGATGGTCTTATGGGGCCAGTCTATGTTGGAACTGGGTGCTTATTTAGAAGGATTGCAATTTATGGATTTGACCCACCACGATCGAAAGAACATCACCCAGGATGCTGCAGTTGCTGCTTTTCTCGTCGCAAGAAACATTCTTCAATTGCAAATACCCCTGAGGAGAACAGGGCACTAAGAATGGGTGATTCTGATTATGAGGAGATGAATCTTTCCCTGTTTCCAAAGAAGTTCGGCAACTCAGCTTTTCTTATTGATTCAATTCCAATTGCAGAGTTTCAAGGTCGCCCTCTCGCGGATCACCCTGCTGTTAAGAATGGACGTCCGCCTGGTGCTCTTACCATTCCTCGTGAGCCTCTCGATGCATCTACTGTTGCAGAGGCAATCAGTGTAATCTCTTGCTGGTATGAAGATAAGACTGAGTGGGGACAGCGGATAGGATGGATTTATGGTTCTGTCACTGAAGATGTTGTCACTGGGTATAGGATGCATAACAGAGGATGGAAATCGGTATATTGTGTCACCAAGCGTGATGCATTTCGTGGCTCTGCTCCAATCAATCTTACTGACAGGCTTCATCAAGTTCTAAGGTGGGCTACTGGGTCTGTTGAGATTTTCTTCTCCCGCAACAATGCCCTCTTAGCCAGCCCTAAGATGAAGATTTTGCAAAGAATAGCATATCTCAATGTGGGAATCTACCCTTTCACCTCTATCTTCCTGATTGTCTACTGCTTCCTTCCGGCATTATCCCTCTTCTCAGGCCAGTTCATTGTTCAAACTCTCAACGTGACTTTCCTCACTTACTTACTGACCATCACCGTGACTCTGTGCCTACTTGCTGTGCTTGAGGTCAAATGGTCCAGCATTGAGCTAGAAGAGTGGTGGAGGAATGAGCAATTTTGGTTGATTGGAGGTACTAGTGCCCATCTTGCTGCAGTTCTTCAGGGGCTCTTGAAAGTCATGGCTGGAATTGAAATTTCATTCACGTTGACTTCAAAATCAGGTGGTGATGATGTGGATGATGAGTTTGCTGATCTGTACATTGTTAAATGGACATCCTTGATGATACCACCAATCACCATAATGATGGTTAACTTAATTGCGATAGCTGTTGGATTTAGCCGGACAATCTACAGTGTTATACCTCAGTGGAGCCGTTTAATAGGTGGGGTGTTCTTCAGCTTCTGGGTCTTGGCTCATCTCTACCCCTTTGCTAAGGGCTTGATGGGAAGAAGGGGAAGGACACCTACAATTGTGTTTGTGTGGTCAGGACTCATCGCAATCACCATATCCCTCCTTTGGGTGGCAATCAAGCCACCTTCAGGTACCAACCAAATTGGAGGTTCATTCCAGTTCCCTTGATCGATCATTCTTTTCATGAGCTAAATTTGTCCTTTTCAAGTTTATCATGCTAGAGAAACTAGGCATGCCTTGGTTGCTCTTATCCATTTTGTCTAGTGAGGACTTCCATTGCAGTGCTGTAAAAGATGGATGGAACTTAGAAGAGGAGAGATCAATACTTTGTTTCTCGGTGATGATTTGTTACTTATTGTAGCTTATTGTTTCTACACATTACATCACTGCTAGGGCTGGTGCTTCTTGTATTCTTTTGTACCTTGTACAAGGACGAGTGCCCACAGGGATATTTCTCTCTCTCTCCCCCTTTTTTTTTTTTAATCACATGCTGTATTCTGTAGAAAACGGATGAAAATTTGTGTTAGCATCTCTGGTCAGGAAGCTCATGTATGGTAATGACATGCGATTTAAACCTGTTCATGAGTGCTGTACTAAAACATTGCAATAGTAGGAAGAAGCATAGGATTTCACGAATGCCTGCCTGCCTAGTGTTCAGCCTCGGTTGTTCTCTGCAACGTACTTGGTGTATGCACCATCCCAATTCCTATGATAGTTACTCTGGTCGTGTTACCTTGTTAATTAAGAGTTAGATGCTATTATGTAGTGTCCTTAAGCCAGGGATTAAATTCCAAGTAATTTGATTTGCTATGGATAGACATGTGTCTTCTAAAAGTTAGACGAAACCACCACAGTTGTCTGTAGCTGTGGAATATCAATATTGTATATTGCAAATGGAAGTCTTCCCATCCTACATGCAATATTCAACTTGTAAAAGACTTGAAGTTCCACAACGATTGTTTACCATTTGTTTTCAACTTCTACCTATTTATGCTGATGTAATATATAAACAATATTTAGTTTCATTGTCATCCTTTATATATATATATATGATCACGCTGGCATACTTTAAATCGAGATTGAATTTCGTATATTATCAAATTCTGAATTCATAGATTACGAAGGAAATGGAGTTGGATTGTAAGTGCTATTAAGACAACGATTAAGGGGAAGCTTTAGGAAGGGCTGAATATCTTTGAAGAAGGCAGAATAAGGCGTTTCAATTTCTAAAGGTTTCGCAATGTTTTCCATCTTCAGAATTTTAGAAAATTGTATAATGTTTTTTTATATAATATTTAACACGTTATTGTAAAGGGTATTCTTGTCCTTTTACTTTTGTAATTTAAACTTCTTTCACTCATTACTTGTTGTAGTAACCACTTTTTGTAAAAAGTTGGTTTGAACTTATAGCTTTTTCCATTCAGAGTTAGAAAAAAAAGTGCATTGATTATGCAAACCCAAAGATGATTATAAAATCCCCAACTCCTTCTCACCATTGCTTAAGTTAGAAGTAAGTTGATGATAAGGAACAAGCTCAACATTTGCAATATGCCCCTTTTTTAGTTGAAGATGGAAAAAAATATAGTGGCTCCAGACATATAAGTTTAAAAGAATGGAGCAAAAAAATGGATCTTAGCTTTTGTTCAAATTCTTTTATGAAGAATGACCCCTTTCCCTCTGGTAAGAGAATGGGCAAAAAAAGAGAGTAGAGAATTAGGGGGGTTGGATGAGATGCTCTTATCAAAGAACAACCTTATTTTCTTCAAGTTTTCATCTCAAACAAATGCTAGAAAGGTGATGGAGGGGCTACGGAATTTGTTGAACCAACCGCTTATGTTATAGCCATAGAAACCAAGATTGAGTTTAGAAAAGATCTCCCAAGAGAAAAATTGGATTAAGACAAGCAAAAAGTTTTTAAAAAGAGAACTATATAGAACTAATGGGATTAGTCCTAGATGATACTAATCAAACTGTAGAGATTATAGGGTAGATTACTCAAAAGGAAAAAGTCAGGAGCAGGTTAAGGATATACTAGTTTACAACAAGGAAGCAAAAGATTTTGAAGTAATAACTTGTGATGTAAGGTAACAAGAAACCAACAAAGTTCATCCACCATTACCTCAAAAGGCTATACTTATCAAGACCACAACTTATATGGGAAATATGGAGGAAGGTCTAGATGACCAACCATCCCATACACCTAAGTTTAGTGAAAATAGGGACACAAATATTACCTTTAAGTTGATAAACAAAAGGAAATTTGGTAGAAATAGGAAAATGAAGATTTCACCTTACAAAAATACCTAGCTATATTGAACACTTCATGGACATTAAGGGATAAACAACTCCATAAAACAATAGGATGTTTGAGAGTTTATCTATACCAATAAAATAGATGTTATAGGGCTCCTTAAAACTAAACTATCTGAAGAGAAGTCCAGGAAACTTAGTTACAAAGGCAATTGATGGTCTTATATGTTGAACCATAACCACCACCACTATAGAATAATTATAATAGCATTTTGATTTTAGGAGGGTAGGTCTAAAGTTTTTAATTCTGGTGGTTAACACATGCATATCAATATTAGTTTTACAGGACAGGAGAAAAGTTTTAAGGTTACATTTTTTATATGGGTCTAACTTTTAATTTTAAAGGAGAGCCTTATGAAAAAACCTAGAAATATTAAAGAAACAATCCAAATCTTCTCATATGAGATTAATAGTAAGCTATTCTGGTCTAAATCTAAAGGCAATGTGTGCTTAAAGAACCATTATAGGGATTTCAAAGATTATGTCATCAAGTTAGGAGTAACATATCTGTATTTTTTGGGTTTCTTTTATGTTTAGAGCAATAAACAAGCTTCTATATGGTTTATACGAAAGAAAATTAACAGGGAATTAGTTGATAGTTCATGGCTAAAAGCTTGTATAAAGAGCAAAGCAAAGTTCCTACCACTTAGAGTATTTGATCACTTACCTATACTGGGTAAAGATTAATGTTTTTGTTTTCAATAAGATTATGATGTAATTGTTATTAATATGGATTGGAAAGTTAGTTTTATGATAATTTGATTATAATTATATGTTAATTTGATTCGATAGGATATGATGATGTATATTATAAATGGACAAATCGAGATTGAAGATGGACTGATCTTATAAGATATATAATTTTGATTATGATTTGCTTGAGTAAGATTTAAATCAATATAATTTTCAAATATATTATATAAAATCTTCTGCTAATAGTCTTGTAGATACCTTAACTAGAGAATGGAAGCAGCAATCCTAAGCCTCAAAGATTCACTCACCAAAAAGGATGCAGAATTATTAGATCTTCAACAACAAGTAGGGTCAGTAACAAAAGAGATTAATCAGTTAAGTTCAACCATTAATCTTCTTGAAAAACAAAACTTCACTGCCATCCAACCAATTACTTCTCAACAAATTACTCAAACGCTTTTATCCCCAACCGCTTCAAACATTTCAATTGCACTTCTTTATCCATTACCCAAATCTGAACCATCAATCTCTCAAAAACAAGAAGATTTTAGAGAATCTAAAGTCTATGTTTTTTTTAATGGAGCAATGGCAAGAATATATGATGAATGGCATAAGGCTTCTATCCATATTATTGGAAAATCTTCAATCATTCATTGAAGTTATTCAAACCATTCAAAAGTAGAAAAAGCCTTAGCTGAATTTACAAATCCTACATTAAAACCTCACTATAAACAAGCCCTAGAAAAACAACCATCAGATTCAAGAATGAAAACATTGGAAAAACCTATCAATATGGAAAGAATCAATGTTGTACCTACAAGAGCACTGAAGGATGAAATGGATAGAATTACTCTTGAGATTTTCCATGATTGTTTTCAAGCACCTAATGAATGGAAGGAGGAACAAAAGGTTTTTCAATACTACCTCCAAAATCGAGGACGATATGGACCTAAAGCTATTATCTTTTCAGAAACATATGCACTCACAACTTATCTCTTTTTCCGAAGTGGTTTAATGGATACTATTTATTTAACCAATTTAAACAGTTTTTCATATTTTCCAACTAGATTCACTCTTGTAGTCAAAAATTACAAAGAAATATTTGCAAAATAACGAGAAATTTTTATCAATGTTTTCAGCAGCTATCCAATCTTTAAAAAAGCAGACAATTTCTAAGACTCAAACATACAACTATCTCAAATAGCTTATGTACAGGTAAGAATCAGCAATGGTATATATCCACCTATTGATGAACCACTAAAATATGAATTCAATTGTAATCTCATCAATCAGTTTAACCTTCATTGCATTGAAGGTGTTCATTAGCAATGTCTAAATATTACTCCATAATCATTAATTAAACTCAATTATAGAGGAATAAGTATTCTGATGACATCAACTTATCATACACCTATATCTACTAATTCCTTCTAACTAATCAAACAAATTAAAGAAAATTTCTTTACCATACTGGAGTATTCAGTTTATTATCAGAAGATGGAAGCAATCCATTTGTCAACAACTCCAACAATATCCATCCCATCAATGTACCAAGTGTCCTTACAATTTAAAAGAAAAAGATGACAGCACCTTAGTTGATGTAATTATTGAAGAGTGATGTAAGAAGTTATGTAATTATTTTCAATTATGTAAGCCACTTGTGGCCTATAATGACTTCTATAATATCTGCAGACCACCTATGTAGATAATCTCAAAAGTAAAAGCAGATTCTCTCGACAAAGAAATCTACTTTTACTATTTCTCAACAGTAAAAGCATATTCTCTTGACAAAAAATCTACTTTTACTATTTTCTTATATTTAGTTATTTTTGGACACTTCTAAGTGCCCTTTGCCTATATATAATGTAACGAAAGAGCCCTAAGCTCTTCATGAGAAAATAAAAACTCTGTCTATCATCTTTTGTCTAAACTCTTCAAACCTCTCAGTCAGTTAAAGCCTAAAGATTGGCGTCAGAAAAGAGAACATGAAGAGCAAAACAAAAGGTATGATCAATTGTGTTTTTAGTTTTTCATCTTTTTTATATATTTCAGTCTATTCATTTCTCTTATTTTTGCAATATTTTACTCCCGTTCTCTTTATTATTTATTAAAGATACCTATTTGTAATACTTGTAGAAGTATTCATCTAGTAATAATACATATTAAAAAGAAAGATTTCACTTGGCAGAAAACTTATTAAAACTTTTAGCAACACTTATAATTATTTAGAACAAATAAATGCTTCTGAAGCTACTCTTCATAAGTTTAAAGAAATACTAAATCGAGATACAGAAAACTATAATCAAGAACGATTAGAGTTAAAACAACTCTATAAACAATTTTAAGAACATTACAAAATCCATTATTCATGAATAATTGTCCTATTTGTCATTTTATGTCACAATTATTTTTAATGCATAACTGTACACTTTGTAACCAATTATTAACAAAAATTATTCATTTAGAAACTTTAGTCACTGAATATAGATCAGAAAAAAGAGTATTATGGAAGACGATATAACTATTTACGATTTTAAATATTTTTCTATATTTTTATGGTTTTACTAAAGTTATATTTGATGAGCTAGATGGTTCTGATACCAATTTTGGTTCCCATAATTTTGTTATTAATTTTTCTATTACTTTTTTTGTTATTTAGTGTAAGTTTAGTTACTAATTGGGTAATTTCTTCTAATTCAGATCTGGGGGTTGGCCATCCCCTATGAAAGTTTCTTTTTTTAAATCAAAATTGTGTCGAGTTTGCCCAAAAATGCAGCATTAAAGTACAAGAATCCACCTTTATTTAAAAAGTCCACTTCAACTTCTGAAGGTCTTACAATAAAAAAATTCAAAAAAAATTGACATTAGTAAATTTTTTTCACGTAATCAAATAATTAACAGTGTCTAACACCGTTAGTGGTCAAGATTCATTTTGAATATTTTACAAACATTAGGGTTCAATTTAAACACCATGAAACTTCAGAGTCCATTTTGTACACCAGTATAAACGTTAGGATTCATTTAGCCTTTTTTGACCTAATTATTTGTAAAAAAGTTACTTTGAAGTTTAAGTCATTACTTTCATTGTAAAAAAGAATGTAAGCTATTTTCAAAAAAAGAATGATTAGATTTTACTTCCTTTCACTTAAGGTGTCAATTATCTTTGGATTTCTTGCCTTTTGGTGGACAGGTTCTAAGGGCATGGAGTAGCACTCATAGGGCTTACTAATTAGAAAGTGTAAAGGGCTAACTGGCCTTCAGTTACATAAAAATGACCTAGCCCTTTTATGTTGGAAAACGTTGATAATGTTGGAGGTCTGTGCAGTATCTTAGTAAGACTACATTGCTTATGAAGTAAATTCATCAGTCTTATCTTATATAAGAAGAAAAGTAAACGCTTGTTGACTTAAAAAGACTATAACATACGTGTTGATGTTTTGTTTTGTTTTATTCGCTCTATCATGCAGAAAGAAATGTGTATAAAATGAGTTTAAAATGTGAGATCATTTTGTTGATGTCTATATATTTAAAGGTGATTTGTTTGAATTGTTTCTTAAGAATACCTATTGTTGGCGTTAGATGGATAGTTTATTAAAAAAATTTCCATTTGGTGGACAACAATTAATTGCAATTTTCAGTTTTTCAATAACTTATCGATTAAGTTACGTAATTTGATTTTGATAAAGATAATAAAATGACCCAATAAATGATATGAATTAATGAGTCGAAGTTTAGAAAAAATAGATCCCAATCAGTATGGACCGGACCTATATTGAGCCTATAATAGGGAGGCCCGATATGAAAAAATAGATCCCAATCAGTATGGACCGAACCTATATTGAGCCTATAATAGGGAGGCCCGATATGAATACTATATATAGAAGGTTAAGATCTCCTATAGTACAGATACTTTGACCCATTCAAAGGTTTGTATATATAGAAAGTTACAGAAAGGTTTTACGCATTGCAGTGAGCAACTCTCGTGAAGGTCTCAATGGATTCATACTCGTTTCGGTTTTAGAAAACTCGTTTGAAGTTATGGAACCAAAATCAGATTTTTCCACATTTTTGTTATTTCCCCTTCATGTTCGATCTGAGATATATAACTAAGTCTCATACTATGTGTTATACGTGATATTAGAGCGGTTAAGTGATTAGGTAGCTAAAAATGAAGGATTTTTAATTTTTCTCCATAAGGTTTTTGAGAGAATAAAATTCTGTTTTTTAGTTTTTTCTTACATATGGTTGCTTGAAAATGGGCTACATGTGTAACATCCCATTCTTGTGGGAAGGTTAAAATGGTAAATGTGAGTGATTATGGGAGTTAGAAATGCATCTCCATGTTCATGCATATTATGTCATACACATACATATGAATAGTGAAGTCATGACACATGAGAATAATTGTACATGCATTCATGAATAATTTCAGGTATAATTAGATTGAGTTATGATTTTTTAGTGTTTTGATAATTTTGAATTTATTTATATGAAAAATTCTATTGGTTAGTAATAATATTGTATTTGTGAATTTTGGTGAATTTAGGCATAAATTTTTGGAAAATAGGAAAAATACATCAAGTGAAGATTTGGAGATAGTTGAATTGTAAAGATGAGAGTTAAGGGAGTTAGTTTCAAAGGAAACTAAGTTAAAGCTTAGATAAGAGGAAAGTGACAAGTGTCACTTAGGTTGTGTACTTTTACTAGATGTAGGTTACTGTTTCTAAGAGTTGAAAGGTTAAGTTATATGTCTAAGTTCATTCTCTCTGTCATCTTCTTCAAGTTTTCTTCCCACACGCAGAGTTTTCCATCTAACCCCTTCTAAGAGATTTCTTTGTTTTTCCTTCGTACACCAAACCCACCTTGCTATTCGTGTCTTCTACCCTAAGAAAAACCAGAAGCTGGTCATTGTATACAGTGAAATACGTAAATTGCATGGAGTTTAGGGTTTGAAGATTTTGGAGTTTTAAACAAGTAAGTAGTGAATAAATCCTTTAGAGTTGGTGATTTATGAAAGAAAGTTAAGGAGTTACTGTCATCTGTATGGAAAGTAACACTTAAGTATATATTCATAAATACTGGGTGGTTTGGAGGAAATAAATTCAGTTATAGTGTTAAATTAGTTTTTGAAATTTTTTTGATGTTTTGGTGATGTAAAAGTGATGTTGGAGTTGAGATAGCAATAACTCGATCTGAAACTTCTGTGAAATTTATGTACCAATTTAGATAAATTCGTCAATGTGGCCTTCTGGAAAGTTATAAAACTTCTTCTTTGTTACTGTTCATGAACTTCTTCTTAGTTACTATTCATGAACTCCTTCTTAGTTTTCCTCCTTCTCAGTTTCGTTCCTTCTGGGTTTTGTTCCTTCTCAACTTTGTTCCTTATCAGCTTTGTTCCTTCTCAGTTTTGTTCCTTCTCAGTTTTGTTCTTTCTGGGTTTTGTTCCTTATGGGTTTTGTTCCTTCTAGATTTTGTTCCTTCTTAGTTTTATTCCTTCTCAGTTTTGTTCCTTTTGAGTTTTGTTCCTTCTTGGTTTTGTTCCTTTTGGGTTTTGTTCCTTCTCAGTTTTGTTTCTTCTGGTTTTGTTCCTTCTGAGTTTTGTTCCTTCTAGGTTTTGTTTCTTCTTAGTTTTGTTCCTTCTGGGTTTTGTTCTTTCTGGGTTTTGTTCCTTCTGAGTTTTGTTCCTTCTTAGTTTTGTTCCTTTTGGGTTTTGTTCCTTTTGGGTTTTGTTCCTTCTTAGTTTTGTTCCTTCTGGGTTTTGTTCCTTCTCAGTTTTGTTCCTTTTGGGTTTTGTTCCTCAGTTTTGTTCCTTTTGGGTTTTGTTCCTCAGTTTTGTTCCTTCTTAGTTACTGTTCACAAACTTCTTCTGTGTTTTCGCCTGGCCTATCTTCTATTCCATTTTTGACCCTTTAAACAATATAATCCTTATTCAAGATCTTCATGAAAGTTGTAGATCTTGAAGTTCTCTTTCGAACCATTCAAAGAACACCTAAATTCGATATCTCTATAAAAAGTTATATTAATTGTCCCACGATAGGTTCACTATGATTGAGGATAAAACCATATTGGACTCTTCTGGCTATAACTTTCTCTCTAGACACTCAAATGACTTGATTCTTGAACCATTAGACTCGTAAGTCATTTATCTACATCTCCACCAAAAATATTAGCTATCTAAAATGAAGTGAGAGAGATTGAGTGAAAAACGTGGGACGGGTATAGTGAGCGTGCCCTTAAATTATGAATTGGGGTTATTTCCACTGAACATACTTCAGTGTTTTGATTTTATCTAGATCTATAGGATTCCAAATGAGTAATGAAGTGTGAATTCAATAGTTTTAGTGAGGCCTAAACCTAAGTATGAATCATACTTAGATGAGTTTTGATATGAAACCGACTTTATGATGAAATTGATGGAAAATACCCTGGATTGTCATGAACATGCATTGTACATAAGTTATTCCATACACGTGCTTCTTTGGATACTTATGATTGTAGAAATTGTGATATTGTATATACTATTTGTTATAGAGGAGCAACTGGGACGTCAACCTACAGACGTTGCTGGATCTTCCAGGCATTAGCTTCGGGAGAAACTTGTGAGTCAACGTAAATGATTTCCTAGGATTGATTTACTTTGAATTTATTTGATTCGTTTAGCTTCCAATTATGAATTTTTTGTGACTTGATTTGAATTCTGGACTTAAAGTCCGAGGAGTTTATTATATGGATATATGCATTGGAAGTGCTTTGAATTGATGTGAAATCCTGTATGATATTGGTTTTCTCAACGAAAGTTGAATGTCTGGCTTGGGTCCAATGATAATGAGTTTCTGATTAAACATCACATGTGATTAACTGATATGCATAATTAGTATTTGATGCAATTCATAAAATGCATGCTCAGATAAAGGTGTTGTGACTTGAGTAGCCAGTATGAAGCGCTTCCACGTAGAGCTTAGCTCCGTGATATATGTTCTGCATACAGAGCTATGCTCTGTGATTCTATTTTGATAGAGCTCTATGGGACAGTATTTGTATAAGTATGTGATAGGCACTCGGTCACAACAATAAGAATGAATGTGAGTCTCATACATATAACATTATAAGATCGAAATCCATTGAATGAATATCTGTGAAATATGTGATATGTGTCTATGATCCGGTGAGCTCATCAATGATGTTTCACTCATTGAGTTCGCAAAACTCACCAAAATTGCAACGTTGTCTTTTTAAAATCGAGTGACGACTTTAGCTACTGAGAGGCTCCACTACCGTGTAGATTGTGGTTTAACAAGAGAAATCATGGCTCAAAGGTCAGTCAGCTGGGATTTTTAGATGGCTTAGATAGAATTGTTATGTTTCCTCTTTCATGTAGTACAATGGTACTAGGTTTTGTTAATGTACATGTGGAAAAAAGTCGAAAGACACAATGTAGACTCTTGGTTTGATTTAATGAAATGAGGGAAAAGATAGTTTTAAAAATATTGTGATTTTCTATTGATGCTTTTAAGTGATTAATGATACGATGCCATGTAAAGTAAGTATAGTGATCGATCGTAGCTCGCCCTTATCGTAGGATATGTTTCGGAATGACCTCCGGGCATTGTGGTGGTTACCCTGCGATAAGGGTGCGCTACATTAAAGGACGCCTATGATTATACACAAACATTGTATGTGGTTGAGCTAAAAAATTTTAATGCAATAATAGAAATAAAAGAATGAAAGAGTTCTATGAAAGAAGAAGTTACATCTTATAAAGAAATCAAACTTAGGAGTTTGATAGATTTGCTGGATGGAATGAAAGAAATTGAGATAAAATGAGTGTTCACAACAAATTACCATTTAGGTGGAGGTACTCAAAAGAACAAGTCTCGATTAGTGGTGAAGGGATATTTATAATAATAGGGCATTGACTTCAAAGAGACATTTTCTCCTATTGCTCACTTTGAGATTATAAGACTATTTTAGCATTGACTGCAAAAACATAGTGGCATATTTATATCAGTTTGACATTCAATTATCCTTTTTAAGTGGTGAGTTGTAAGAGGAAGTGTATGTTGTTCAACTTGAAGGATTCATGATAGCAATAAAGAAAAATTGTATAGGTTGTGAATAGGTTGAAGCAAGCTCCACAGAGCAAAACAATTTCTTTTTTATTTATAATGACTTTGAAAAGAGTGAGAATAAGCCAAACTATATTTGAATAAAACAAGGTAATGGTGATTGTCTCATTATTTGCCTTTATATGGATGTTATGATATATAGCAATTCTTCTTCTTCTCTTACTGATGAGTTTAAAGTTTATATGAAGAAGAAGCTTAACATATCTAATTTAGGTGTACTACAATATTTTTTGGAGTGGTAGGTTACTTAAGATAAATATTAAGTATTTATATCACAAAAATGCTACTAATAACTTAACAACCTTAACATGTTGAATAGTAAGATTGCAATTACACTTATAAATTTCAATAGGAACTTTTAGGTTGATGATGGTATTGAACTAGAAAATGAATCACAATTCAAAAGTCTAGTTAGTGGATTAATTTATTTAACTTGTAGGTAACCTGATATTGTATCTTTAGTGGGAGTCATTTCAAGGTTTATACATTGTCTAATAAAGCATCACTATAGAGATGTAAAATGTGTGCAATGATATATTATAGGAACAATTAACTTTGGTTTATGGTATATTCATACTTCAAAATTTAAATTGTTTAGTTACACTAATATCAACTAGATTTAATGTTAGGAGGATAGGAGGAGCACTTTAAGTTGCCATTTTAGTCTTGGTTTAGGTGTCATAAACTGGAGTTCAAAAAACAAACCTCAATATTGTTTTCTACATCAAAAGTTGAAAATGCAAATGCAACTTCATCAGTTTATTAAAAAAGTTGGTTAAGATGAAATCTTCCAAATTTCAATCAAGAGTAAAAGGGAGAAACCAAAATTTATTATGAAAAAGGTAATAATTGCATTGAGAAAAAATTAGCCTACTATGGAAGAACAAAGAAGATTGATATTTAAGTTCATTTTATTCGAGACCTTATGTTAAATGATTCAATCACTTTGAAGTATTGCAATACAAAAGAGCAAGTGGCTGATATGATCACAAAGTCCCTTCCTTAAAACAAACATGACTATTTTAGACTATAACTTGGTGTTTGCAATTTTGAATCAAGGGAGAGTTTTGGAAAATGATCCAAATTTAACAATTGTCAAATATTTCTTAAACTTGATCTTTAGTCAGTTGATTTTTTTAGTTTCTTAATTCGATGTTTTATAGTTTATATATTGTTGATCTGGTATCTGATGCGAGTAAGTTTTAATAAATAACTCTCAATAATTCGCAAGTGCACGGTTTGTTAACTTAGTATCTAAGGTGTCGATCCCATAACGAGGGATAATTTAATCCTAAAATCTAAGGTTAGAAAACAATACAAAAATTCAAATTGCATGAAACTAAAAACAAGAAATTAATTCAGTCAATCATATCAAATTAAGAATCAATCACGAAAATACTATTAGTAAGCAATTACAACATACCCAAGCATCAACCTAAGGAAATTACCAATTGAGAGAAAGGGAATTTTACCTATCTTTAATACTAACCTAACTGATTATGAATTACTAGATTATTGGTTCTAGATGATCCTATGGTTGATTACTCTCTCTCTTGTTATAACCATTATCCCTAAATCATAAACCCTAATTAGATTATAGAGGTCGCAATTTATCAATTTATAAACTATCTAAAACCCTAATTAGTTCTGAAGTTCTCTAATAAACTACTAGAAACCTATGCAAGATCTCTCTTTGCACAATTTACAAATTTGATTTAATTCTAATTTCTATTAAATCACCTAACTCTCGTTAGTCCAATTTAATCATTTTTCATTCGATTCACCTTCTTAGTTTATTATCGAATTTGCAATCATGGAATTAAATCACAACCAATCCAGTAAAGACATAAGAATCAAATTTCATTAATTCAAAGATAAAACTCCAGAGGTGAGTTTAGAACATCTTCAACATTCAAAAATCGTATCATCAATCGGTTATTCCAATTCTATATAATAATAAAACTAAAAATAAATAAGAAATACATTCTGAATGGATGATGGGAGGTAGTGACATTGGGAAACTCCTTATCAGGAAGTACGTCGAGTCAACTTCTTCTCCTTTTCTCTCTTCCTTCTCTTTCTTGATCTCTCAATGAATTGTCTCAAGGGTTTCTCAAAAGTGGCTGATGCAAAAGCTCCCCCTCTGCCACTTTGTCTTGTTTTTTAAATATCCTTTGTGTTTTGAGCAGTTCTAGGGTGTTTTGGGGATCCGAAAGGTTCAAAAAGTCCCTCAAAATTTGACGTTTTTGAGTGTCTACGCATCTGCCCTACGCAAGTCATAATCGTGGGCCACATCCGAGCTTTTTGTCACGATCGTGATATGCAGGCCATAATCATGGGCTATGTCCTGGGCTTCTATCAAGATCGTGGAATGTGGACCATGATCGTGGGCCAACTCTGGTGCTTTTGTCACGATCATACCCTATTGTACCATGATCGTAGGCCTTTGTTTCGATCCAAATGTCTTGAAAACTTCTCCGTTCTTTAATGTTAACCCCAAAACACTAACAAACACATCAAGGTACCTCAAAAACATAATATTTAAGCTCAAAGACTTGTACTAACCTATAAAACACTTAAAACATAAATAATTAATAAACTAACACAATTCTAACCTACACACATACTAAAAGATTGAACTAACAATTAAATACATACTAACCTAAGCCCTAAAATATGATGCAATTTACACTTATCAATTATCATATTAGTCTATATATTATCATATTGTTTCTAATAATTTAGTTAGGTTATTACTATATAATGCCTATTTAAATACATGTTAAGTACTTCAATAAGTAAATTGATTCTCTAAGGAATTTTGACTCAAAGGCTCTCGTTTTCTACATTTTTATCAGCTCCTTATCTTTTAACTCTTTTAAGTTTGAACTTTAACCAACATAATGAACATCTCACCCATGAACTCGTTGCCCATAACTCTAGTGTTGATAAAGCTTTATACTCTAAACCTATCAAATTTCAGGAACAAGGGATACATACTATTACGAGTTTCTTAACCTTTTTTCCATTCTTTATCATTAAATTAAATCCTTCATCTATTGGTGATGGGATAACATTCATTATATTGATGGAATATGAGATTACTAATGTCATTAGTAGTTATCTCAGACTTCTAAATGTCAATAGACTTGTATTAAGATTTTGTTGTGATTGCTTTTGTTACTCTCATGGATGTTGAATTTAAAGACATTTATGAGAAAAAAGGGGGCGTTAACTTGGAAAACATGGTCTCTTCTCAAGTTTACAAATTGTGTGCTTTAGATGTTTATCAAAATCATTGGGTAAAGGGGTAGTATCAATGAGTCCATTCTTTCAGTTGCGATGTTCAAATAGAACACTTTTATAATATTCGGGGTTCTTTTTATAAAGATACCAAACATTTAGGTCTAAATTAAGTTTTTATGTAGACATTTGAATTTAAAGTCTCTATTTCCATCTTTTTTTAGGGTAAATTTTACATTGGTACTTAGGGCTGTTTGGAAACCTTCGAATTGAATTCATCAACGAATTGAATTCAATTACATTAATGAAGTTGGGATTGAATTCAATTTACACTGTTTGGAACAAATCTAGTAATAT
>JANVCQ010000006.1:17219186-17236686 GCA_025531925.1 Erythroxylum plowmanianum | reverse complement strand
TAATCTGAGTTGGTCATTGCTAAGGTTCGAGTACTTTTGGAGCAGGAAAATGAATATCTTATCTTTTATGCAAGTGAAATTTATGAAATAGAGTAATTTTTTGCCAATGCTATAAATAATGAAAATGGAATTCCTTTTGAGGTAAAGTTATTCCACATTCATGACTGGAAATGCCATTGTATCAAAGGTTTTCATTTTGGCAATATTATGTTTTTCAGATGTCTGAAGTATTTATCTTTTTCATCCTAAACATGTTTCCTCAGTTAACTCTTTCACTTTGATATTTTAGATAGGTAGCTCTTCACATTCCTGCAAGTTGGGTTTAGTACAAATATTTAACTTGTTATATCAATGTTTCTCATATGCTTATTTTGAGCAGGCCTGTAACTATGTGTGGGATGCTGTACAATTTTGAAGATGAAATAATGTACTTGTACAATTTTCTTTGCTAGTTTATAATTTTCACACAGTATTTGATCATAATAATTTGTTATGAGTTGGAATACATTTGTGTTTTTGGAGACCATTAACTGATAAATATCTGACTGCACTTGCATTGAGTCATTTTTCACAAGACATTTTTTCTTTTGTAGGACTATTACAAAATTTTGGAAGTTGATTATGATGCAACAGAAGAGAAGATAAGATTGAATTACCGAAGGCTTGCGCTGGTTTGTGATTCGTCTGTTACAAAATTTTTACTTACATACATGATTTATTGTTTCAATAAATGCAAGACTGACTCGGGACATTTTCATTTCTACTATTTTCCCTTTAATTGTACTAATAGAAGTGGCACCCTGACAAACACCAAGGCGATAGTGCTATCACTGCAAAATTCCAGGAGATCAATGAAGCTTACAAAGGTAATTCTTACAATTGCAAGGACAAATATCTATGTTTTTACGCAATGAATTACAGTTCTTCCAGGACATCAATTGCGTAAGTATATCATGTGATTGTTCACTATTTGAAGGACTTCTTCATCAGTTAACTTGTCACAAAAGCTTAGGTAGGTAAACTTTTTTAAGTAGCACCAAAAGTGAACTTGTCATTTGAAAGAAAATATTTTCTTCAAAAGGGTTATGGTTGGCCGCCTTTGATTTCGCGATGTATTATCTAACATGTGATTGGTGGTTATAAGTGCATGCTTTGTATCATGATTGCAGATTTATTTATTTCAATACTGTGAAAAAAACAAAATTAAGCAGTAAAGAAGGAGAAATTAAAAATAATAGGAGAGGAATATTTTGTGATATATTGCTATTTGAGTGATGTTTTGGTTTGTGAAACTATTTAACTGGAAGGATAACTAGACACTATAAAGTAAGATCATAAAAAGTGTTCTCAAAATAGGAAAATTTTCTTGATATTTAATATTACTTTAAATATTCAACTTATTTCAGTACTCTTGTTGGAAAAAATTGATAATAAGGAAAATCTATCAAACTATTTTTGATGCACATTGCAGCAATTGAAAATTTCAAGGTGAAATGTCACAAACTCATTTAGTCGCTCCTAGACTAAAGACATATTGCATAAATCAGTTTGACGTGCATATACATGCTAACATAATCTTTATTGACATTAGTTGAAGCAATTAAAGTGTTATTTGGACTTATGCACATATTTCCACTTTAATCGTTGTTAATTTCTCTTGCAGTGCTGAGTGATCCAGCTAAACGCTTTGACTATGATTTAACTGGTATACATGAGATTGATAAGTATACATTACGGGTAAGAGTAAATTTGAATAGCAATAGCAGAATCAAGCTTTCATATGTCTTTGGTCTTAACATTTTCTCAGGTATATGTTTATGATAATCGGAGTACATTATTGCTATGCAGGAATATCTTGCTAGATTTAAAGGAATGATACTTACCTGCAATGGGCTTGGTATTAACAGTACATCAATCTGGTAATCACTAGTAACTTTCTATAAAGGATTTGACCAAACTATTTAGTATTATCAATCCATGATAATTACGATTGTCATAAACATATTTGGATTTAAGATTTGCAATGTATCTGCATGTGGCCATTGAAGGTTTTTGTTGACAAGAATTTCTTGTGGCAGGTAGTTAACATAAATTTAATTATCGAACACTTCTTTATTTGGGAGGTTTTGATCCATGATTTAGTACAGGGAAGCAAAAAAGGAAAGAGAACAAGAAGGGAAAATAAGAAAGACCAAGACAGGGGAAAAGAGGGATAAAAGAAGAGGAGGGTTTAGGGAGAACTTAGGAAGAAAGGCCAAGAGAATTCTCATTTCCGTTAGCTTAATCAAACCAACTGCCAAATATTTATGGCAGTGAGAGTGACCCTAAAATATTTGAGGCCTGAAATAAAGAAGATTTTAATTTCCATTGACTAAATTAGCGTAAAAGAAAAGTAAAAAAAATCTAATAATGAAATTCCCATAACATCAGTTGATGGAGACATCTTTTTCTACTGTTAACAAAATTTCCACCCTAGCATTGACGATCTTTGTACAGTAAAATTGCAGTCCCAACTAATTATTGCATCTAGTACCTGAAACTGGATAACCAAATTGGGATTTTGGTTTGTTTCAGGAATCTTTCTTAGTAGGTGGATTGCAGACTAGACAGTCTGTCACAGTACTTAAAGATGGTGACACATAATAGAAAAAGAAGAGTTATTAATTTAGTTTTCCTTATTAGAAAAAGATATTTCTACTTTATTTTGTCCTTATTAGTTTATGCATTAAAGTTTATTAATGAATAATAAAAAATCCTTATTAAATAGGATTCTGTTCTTATTTTGGAAATTTAGTGAATTTTCCTATTCCATTAAGTCAAGATTATGGTTCCAGAAATTTTCTATATATATGTAATCTGTCTTTCAATACAAACTTTGAGTTTTCTATTACATGTGATGCTTTTTTCTAAGAATGTTGCTTAGACCTAGGAGTGATTTCTAGACCTACTGTTGGGGACACTACCTATATGGAGAATGACTGGGGATTAATTAGACTAGAGTCAACTTTGATAGCCTTCTTGATGTAGGAGGAACATAGAACAACTTTGACACTTAATAGAATTTGGGATAGAAACACCATCTTATGCCTAAAAAAGACCAAGTAAAAAATAAATGTGAATATACCTTTATTAATATCAACCAAGAAGAAAACTTAAAGAAGTGCTTGTACACTAGCAACTCCTAGAAATCACATCTAGGGTCTATAAAGAATTAGCATTACTTCTAGTGTCTATAAATTACCTAATAAAATTTATGGATCACTCAAATGATAAAAGCATCACACTTTTATAAATTCGTCAGTTGAAACATCTCTCCTCCCATAATTGAAACATTCAATCTTCTAATGTAAAATACTTGAAGAGAAATAAATTTGTAACTTGAAACATCTCTCTCGCATAATTGAAATATTCAATCTTCTAATGTAAAATACTTGAAGAGCAATTGAATCCTACTCTAATAAGGATTCTTATGATTCGTTAATAGACTTGAATCCTTAACTAGTAAGGCAAACAAAAATAAAAATACTCCAACCCTTTTGCAATTAAGGGAACAAGAAAATAACTAAACTAAATTTTACTCTCCATTCTCTCCTTAACTTGTTGAGAGTTGACCTAGATGATTACAAGTTGCTATCCATGGTCTTTAGCGCATCATATCGGTTTCCTTGCACCCTAGGGTGTAAGAATTGCTTGTCCCGCATTAACTTATAATGGTTCCCATCTTCATAAGTTCAAGTTAATAGTCGTTTACGTTCTCTGCATTATGATTTGTACAACTTTGAAATTGAGTGTTAGGGGTCGCTAGTTTTCCAAAGATTGGCCAAACCAATTCATTCGTGCTTTGTAGTTGAACATTCTCCTATATACCTATTTTCTATGTTGCCAATGCTAAATCCAAGCTATGTTCCCAAATTGATATAGGATCGATAGAGGATAGCTTCTAAACTTATTGAAAGTTTGAGTAAAAACAATATCTAAGAAGATAATAGTAATATGAAAACCAAGAAAAATATAATTGATTTCTGTATCTCTTTATTAATATCATCAAAGAAAATGCTTAAAAATATGTTACATTAAAGATTTACTAGCTTTACACTAGCAACTCATAAAATTACATCTATGATTTATACATAGTTAAGTTTCATATCTAGTGTCTCATAATGAAACATTTAGTTTTGTGTGTGTATATATATATAAGAAATGGTTTGATCCTCTTATTTTTCTTTCTCGAACCGAGAGATCCATGAATTGGGATCCTATATATATATATATATATATATCTTCTGACTCTGTTTCAAATTCACAGAGTAGGGCATTAGTTCTTTCTCTCGTTCTTGAATCGATCGGAGGGCGATAATAAATCTATTTCTTTGCCTCTTTGCCAATAAATCAGAATTCTCATGGGGAATGGTAGGATATATGCGATTACATTGATAAACACTGCCAAAACCCAATACTGTGGGGGAAATTAAGTGAAGTACGCTAGATACAAAGTATGGAAAGGTGTTTATAACTTCCACCCCATCCCCTCAACCTAGACCCTCAACCTAGAGTAGCTAGGTGGGGAAGTAAAATTAATCCTTGTTCATACATTGGCTTCTTTGGTACGAAGTGAGCCACTTTCAAATAGGTTCATTGCTCCGGCATATATATATATATATATATATATTTTCCTCTTGATACTACGTAAATGAAATAATTTTAATTTCTTAAATAGAAATGGATTCTAATTTTAACAAGGATTTTTTTTAATTTGTTGATATAATTTAAACCTAAACCAACAAGGACAAAACAAAATGTGTCAATTTCTTTTACAGTTAAGGAAAATTAGTGACTAAGAAAAGAAGAAACTAATTTTGTATTCTCCATCTATATTTCTGCAATAAACTTTCTAATAGTTTTTGCTATGCAAAATCACACTATAGCCAATCTAGCTTATTCATAGAATTACGTTATCCACAGGCTTATGTAAGAAACCAAATCAATCGTACCCATGTGAAGAGCATCCGTGGAATAAATAGGTAAAACATTAGAACTTACAAAATCTATTATGACAATCAATTGTTATTATTAGCTACTAGCATGGACATACGATACACTTTGGCAGTCGTTCTATTTGGAGTAACCCCTAAGAGTTGTTGCTCTGTTGTCCAAAGAGAGTTTGGGCTAATATGGATAATGGAGGATAAATAGAAGTATTAACTAGTAGTTAAAACTCACAAATTTGGTAGTAGGCTGTTGAAATATCAAGTTTTAGGTTTGGATTTCAGTTTGGAACGCTAAAATTTCAAATTTGGTATAGATGAGTTTTTAGGTTTGATTGCTGAAAATTTTGGCTTAGAATTTCAAAGTTTCATATGGCTGGAATTTTAAGATGGTTAGAATTTAGGCTAGGTTTGCTGGGATTTAGTGAGGAACACAAACAATGAAGAGTAGGAAACTAGGAATCACACCTACAGTTCAAGAATCACTCTTAGAAGAAAGCATCACTTCTTCTAGTTTAAAACTCAAGTTTGTGAAAAATTTTCAGATTGCTTCTCTTTGAAGAGTTGAACATATATTTATAGAGAAGTTTTTAAATCCCTTATTCTAGTAAAAAGGGATCCTAACAAATTTAAATCCTACTCTAATAAAAATTCCGTAAGTCCTAAACAACTAGGATAACATATGTAAAATAGAATAACATATTTAATGTATTATTACTTCTTATCTAATAAGGAATTTTAGCACAACGTAAATTTTGGCCTGTGTCTTTGATGTCAACTTAATTTCTAAACCTCATCTTATCAAATTAAAACCTGTTGTTGATTAATTTTTTTTCTCTTTTATTTCTTCTATATACTTTAAGCTTTTTGGCATTGATTCTCCTGGACTTTTCTGAAGTCTTGCTCAATATAGAATGTGATAAATACTAATTATATAAGTTTGGATTCAACTTCTGAAGCTTAAATTCTAAAATCCAAGTACAACAACCCAAAGAAAGTCCCACTGATACGCAGGGTCTGGGAAGGTCCAATAATATGCAGTCGTATCTCTAACTGGTAGATAGGCTATTTTTGATAGATTCTAAAATTCAGCTACTGTAAAAAATCTGTCTACCTTTCCACTTGATAAGAAATTGTCAATATTCTCCATCTTTTGTGGCTACAATTTGTTCATCAAGAACATCCTCTCTCTCCTCTTTAAGATGGAGAATGGATGGAATTCTTACAGCTGCAGTAGGAGCTTGTGTATTATCATATCCATGATAAATAGTTAAGTTAGCAACATTAAAGATTGGACCAATTCCCATGTCACTTGGTAATTTCAAAACTTAAGCATTGACACTTATCTTCTTGATGATTTTATAAGGTCCAGCATTTTGTGAATGAAATTTCTTATATTTCCCTTTTGAAAAACGCTTTGGGCGAATCCTAACCATCACCATATCTTTTTCATTGAATTCCACCAATTAACGATGTTGATCAGCATGCTCTTTATAAGACAAGTTGCTGGTTGTTATCTTTTGTCATATCTTTTCAAAGATGTCCCACATGTATTATGCAAAACTTTTAACTTCAACACTAACCAGATCAATAGGCTTTATTGGTTAAACTTCTGAGACTATCTCGAAAAGGCTCTTACTAGTAAACCTATTTATAGAATTGTTGTATGCAAATTCTACCATAGGAAGAATTAGGTCCCAATTTTTCACATTGTCTCCTACCAAACATCTTAACAAGTCTCCCAAGCTTTTATTTACCACCTCTGTTTGTCCATCAGTTTAGGGATGGAAAGAACTTGAAAATGGAAGCTTAGTGCTCAATGTTTTCTATAGATTTCTCCAAAAATAACTCAAACTTTACGTCACAATCAAAGACGATGGTTAAAGGTGATTCATGGAGACGTACAACTTCTTTGAAGATTACATTAGCAGTGTGGACAACATTATAAGTCTTGACCAATATATTTGCAAGTGGTTTCATAATGAAATCATATGGCTTCTTTACAACATAGGCATCAAGAACATACGTATCGCTGCTTCTTGTAGTCAGATGCACTAACTTGCTATCATTGCTGAGTTTTGACTTTGCAAGTGCACTCACAACTTCTTTATTCATATGTTGTACTAATTGTGCATCTTCATTCAATTCTACTTCTCCTTCATCAGCCACTACAACACAATCTTCATCAACAACACCAATGATATCATCAAGTTTTGAACCAACAAGGCCGGGGACCCCAAGTAGTTGCTGGTTAATCTTTTCAACTCCATGTTTTATTATTTTTAGCTTCTTGTCCCATTCTTTCATCCTATTGCACTATTGTTTTTGCTTGCTGTTTAAGTGTTTGAACTTGTTGTTCAATTTTTTCAACTTTAGGGTTTGCCAAATAATCTACTTCGTTTTGTTTTTCTTCATCTTTAATGCTTTGCGCATCTCCTACTATCACACTCTTCATGTCATGATCATCTTCTATTGCCAGACTCTCTGTATGATCAAGTTCCATGTTCAGTATCAAGTATAGGTTGTTGGTTAGTATAATTTTTTCTTGTGGGAGTTTTGACTTTTAGGAAATGTATGTCAAGGTTGTCTAACCTCTCCAAAATTTTTCAAAACATGTTTTCTTATGGGAGTTGTTGCATGTAAGTTAGTTTTTGGGTCACTTTGTTAATGAGGATCATCGATGCCCAATTTTCTTGCAATATTTAGAAGTCTTTCATCTTGCTGTAGGTCGTTGAATACTCTTCTATATGGCCTTCCACAACTTGTTGCCATTGTGAACCTAAGCTCTGATATCAAATTAATGTAGGACAAATAAAAGAAGTATTAACTAGTAGTTATCAAAGTTTAGGTTTGAATTTTAGCTTGGAATGCTAAAATTTTAAATTTGGTATAGATTTTTGTGGAAAAGAATTCTGGGATATTTTTCTTATCTTGAACAGAGAATATACAGTATTATATAGCAGATTACAAGAGAAAAAATAGGAAACTAAATCTGGAAGACTATCTAATCGAAATCCCTTAAATTAAGGGATTTCAAACTGATTTTCCTAATCTATTTACAACTTATCTATATCTCAACACTCCCCTTCAAGCTATGGAATAGCTGTCTTCCATTCCCAGCATGAGTACAAGATCATGGAAACTCGAACTGTTCAGGCCCTTTGTTAGAACATCAACTACTTTATGTTTTGATGGACCATGAGATGTACACACGAACACCTCTTCCAATTTTTCTTTAATGAATTGTCTATCAATCTCAGTATGCTTTATCATGTTGTATAGGATTATGAGCAATATTGATGGCTAACTTCTTGTTACAATATAGCTTCATAGGACCGTCCCACTTGACTCTCAAATCATCTAGAATAATTTTCAGCCGAAGTAGTTCACACACTCCTTGAGCAATAGCCCTAAATTCCAATTCTGCAAATGAACTTGCCACCACATTTTGCTTCTTGCTCCTTTATGTTACCAAATTTCCTCCAAGAAAAGTACAATACCCTGTAGATGATCTTCTATCCATTGGGGAACCTACATAGTTAGTGTCGGTGTAAGCTTCCAGAGCAACAATATTGTTTTTGTGAACAAAATTCCTTCCCTCGGATTGCCTTTCAAGTAATGTAACACCCTGTAAGCTACTTGAAGATGAGGTTCTCTTGGATCATGCATGAATTGACTGATCACACTTACGTAGTATGCGATGTCTGGTTGAGTGTGAGCAAGGTATATGAGTCTACCAACCAGTCTTTGGTACATTCTTTTAGCTTCTCCCAACTTATGGTTTGGATCCATTAAGGTAGAGACTTACTTGCACCAAATCTTCCCTGTTTTTGCTAGTAAATTAGTCACATACTTTTGTTGAGATATGAAAATCCCTTGTGTGGATTATGCCACCTCAATACCGAGGAAGTACTTCAGTTTCCCCAGTTCCTTTATCTCAAACTCTTTTAATAGTCTCTTCTGCTTTAATTCATGCTTCTCTTTCTCATTGTTTCCCGTCACTATGATGTCATCCACATAGACTAGAAGAGTAGTAACTGCCCCTACAGCCGAACATTTAATGAAATGAGTGTGGTCACATTGGCTTTGTTTATACCCTAACTCCCTCATGATTTTTGCAAATCTCCCAGACCATGCTTTAGGAGATAGTTTTAACCCATACATGGCCTTTCTCAGTTTGCACACTTTATTACCTATGCCCCCCTCAAATCTTGGTGGAATGTTCATGTAGATTTCTTCATCTAAGTCACCATGGAAAAATGCATTTTTAATATCACACTGTAAGAGTTGCCAATTAAAATGGGCAGCTAGTGATAACAGAATGCTCACAGTGTTTATTTTCGCAATTGGAGCAAAAGTCTCCTAATATTCAAGCCCATAAGTCTGAGTGTACCCTTTGGCCACCAATCTTGCTTTATATCTCTCAAGGGATCCATCAGCTTTGTATTATGGTGTGAAAATCCAATTACAATCAACAATGTTCTTTCCTTTCGGTTTATCAACAATTTCTTATGTTCTATTCTTTTCCAATGCACTCATCTCCTCTCTCATAGCATCCCTCCATTCCCATTGGTGTTTAAACTCAATGAAAGCTAGTGACAGGCGCTTAAGAGAGATATAGTGATATAGTTGATAGAGTGGTTGTTTAGTGCATTCAAGCTGGTGATAGGCGCTTATGAGAGACATAGTGAGATAGTGGATAGAGTGGTCGTTTAGTGCATTCTCTGGTACCTTTTTTATCAGCAATGGGAAGGGCTTGGTCGTCTGTTGGTTCAGTGGATGTTTCAACAAATTGCGTGTGTAAAGGTGAGTCAGCTCTTTCCACGATTTCATTCCCAGGGTCTTAGTTGAACTCTTAGGCCTATGTTAGTTTTAGAACGACCTTTCTCTTTGAATACACCTGAGTAACACTAGCTGGGACACGAGATGACAGAGGTTTAGTAGCAGAACTGGGCTCAGAGGATTTGAGTTCAATAATACGAGCTAGAACCTGAGGAAGGTTGAGGTTTTTATGTTGTTCAAAGGACTCACAAGTGTTTTCTTCTATCATTGAAATCTTCCCCTTAAGAGAGGACTTGGAGAAAAAGGTGTAACTTCTGTGAAGGTGACATCTGTAGAGATATACAATTTTTTGGATGAGGAGTTGTAACACTGTATCCTTTTTGAGTGGGTGAGTAACCAAGGAAAACACATTTGGTGGCTCGGGGGTCTAGTTTGTCTCTATGTTGGCTGTGGACGTGAACAAATGCAATGCACCCAAATACTCTAGCTGTGAGACCATGTGAGGTTCTGAAGTGTGGGTAGAAACTATTATGGATTTCTATGGGACTTTTGTTGTCTAGCACACGTGAGGGAAGTCTATTTATCATATATGTGGCAGTAAGAATGGCCTACCCCCAATAGGACTTAGGGACATTCCCTTGAAAGAGTAAGGTTCGGATGGAGTTGAGTAAATGCCCATTTTTTCTTTCAGCTACTCCATGTTGTTAAGGTGTGTTAACAAATGATGACTTATGGATAATGCCTTGTGATTGAAAGAAGGGTGACAAAATCTGGTTGAAGTCGTCTTTAGCACTGTTTGTCCTAAAGCTTTTTATCTTAACTCCAAATTGGTTTTGAACCATTGAGTGGAAATTAGGTATAAGAATGCTAACATCAAATTTTTGTTTAAGAAGAAAGAGCCATGTAACCCGAGTGCAATCATCAATCAAGGATACAAACCAACCAGCCCTAGAAACATTAGGTGTCGTAGAGGGACCTCATGTGTCACTATGAATCAAATGAAAAGGGCGAGAACTTCTTTGACTGCTAATAGGAACAGATACTCGAGTTTGTTTTGCCAGTTCACAGATATCACAATGAAGCTTAGAAATATCTAATCCTTGGAACAAATGAGGAAACATGACCTTTAAAACTCTAAAAGATGGATGACCTAGGTGCAGGTGATACAACCAATGGCATTTTTATTTGAGGAACTGAGAAATGACAGAGACAAATTGCTCCTAACTTTCTGAGGTGATTCAAGGTGGTAAAGACCTCTTCTTTCCTTAGCAAGTCCAATCCTCCTCCCCGAGCCCTAATCTTGAAAAACACAATAAGAAGGGAAAAAAGTAGCATGAAATTTAAGATCATGAGTAAATTTTTGAATGGAGGTAAGGCTCGCTGACGGTTTTGGTATATGGAGGGCATTTTTAAGAGTAAGGGTGGGTGTGATATGTATATCTCCGAACCCTGCAATAGTAGCTAAAGAGCCATTGGCCACTACAATCTTTTTGTTATTTGGGCATGGGGTATAGGTGTGGAAGAGTTGAGATGTGGGTATCATATGGTCTGTGACACTGAATTCTATTATCCAAGAGTTGGTATGAAAATTTTCCGAGGCATTTATGCAAAAAGGAAGTGAAGGTTTACTTGAAAGAGCCAAAGAACAAGCACTAGAAGGCTTCTCAAGAGACCCCAACAAGCTTCTCTGTTTCTTAATTTCTTCACTATTGAACCCACTGTTGTTGAATTTTCCTCAGCTTTGGGCTGCTCTATCGTATGTGCTTGAGACCTCTGCTGCCCCCAAAGGTTTCCCCTCTCTCAGCTTGGTGGCTTACCATGTAGCGTCCAACACGTTTCTTTTGTGTACCTCAGTTTCTTGCAGTGAGTGCACCATAGATTGTCCTTATTCTCCTTCCCCTGGTTATCTCTACGGGGATGTTTAGGCAGATAACTACTTTCGTTCTCCTAATAATCTGTTTTTGCTACTAAGGCTGACACATCCATGGTTTGCGGTTCAAGCATCACACTCCTTTGGCTTTCTTCTGCTCAAGTCAATGAAACTGTCTCTTTTAGAGACGATATGTCCTCCTTGCCAAGGATTTGAATCCTAACCTGATCGAATTCAAGTTTCAATCTAGCTAAAAAAAATCATAGACACGGTCTCTTCCAATGAAGTTCTTCAGTATGGCAGCATCCTCAGGGCATTTCATCTCGAAAACTCGGTAATGATCGAGTTCTTGCCATAGATTTTGCAGCAGGTTTACATACTCTGACAGATTCTTCTCCTTGCTTAGTGGTTGTAGTTTTAACCTTGATCTCGTACACTTGAGCAGCATCACGAGCGACGAATGTAGTCCCAAATTTCCTTTGTTGTGACCAAAAACATGCACATGTCACTAATCATAGTTATCATGGAATCCCATAGCCAAGACATTATCATGGAATCCTCCTCATCCCATGCTTCAAACATTAGGTCGTCCTTTGCTGGTCCCATTCTAAGAAGGTGACTAAGCCTCCCTTTGCCCTTGAGGTATGTGCAGATAAATTGAGACCATTTGAGGAAGTTCTTCCCATCAAGACTGTAGGAAGCCCGAATATTTTGCAAATCTCCAATTTTTTGAATAGAACTGGGTTCTTCTGAGAGGTTAGGATTGTTAGAGACGGAAGATTGGGAAGTTAACATGGTGAAGGAGGAAAAATGCAGCAATTAAGGTTGCCCTAACAGAAGGAATGAGAGAAGGAAAGACAAGGAGGAATGACAGTGATGAAAGCTGAAAAACACAAGAAAAGAACCAAACAAAAGGTTACGATTATGCAACAGTGAAGGCTGCCCGAAGAACAAATCCCAAAAAGAATCCTAGGGCTATGATACCATGTGGAAAAGAATTCTGTGATTTTTTTTTCCATATCTTGAACAGAGAATATACAGTATTATATAGTAGATTACAAGAGAAAAAATAAGAAACTAAATATGGAAGACTATCTAACCGAAATCCCTTAAATTAAGGGATTTCAAACTGATGCTTCTAATCTATTTACAACTTATCTATATCTCAACAATTTTAAAGTTTGATTGTTGAAAATTTAAGTTTAGAATTTTAGAGTTTAATATAGCTGGAATTTAGGGTTAATATGGTTGGAATTTAGGTTAAGTTTGTCGGAATTTAGTGAGGAACACAAACAATGAAGAGTAAGAAATGAAGAATCACTTTCAGGGTTTAAAAATCACTCTTAGAAGAAAGTTTCACAACTTTGAGTTGAAAACTCAAGTTTGTAGAAAAATTTCAGATTGCTTCTCATTGAAGAGCAGAATATACACATATTTGTAAAGAAGTTTTTAGAACCCATATTAGAACCCATATTAGAACCCTTATTATAATAAGAAAGGGATCCTAACAAATTTGAATCCTATTCTAATAAAGATTCTCTAAGTCCTAAATAACTAAATTATATATGTAAAATAGAATAACATATTTAACTTACTACTGTATCCTATCTAATAAGGAATCCTAACACAATCTAAATTTTAGTCTTCATCTTTGATGTCAGCTCAATTCCCATTCCTCATCCTATCATCTCTTTTATTTTTTCTATATACTTTAAGCTCTTTTGCATCAATATCGACTTGAGAAGAAGTTACTATGAATTGAAGCGATGGGCGTTAGTGTGGAACAAGAAGCTTTGAGACACAATAATTAAACTTTTCCCAATCATTCTTGTAATGATCACTTAGTATTTTATAGTTGATATCTAAAATGGGGAGCATATTTCTTTCTGTGTACGTTAATGATCCTTTAATTAATAATAGTGGGTTGACATATATAAAGGCCATTATTAAGAGAGTATTCTTTGAAGCAAGTTGGGTATGCATAATTATGCTCCAACTCAAGGATAGTATTCGCGAGTATTAAAATGCCTATTATATGTTCCATGTAATAAACTTACAAGGGACTTCTATTTGATCACTACTACAAATAGATGGTTGCAATCAAATCGGAAAGCCATTCTACTCACTTTTTTCTACTTTATAATTACATTTTACAGAAAATCTTCATTACAATAGAAATTCTTAGAATGTCGAAAACTTGGACTTTGCTAATGGTTAATTGCATTGTTTAGTATTGGATATTAAGGATAACTAGTAATCTATGGAAAGTGGGTGAGGCTTTTGACTTTCTTGGATACTAAAATGTGTTGGTTTTTTAAGATGTAAGGACTTGATTAGGTTCCACGTATCTCTCTATCTTAATACTGGTTCAGCCATATGGCATGTTTGAGCCAATATGGATGCACTTGGATGCACCCTGACTTTTATCTTTTTTGATATTGGTTAAATACAGGGCTTCCGACTAGGCACAGAGAATTAAGGCAATTTATTGAATACTTGATAAGCTTATATATAAATGTCTCCTAGGTTGATGCAAGTTGGAGTTAGTTCAATCAATTAAATTCAATTAATAAAGTAAAAACAATATTAAATGAGTAAGCTTACTAGTTATAATAATGAATTTATAGTGGTTTCGGTCCTTAGAAAGGCGTGCTTCAATTCCCAAGTTTTTAAAGGTACTGAATCAACAATGTGACTTCTTCAAGGTTAGTGAGAAGTCAGTATTCTCTCACTCAATTTACTTTTTTACACACGACTCACCAAGAACAAATTTCAATGAGATGAACATAAACTTACAACCTAAAATAGCTTTAATTCAACACTGTTCTTGCAAGAACTAACGCTCAAAATGTTATGTATCCATATAAGATTTTTCATTATCAAGCACTTGACCTATCACATCCTTTACAATTTTACCCAATTCACCTCAGTTGTTTATTCTTCTCACCAAGACATTCCATAGCCTCAAGGCTTCATGTAGTCATTAGTATCAAAATTGGATTTGATAGTTTCATAAGTAAACGTTACTGTTTGGATTCTTTGACGGACAGCTAACCACCTGCGCAAGTTCATAGGCACTTTTTGGAGTTAACCTCAAAATGGTGGATATCCACGGTTTTGAGGTTCTCTTCTTCTAGCAAACACTACCTTTCTTCTCAATCTTAGATCAACTTGAAGTCCAAAGACTCACCATATCAAAGTCACTTTACTCTCGACTCTAGAGCACTTACTTTAGTGAATCACAACTTTCCAAATGCATCTCCTTCTTCAAGTTGAATTTTCCCTTTCGACTTTTGTTGGCCTTCTTTAACACTCTGATTTTGATTAATATACTTGAATTTTATTCTTCTTTCAAATTCCTGATTGCAGCATACTTACAATTGAGTTGAGCTTTGATCCTTGATTTGCATTCTAATCATATGAAGTAAAATACTTGCTTCATGTTTTCTTACCTTCCAAATTAGACAAGGAACTTCTTTCTTTAACAGATTCTAGTAAGGGAACAAACTTACTCAATTGTTAGGCCTCCTTGGCTACCAAAAACTAGTCCTGTTTTCCTTTCTACTGAAGCTTTTGAGTGTTTTGGTAGCCTTTTTTCTGTAGTGAAACATCTTCCGTTGGTGTCTTTGCTTGAATGAGCTTGTAGATGAACTAATGGAAATGAAGTACTTTATATAGTAGGCAGAACAAATGTGTTATTGATCAGTTTTCTGCTTCCTACTTAGTAGAAATAGGTCTATGACCATAAGTATTTCTTGAAATTATATCAGGCTGTCATAGACATTAATTAGCCATAGGAAGCTTTATAGAAATGCAATTTTCTAAAATTTTAGTGTTCTTGTGGATCAGTGAGTTTTTCCTTTGTAAAACCTTGAATTATAATAGGTGCTTACTCAGAAATCTATTTCTCAAGGAAAACATTGGATTGAGTACAGCAAGTTAGCCAAAGTCCTGAGTTACTGAAGACTATGATACATGAGACGACACTTCTGTTGCTAATATGTGTAATATGTTTGTCATAGATGCAATGGTGATTTTCATTTCCGAATGCAGGATTTTGAAGATAGCCAGTTCACTATAGATAGCTTAAATCTTGAGATGCTGATGCGCAAAACAAAAACTTTCCTACTTTTTGCAAGTCATTGCCCTGACCTAGTGAATTTCTACTTCCGTAAAAATCCACAAATTGGTTGGCAATTTCTGCCCTGCTGCTTGAAACCTTGAATATTAAGAGACAAGCACTTTATGATACATTTTTGAACTGATGCCACAAGTTTGGATATATTTATTCAAAAAGTGAAAAATGGGAATCAAGATTCTGTTCGTCTACCTTCAAAGTGTTAGGTAATGTCTTTTTTGTTGATCCTATAAATATCTATCCATCTGTGACTCCATAATATATCATTGAACAACCACAATAATCACTTAAAATCAAATACCTTACTCTCTTCCATCTTGTGCAGGACACAGCAACTGTCAGAAACCAAGGACTTTAGAGAACAATAGTGTCGGCCTGCAACACAGACATTTGAAATTCAATCTATTATGACTTGCTTTGGCATCATATATCTCATATTTCAAACAAATATTCAACGTTATGAACAAATATATGGCATTGAGTTGGGAGGGGCAGACCCATCTTTCTGTACGTCAAGTTTGTGGTGCATCGTAGAGATTTATGGAAGCGGCATTTGTCTGCAGATGGGGGAGGCAGCTGTTTGTGTTGTATTTGAGATACGGATGTGAATACAAACTGGTGAAATGTGACAATTTGAAAGGTACAGCCACTTTCACATGATTGTAACATGATCTGGAACAGCCATTCAAGGAGCCGATTGTAGTAATCGTGCCCAGGCAAAATTAGTTGTTGATTATCTGCATTCTCTGTTCATTTAATCACTTCTGAAGTAATTATCCTGCAAGAGAGCTAACTTTCCGTTCGGTGGAAGTTGTTCGTTTAGGGGCGTAGAGCGGGTATCCAATCCAGCTTGGGGCAAGTGGTGGAAGATGCCCGTGTCCCAAAATTATAATTGTATGTAAATGTGACATTTCACCAGGAATGTTTTTCAGTATGTTTACTGTATTGTGTCAAAGTCTGGATTTATTGACCTTATTACATTAAGTTAAACTAAAAAAAGAACGGAATAATGTTTTTCAGCAGGTCTACTGTATTGTGTCAAAGTCTGGATTTATTGACCTTATTACATTAAGTTAAACTAAAAATAGAGCGGAATATAGAGGAGTAAAGTATCATAATTAAAACAAGTTATAATTTTCAATATTTATTGATATATGCATTTTTAGAATTTAGACATCTGGACTTGTTTTTTTAAAGCTAAATACACATTAAATATGGAACTTTAATTATTTTTTAGATACTAGATAGGATGGACAGAACTACACCACAACTCAGTAGCATTCAAATGAGTGGTTTTTGTTGGATCTCACAGTCTGGTCGCACATGGATGGGTCGACATCTTCTAGTACTTCCTCAATATGACTCTGTCCTTGTCCAACTTACAGGCCTAGTGTGGAGTCCAGCCCACAACCAGAAGAACTTAGTCTTGCTGGCACCTCTGTTATCGGCCCATGGCTTGCTGAATGGTACACTGAGTGTTGAAACCAATAGAGTGGTATCAGAGCCATAATGTAACATCCCGTTACTGTTAACAAGGGTATTTGGTAATTTGGGACAACTGATATGTTTTCATTGCATTCACTGATTGAGCATGTCACTGGCCTCTAATTACAGAGGAACAGGTTTATTGCATATGCATTATTCATTGGTACATGCATTCATGATTTTCCGGTATTTAATTGTGAGCATGGACTGACTGGATTGCAATTGATTGAGAAAATTTGT
>JANVCQ010000006.1:17183762-17199354 GCA_025531925.1 Erythroxylum plowmanianum | reverse complement strand
TACCACCCTCGCGGGTCGCGGACTCGGATATCACCGTCGATGTCGGGTTCGGGTCTCGTGGGAGTGGGATGCTACAGGGCGACTCATTCAGAAAAGTTAATATGCTCAAATCTTTGAAGGAATGAGAGGACAAAGAATAGATGACAATGGACATTAAGTTTGAAGAAGCTATGGAAGTATCTGTTTAAGAAGCTAAAGAAAAAGAGGAGATGAGGGCAAATGAGGAAGGACCAAGAAGAGAACAACTCACCCTCTTACTAGGCAAACTGCTAGATTCATGGAAGATTTAGGGAGTTTTTTATTCCTCACTTTGTTAATAGTTCGCTCAAAAAAAGGACATTATTGAGCTTAATTGGTTTTTATAATATTATGAATGTTGTCCTTCCGATTATTTTGCAATTTGTTGCTTACTTATAGGCTACAAACTATTATTGAACAAAAAAGGTGGAAGCAAGTCGCTCATAATTAATCTTGTCTGAGTCTCCAAGGATAGAGTGTCAAGCTACCGATGTTAAAAGAAGGGCTACATAGGAGGCAACCTATGGATTGTTAATTCCATGTTATTTCCTTCGACTTTAAGATAGTTTCAATTTCGTAGTTAGGTTATTTCGTTTCCAAATAAGGTCGAGAAGACATAGGACTTTGACATGAGTTGATGATCAAGGAAGTAAACAAAAGAGAGGTGAAAGAGCTATAAAGAGTTAGAAAGTGATCTCCAGAATGTGTAGAAGGAAAAAAAAGAAAATAAAAATTGGTGCTAGGCCACAATCATGGCTTGCGATAGTGTAAAATTGTACATGTGATTTTCAACTAAAAATTTTACCATTTTACCCTTTACCTATATATTCACTTCATACTTCATTTTTTCACTCACTTTCATTTTAACTTTATCTGTCTTAGTTAAAACTTGCAAACATCTCACTTCTCTCTAACCAAACTCTAAATTTCCACTTTATTCTAACTTCCACCTACTTACAATCTAGTATGCTGTGCATTAACCATTCAACAAAATGCAACAAATCATCAGGATAGAATTAACTATCCAAATGAGGGCAAAAGAATAGGGAAGTGAACTTCAGAGCACGCTTCCCAATATACACAGAGGAGGAAGGTATTTATTTCTAATCCCTTAATGTTAAACAAATAGCAGTCCTGAAATATTTTGATTTTGATACACTTGATAGGCTAGAATTGAGAGATAGGGTAGAGAATCTAGTAGAAAGAATTTAGTGGGTGAATTTTATACACTTATAATATCCTGTCTACTAGGAGCTGACTCTCAAATTCTTCACTTTCCTTTATTTGAAACCTAGTAAACCTAAGGAAATTTGGTTTAGGTTGTGAGGACGAACTTATATACTAAACATTGAAATCATATGTGATATTTACGGGTTTCCCGAATCTTCCATTATCGATCAACATGTCATGCTTCTCTCTATTGGAATGAGCTCACTAGATTAGAGTAATTTGAGGCTAAGAATGCCCATAAAAACATCATATGAACCTATGAGCACTTGTTATTACATAAATTCATGTGTCAAATGATTTTTAACAAATCAAAAACTAGCACATGCTCAATAAAGGAACTTTTCCTGTTGTGGTGCATGGATCATAGCATCCCAGTATGCACCTCCACACATGTGCTAAATGCTATTGTTGTAACTCTACACAAAAGGAGCAACAATTTGGGTATGGGGTACTTGGTTTATGTCATTGATGAGTACCATGGCATGGATTGTAGTGGTTTAACTGTCTATCTCCCAAATTTTCTAAATCACCATCATTTATGGCATGCTGAAATCCTTAAGTCCCATAACATCGAACTCTAGAACATCAACCAAAAGAATCATATAAAGATCAGGGCTAGTCAAGTGAGTTCTTGCACAACACCACCTCAGCAGGTAGAGGAGGACTCAATTAGCAAGAAGTCTAAAGAGGAAGAAGACACCGAGGAACCTGGATGGAAGAAAGTGCTCGATATAATATCCACCAATACTAAGGTAATTATAGACACACTTGTAAAGAACTTTAGAAAGATGAAGGAGATGGCTTGCACACAACGACATTAGAGACAGGATATATGTCGAATTCATCATTACTTTGAGGCTCAAGGCATACAACTACCACCTCCGACACCATCCCCACCTCCATCACTATGAGACTTTGTTTCTAACCCTTTTCTTTTAAATATATTCTTCATTTTTGTTTTTATTTTATTCTATTTTATGTTACTTCTCACCATGTGTGTTTGTTTGTCTTTTTCTCACGTTGGGGACAACAAGTTGTTCAAGTGTGGGGGTGGGGAGGGTTGTATGTTTTACATTGAGTATGAATTTTGCATAGTGAATGATAGTTTATTTAGGGTGCATATTGTGAATTGTGTGAATGTATCAATGGTTTAGATGAATTGAAATTGATTCAATTGTGAACATAATCTATTAGGTTGCGAAGAGTTAGTAACTCGCGAAATTAGTGATTTGGACTCCTTGGCTAAATATGCAAGTTAATTAGGATTTAGCATTAGTTTATCACCCTCTTAATTGTCACATTCATTTATAATTTTTAGATCTTTCGACTAAAGTAGGTTTGCTATTATTTTGCCATAAAAACAAATAACTAAGGCAACAAGGTAGGCATCAAGTAAAAAAAAGTGTGTTTGTGAATTTTAATTAAATAACTATTTTGCTGGCCTTCGGGTTATGAATAGAGCTAGAAGCCAGTTGAGAATGTGATGTAGCTGAGTAACCGGATCGATACGCATCACAAATGTATGCCTCCGCATCAAAAGGCTATAATGACGTTCCTATTGGATCGGAAAAAGAAAGCATGCCATATTTGGAGAAATGGTAGATTTCAAATTTTTTTGGAAATCTAAATTGCAGCGGAAGCAATATATTCAATCATCATGTCAATCTTTATATGATATGGTATAAGGATAATAATAAACACAAACAAGCTAGAGATTATATTATCGACTCCTTCGTTACAGCTTTAACTCCTCGCCGCACTATCCTATCCTTGGCAATATATCCTCTCTTGAAAGATGTATCCTCTTCTTTTTGTTATTGTTTCCTCTTCTCGATGTTGTATCCTCGACCAATTCGATCTACCACTTGTTCTTCTTGGACAACTTGGTTAACAAGATCCTTTGGTGAGAAAGGAGAAGAATACTTTAAAGGAGAATTTTCTTAGAAGAAAGAAGACCAAGAATGAGACACTCTCATGCAATTTTCAATTTTTTCATGCAAGATAGGAGAGAGAGTGATAAAAATGTAAGAACTCCTTCTTACTCCCTCACACTTTCGGTTAACAACAAAGGAAAGAAAGTTTTCTAATCAATGCATCATTTCTTTATTTAATCAATCATAATGAAGACATTAAATGAGACTCTTCTCATTTGTCTTTAAGATGACTATATGAAAAGTCTATTAACCTAAATGAGACCTATCAATTTCGTTTTTGATGATGAAAGAAGGAAGATGTATATGGTCCATCCAATGTACATCTTTCTTCTTTAATCTAATGAATGCTAATAGGTTACATGTTATCATTAAAAGATAACCGTTAAACCATTTAATGGTAAGTTCATAACTCCATTTAATGATGATAAACTAAAATAAAGATCATCTTTATTTAGCAATTTAATGTTAAAAGTGCAGCTGCACATTAAGCCCTAATGAAAAACGAAATTGCACTTTACTTTCTTAAAAATTCTGTTTTAATTTAATTAATCCAATTAATCAAATTAAACCAAAGTTTAGCCCATTTCTAAATGTACATTTGGGCTTCTAATTAATTATTAATTAGTGCAAGCCCAACATTTAATTATGGGCTTCTAAATCCTCCATTTATATTTCTTACTTTGCTCGATAACCTTCCTTAAAGCCAAGTGAGGAATCTTATTGGACTTAAATAATTCAAGCTCTAATAAGCCCAGAATTAATTTAATCTCATTAGAATAAATTCTAGCTTATTAACTAAATGTCATTTCACTAAAGACAATTAGTTGAACTCTTGAATTACTAAATATTATGAGAACACATATTTCAAATAATATGTCTAATTACAAACCCTATCATGAACGTTATTATAGCCATCCGCACAACAAAAGGTAAAATTACCGTTTTGCCCTTATGTTGGTTTTTTCTTCTAGATCTCCCATTTTACTTTATATGGTGATTATCACACAAAGTCTCATCTTGGTGTTAAGACTTGATGGGTAGCTAGTTTATCAAACTACTAGCACCAGTTTAATCACAAAATCTCCTTAAAAGATCTAGAAGTGATGATATCACTATAAACTCTTTATTTGAGTGAATTTTCTCTGATACATGTTTTAATTAATAATTCCAATATGCAAACACTGGATTAATACTCTATAAAAATCCATTTTGATCATATCAAGAATTATAATGAAACACATATAAGTTCACCACTCATCAAGGTTGTGGTCCATAATAAGCCAATGCTTAAGTTGTATGTTTTAAGATTAAAGTAACGACCCACTTTATTCTTTAAAACATACTTGATTCCAGATTTATTTAATAATGCCATTATCAATATTCTACTACTATCATGATATGCGATAACTACTATCATGATATGAAACTCATCATTCCCTTGAAATAAACTCTTTTACTTATATGGAGATAAATCGCAACACTATAGTCTAAACCATAATTAAGCGACCAACTTGATTATTTAACTATGAATCAATTAATTTAGATTCTAATAATATACATGTTTCCCATACATCTCTATGTATATGTATATTACTTACAAAAGAATCTTGGTACCTTTTGACTAGATATATAATGCTCACACAAATAAAACCAAACTCTTTTGTTTCATTAATAATAAATATTTTCATTACAAAACTATAACTGGAAGAAAATTAAGTTACATATAAATGCACTTGCTTTCCAGAGCAGTATATTTATATAACTCCAACAGTTCCAACCAAACAACTTAATAAAAACATGACTTAGTCGAGTAACCGGATTGACATTCATCATTAATGCTTGCCACCTTGTAAAAGACTAGGCCTACGCGCACAAAAAGTAAATAAATAAAAATAAAATGTGTTTTCTAATAAAATCCTATCGAACTTGTAAATAGCTTGACTTTTCATGAAAGTGTACTTAGGAATAGTTATAGAGTTTAAAGAACCAAATGATTATTAATATGTGTGTATAATTGAAAAGAGTGAATAAACTTGACATTTAAGTTTTCATAAATATGTATATTTAGTCCAGAGTATCCAGATGTGGATTTTGCATGTTAATGATTTGGAACAACTTGAATGATTGTGTTTAAAGTTATTTTTTTTCATGAAGTTGAAGCCATTATTTCATTACTACATTGTGTGTTTTTTAATTTTGTGTTATTTGTTGTTTTGTTTGCTTGAGGATAAGCAAACAATTAAGTATGGGGATGTTGATAAGTGTAAATTACATCATGTTTTAGGGCATAGTTTGATATGTGTTTAGTTGTTAATTCAATCATTTAGTATGTGTTTAAGTTAGAATTATGTTAGTTTGTTAATTATTTATGTTTTAAGTGTTTTATGGGTTAGCACAAGTCTTTGATCTTAAATATTATGTTTTTAAGGTACTTTGATGTGTTTGTTAGTGTTTCAAGGTAAACATCAAAGAATGGAGAAGTTTCGGAGACATTTGGGCCAAAACAACAACCCATGAAAGTGATAAGTTACATTGTACCTAACGATTCAAGACCATTAGTAGCTACTAACGAACATCAAATATAAAAATTATGAATTATATTCAACATTTTAGCAATGGGTTCATAATAAAACAATCCGATGAATGCATTAAAAACATCTTTACAAAACCTTATTCATTCAACATCAAACAATGATAACAATTTGAAAAGAGAGATTTAACATTAAACAAGATGAGATAAGCTTAACCGTGACTAGGCGTCAACTTCACCTTCAAATGATTTCTGAAAGTTAGCCCTCCATCTTCTCTATTAATATCCAAAAAGAATGGCTATGAGAATCGCTTGTCTTATTGAAAATTGAATGGAGAAATGGAGAAAACATGTTCTATCTACCACTATCTCTAACTCCCTCTCTATCGTCACAAAACATTCTTTATATAGTAAAACGCTAGGTTAAAAGTGGATAGCTGGCCCTTCTCACTCTTGTGAATGACTTTTTATAGGTGTGAGAGTGTCTCATAACTGTGAGACACATTGCATAAGTGTGAGACACTATGTCACAGTCGTGAGTTAATGCTCATGGCTGTAACAATTTGGTTTTATAGTCGTGACCCCCAATGCTTCATTCTCCATTTTTATGCTATATCTTGTCTCTTCTTCCTTTAATATTCTTCTTCTTCTTGTTCTATAAAGACAATAGAGTATGAATATCGAGAAGATGGCTCAATTAGTATTCTTTTGTCTCACTTTGGTTATTATGCTTCCAAATTGTACCTAAAATCAAATATGAGCTAAAGTGAGTGTCTTAAGCATTCTAAACCATTAATCACTAATTATCATAGACCAAATGTATCAACAATTAAGCACATATTAAGTTCCCCCACACTTTACTTTTGACCGTCCTTAGGCAAACCCTCAAAATCAAAGTCACAAATCAAAATACTTACTCATTTTCCATATTTCCTAATAATAGATAATTATAAGCAAAGATACTTTCAAAAACAATAACAAGAACTCAACATTAAATGCTTTTACTCATGATCAATCAACATTCATCACCCTTAGAAAATAAGCAATCTAGAGGTAGACTTAAGCAAGATGTGTTTAAATAAGATATATCCAAGGGTACATTTACACACCATTCATGATTATAACATTCCACAACTTTGCATATAATTTCATTTCTCCACTACTAAAAGTCACATGCATAATCATGAATCAAAGAACTTTTCTAAGGTTGCAATGTGGGTAAAGGTAAGGTGAGATGTGTTTTAGTAAAGTAGCATGAAAGCCATCAAGCTAATGAAGCATAAGTAACACTCAAAGAAACATTAAGTAGACAAGTTAACATTCATTCAAAATAGGGTGCCATTAGCTATAATAAATACAACAATTATATTCCATAGCTCAAATTCAAGCTCTCACACTGCAAACCATATCAAGCATATATCACTCACAAAAGTTGATAATAAACAAGACTTTGTAATTATAGGGAGTGAACCTTAAGAACTACATCTTCCTCATTCATATTATACTCAAGTAACCATTTCATTACAACTTTAATAGGAAAAATAATAATGAGTAACATTGCAAAACATATTTCCTCCTTGATACTTTTATTTAAACTTATTATTATCATTATTTTTCTTTTTCTTTTTCTTTTTCTTCTCTTTTCTTTTACTTTTCCCTTTTTCTTTTATATATATATATATATATATATATATAAAGAAGTTACACTAATAATGGAATTCATAATATGACATTCTCACAAATATAACCAACCCACATATATGCACACTCCCACACTTAAACTTTCGTACATCCACAATCATTAATAAGTAACAAACACTCTGCTAGCTTTATGGCTTAGGTAGGACATTTGGTTAAGTTTAATAGCATGTAATATGGTTAGTACAAAAAGAAAGGAGCTCAAGGGGGTTTAACAAAGGAAAATTCATATAAATAGGTAAGTTATATGGCTAATGTAGCTCGTAAACAACAAACAATGCCTAATCATTTTAATGATAATGCATACGATAAAAATGTGATTTTGAATAGAAAATCAAAACAAAGTCAGGATGCACATGTCATAAAGGCCACACATAAGTAAAAGACAATGAGATTGATATGGATGTGTTAGTCTAATAAGGCTAAAAATCTCACTAGCTTTTGTCTACCATTAGCTACTACTCTTCTAAATAATGCACATTAACCAATCACAAGAGAAAAAGTCCATGCTAAAGTTGCCATGGATTTTTCTTGTCAATTCATACTCTAATTATGATTATATATTCTTAAAAGCAATAGAAAAAAGAAAATATTTGATTATGTTTGTTTGATTTTGAAAATTGCCTAAGAAGCCACGTTAAGCAACAATTAAACTAAAAAACATGCAAAAAAACTAAGATCCCCACCCTCATATTCAAAACTTACATTGTCTTCAATGTATCACCAAATGCAAGAAATGAAGCATTTAATGAAAATAACAAATGAAAAAATGTAAATAAACAGAAATCAACTTCCCTGTTGTTGCCTCCTAAGCAATGCCTTTGTTTATCATTGTTGGTTTGACTCTATGTTGCCTGCATCAAGTGACAACATTTATGTCTTCTAACATCAACACTTCCTTATCCTCTATTGGAAGCCTTCATAATACGACTTCAAGCAATGACCATTCACTCTGAATGCCTTATTGATTTTCAAACTTTGTATCTCTACTGCACCAAAAGGAAAGACATGAGTAACAACAAATGGATTGATCCAACAGGAACACAACTTATTTAGAAATAATTTGAGCTTGGAGTGATATAGCAGCACTTTCTTGCCCACCATGAAGCTTTTCCTTGAAATCATATCATTGTGAAAAGCCTTCATCTTCTCCTTATATATAATTCTATTCTGATAGGATTCATTCCTCATCTCCTTTAACTCTTGCAGTTACAACTTCCTATGCACACCTGCATCATCCAAATTCATATTACATCTATTTATAGTCTAATACAGCTTATGTTGCAATTCCACTAAAATGTGACACAGCTTCCCGAACACCATTCTATACTAAAAAATCCTAATTGGTGTTTTATAAGTTGTCCTATAGGACTATAATGCATCATCTAGTCTTACGCTCCAATCCTTTCTATTGGCCTGCACTATTTTCTCCAAGATTGCCTTAATTTCCCAATTTGACACTTCAACTTATCCATTGGTTTGGGGATGGTAAGAGGTGGAAACCTTATGTATGATGTAATTTTTTGAATAGTGTTTCTGTTAACATGTTGCAAGAATGAGCCTCTGTCATTAATGATTGCTTTTGGCATCCCGATCCTAGAAAGAATGTTAGCATTAACAAAATTTGTAATAGCTTTGACATCATTAGTTCTAGTGGCTTTGACTTCCGCCTATTTAGAAACATAATCTATTGCAATCAATATATAATTAAAGCCAAAATAAGGAGGGAAAGGTCCCATAAATTCAATACCCCAAACGTCAAAAATTTTATAGAAGATGATAGGAGTTGAAATTGATCTTGACAGGACATATTACCTAATCGTTTGCATTTGTCATATGATTTGTAGAAGATGTATGCATCCTTCAACAATGAGGGCCAGTAGAAAATGCTCTCTAACACTTTATGGGTCGTTCTCTTTACTTTAAAGTGTCCCTTACACGTATACGAATGGCAAAAGGATAAGATCAAATGTGTTTCACTTTCAAGAACATACCTTCTAATGACTTGATCTACACAGTGCCTCCATAGATACGAGTCATCCAAAATGTAGTACTTCACTTCATTATGTAGCTTATGCCTTTAAGCTGTTAACAAAACAACAGGTAATTTGTTAGTAACTAAGAAATTCACAATATGTGTATACCATGGTGGTGTTACATCATTGGAAAATAATTATTCATCTGAAAATGTCTCTCTTAAAGGGATGTCATCTTCTTCTTTGATAAAACAACAGAGGTGATTGGTCGCCACATTTTTTGCCCCTTCTTATCTCTTATCTCTAGGTTGAATTATTGAAGGAGGAGAATCCATCTAATCAATCTCAATTTTGCTTCTTTCTTTGTGTGTAGATATCGTAAAGCTACATGATTAGAATAAACAATTACTTTAGCACCCAGCAAATATGACCGAAATTTTTCTAAGCAAAAATCCTAGATAAAAGTTCTTTTTTAGTTGTTGAATTATTTAATTGAGTTGTATTGAGGGTTTTTTGAAGAACAATAGATGACATGCAAAGCTTTACCCACTATTTATCCTAGAACTAGCCCCATTGCATAGTCATTTGTATCATACATGATCTCAAAGGAGAGGCTCCAATCTGGCAATTGAATCACCGATAGGGATGTCAAAAGCTCCATAGGTTTATTGAATGATTCTTTACACTTAGCATTGAACTAAAATAAAATATCTTGTTGATATGGTTTGCATAATGATGCAGCTATCTTTAAAATTTCCTTGATAAATCGATGATAAAAACCTACATGCCCAAGAAAAGAATGTAATTCCTACACAGTTTAGGGGTAAGGTAAAGAAGAAATAAGATCAACTTTAGATTTATCTACGTCTATAGCCCTAGCAAATATAACATGTCCTAAAACTATACCTTGATCCATCATAAAATGACATTTTCCCAATTCAGCACAAGGTTAGTTTCACTGCATCGTTCCAAGATAATAGCAAGATTCTTAAGGCATTCATCAAAGGAAGAACCATAAACACTAAAATCACTTATGAATAACTATATGATCTCAACATACTTAGAAAAATTCTCACCATACATCTTTGGAATATGACAGGTGCGTTGCATAATCCAAATGGCATCCTTTGGTAAGCAATTGTACTGAATGGGCATGTGAAGTTGGTTTTCTTGATCTTTTGGTGCAATCGAGATCTGAAGATAACCTGAAAAGCCATCTAGAAACCAATAATAGTCATAACCCTAATCTCTTAAGCATCTAATCAACAAAGGGAAGGGAAAATTGTCTTTATGAGTCACTGAGTTCAATTTCCTATAGTCAATACAAACTCACCACCCGATTTGCACTCGAGTGGGAACTAACTCACCATCTTGATTGATCACAACTGTGATTCAAGACTTTTTTGGAACCACCTGAACAAGACTTACCCATTTACTTTCAGAGATCCGGTAAATAACCTCAACATTAAGAAGCTTCAACACTTTCTTCTTCATAATTTCCATCATTAGAGGATTCAGCCTTTTCTGAGCTTGCCTTAGGGACTTTGCATCCTCCTCCACCATACATATAGAAGGGCTTATTCCTTAGATATCTATGATTGTCCATCTTGTAGCCTTTTTATGCACCCTTAACATTTGAGCCAACCTTTCTTCCTAATCTGAAGTCAACTCCACCGAAAAGATAACTAGGAGCATCTACCTATCTCCTAATAAGCATACTTAAGGTGTGTGGGGAGTGGCTTTAATTATACTTTAGATGCTTACAAATCAGAAGGTAATAAATTATGGTGAGATTCGGATAACTACATCGAAGCTAAATTATACCTTTTGGGTGAGTGCTCTAACGAATCCAATGTAGCTATCATTTCCATCAACTTTTCTCCCACTTTAACATTATTGTTGTCTTCTGCTTCCATTTTTTCAGTCAATAATATTTCTAAATGATCTTTGCAACTTAATTTAATTCAGTAGAGAAACCACAATGAACATCATAAGGATGTTTCATGCCATAAAAATGTTAAAATGAATCACTTCCCTATCAAATTCCTATCTAAAGGTGCCCTCACGAACATCTATCTTAGTTTAATCTGTATTGAGAAATGGTCTCCCTAACAAGATAGGTATTGGATTGTTTGAAGTTTCATCATTCATATCAACAACAACAAAATTTACAAAAAATACTAACTTATTCACTTGCACCAAAACATCCTTAGCTACACCATCAGGGTAAGCGTTAGTGCGGTCAACTAATTGTATGATAACACTTGCTTCTTTTAAAGGACCTAAATTCAAGGAAGCATAAATTGAATGAGGCATAAAATTAATTGAAGTTTCCAAATCCAAAATATTTCTATTGATCACAATGTTACCAATTTTGTAAGGAATGGTAAACATACTTGGATCCTGGCATTTTGGAGGTATCTTCTTCTTAAAAACTGTCGACACATTCTCACCCATCATCACCTTTTCATCACCTTTCAGCTTTCTTTTGGGCATGCACAATTCTTTGAGGAATTTAACATACCTTAATACTTGCTTAATTGCATAAAGCAAAGGTATGTTTACTTCCACTTTTTGGAAAGACTCTAATATATCTTTATCTTTCTCCTCCTTGTTCGATCTTATCAAGTTACTAGGAAAAGGTGAAGGATTAGTCTTAATGATATTAAGGCTTACAAATTTTATCTTTTTACTCAATAAAGGGTTTTCTTACTTTCCCAACTCCTTCTCGATTTCTTCCTCATTGGAAATCCTTAATGGAGTTCTCTTAGAACCCTCAATCTCCTTTCTGATCCGCATGGTTAGGACATTTATGTTCTTCAAGTTCACCTCGAGTTAAGATGGCAACTTTCCTCATCTTTGTGATTTTAGACGATTGAGCATCACTGCCATTTAACCTAATTGGTTTTCCACATTATGTCTGCTTAATTTTGTCTCCTGTTGAAGTTGTTGCATACCTTGATGAAGTTGCTACATGCTCTATTTAAGCTGCATCATACCTTATTGAAACTAAAGATCGTTAGTGGTATAAGTCTTGATAAATTCCTCTAGAGATGCACCTAAACTAGAAGAGGAGGCTCCTTGTGCTCCTTATGGCCTTGGTTAAAATTGTTATGCTCCTTATGATCGATTCTAGAAGTAATTCTGCTACCTGTTTCCTTATTAACTCAAGTTGGGATGATCCCTCCAACTTTGGTTATATGTCTATGAGTATGGGTTGTATTAAGTAGGAAACTTCCCTCCCATAGCATTCATATACTCCATACTTCCCTCTTATAGTATTGAACACTCATCAGTCGGATGGATTGTGTTTCAAAATATTCTGCATGCTTTTGCTTGTTCCTATCCAATTGTAATCTATCTAACAAAAGATGTTAGCTTATTTAAACGATGTTCAATAGATTAAGTACTTACCTCATTTACATGTCGAACATCATTGCAATGTCAAATTATTGAGTGTTAGCGATTAATTGCTCAAGTATAATCTTGGCTTTGATGGGAGTCTTCTCATACAATGCCCTACCACTCGCTACGTCAACCAAATTCCTCTATATTGATAACAATCCTTCATAAAAATATTAGATGAGAAGTTGCTTTGGAATGTTGTGGTGAGGACAGCTAGCACACAACTTCTTAAAACACTCCTAGTACTCATAAAGGGACTCTCCATTGTGCTGTTTTATGCCATAAATTTCCTTATGAATACTTATTGTCTGTAATGTTGAAAAATATTTTTCCAAAAATAGTCTTTTGATCTCTAGCCAAGTATTCACTCTCCCAGCAGGTAAATCGAATAATCAAACTTTTGCTACATCTTTTAGTGAGAATGGGAAAGCCCTCAATATGATTTTCTCGTCTGTCACTCCTGGAAGCTTCATACTCAGAGAAATCACGTTGAGCTCTTTGAGATTTTTATGTGCATCCTCACTTGCAAGAATATGAAAATTAGGTAACAAATGTATTAATCATGAATTCAGCTTAAAAGTAACATGCTCAACAAAATTTGGAAATGTAATGCATAAAGGTCTTTGGGTTAAGTTTAGTGCAGCCAATTCCTTTAGCATTCTCAAATTTGCTATCATTTCTTCTGATTCAGGTTCTAGTTCTACTTCCGAAGTTGTTATTACTCCTATTTGTAATCTCTGCAATGTCCTCTCGATCTCCAGATGAGGAGATTTAGTAACTACCATACAACAACTCTAACAAATATTTAAAAATTAACAAATAACCAAAGGAAATGATTATAAATATATATATACATAAAACACTAACTAAAATAAAAAACAAAAAATTAAATCACCATAATCCAAGGCCACAGTGTCAAAATTGACAACGCATGCCAAGTACACTACAAAATTTACCTAACTCTATACACTAAAAATTTGTAACTATGGTGAGTCAGGATCGTATCCACAAGGAATGTTCGGTCAATTTTCATAATGAAAATAATTGATGTAAAGGAAATAAAAATGGGGGTTTTCGATTTTATTAAATTGAGAAAATAAATCATACTTAAACTAGCGAGAAAAAATTATAGAAAACATTGAAAATGATAAAAGTGTCTAATAAGTGAAAAGTCCAATTCTAGGATCAATCCTGGCCTAGACACGATTAAACATATCCCACTATTCTAATGCTTTCACCCTCTCCTAGAACTATTGATCTTGGACTAATAATAAGTTTTGTTAATCTTAGTTTTCCCTTAGGTTGTGTTTAATTAAGAGAGTCTTATTAATTAAACCTAATTACTAAACAACCTAGGATACAGTCACTAGATTCAATTAAGTAGTCATATAATGAAGTGGAAAACGAATCAATATAGGCAATAACCTCACACATTTGTGTTATCTAACCTAAGTTATGTTGTTCTTAACAATTCAACACCATTATTAACTAGTAATGAACATCAAATATACCAATTACGGATTATGTTTAAGATTCTAGCAATGGGTTCGTAAATGAATGCATTAAGATCATCTTTACAAAACTTGATTCAATCAACATTAAACAACAATAACAATCTAAAAATAGAGATTCAACATTAAATAAGATAAGATAAGCTTAATTGTGACCTATGAGTCGACTTCACCTTTGAACCAATGTTGGCAAGTTAGCCCTCTATCTTTTACATTAATCTCCAAGAAGAATGACTATGAGAATTGCTCCTTTTGTTGAAGATTGAAGAGAGAAATGGAGAAAATTTGTTCTGCTCGCCACTGTCTCTATCTCCCTCTCTGTCGTGACTGATAGGTGTTTAATTTTTGATATATTTAATCATTTGCACTTAGCAATTATTGACATAAAAATGCTTAAAATTCTCACTTTAATTCATATATGATTTTAGGTACAATTTGGAAGTAAATAAATTAAAGTTAGACGAAAGTACTGCATTTGGGTTATTTTCTGAAGATCAATTTCAGCTGTTTTATGAAGCAATAAGATGAAAAAAATTAAAAGCAAGCAGCAAAAAAATCAACCCAAAACGATGTGCCAAAAGGAAATAAACGACAGTCCAATAGGAGCAAAAAGTAGTGGCAAAACGACAGTCCAACAGTCCAACATATACACCTGTGTTTGAGAATTAAAGAGGAGCTAAACGACAGAGCAAGAGGAGAGACACAACGCATGCATTTTGTGGAGAAAGTTGTGTGTTAAACGCAGAACATTATCTGTGTAAAACGCAGATAACGTCTGCATTTAATGCAAGCATTTTACTTAAAAAACGCATAAGGTCAGAACACGCAAGAGGTAATAGTGCAGAGAAGAAATAGCAAAGAGCTACAGGGGACGGCCAAGTAGAGAGGAGAAGCGCATAGCTTCCTGCGTCTGCGGCTTGGCTGGAGAGCAGACTTGTGGCTAGGCTGGAGCACGTAGACGAGGAGCAGGAGTTGCATGAATAAAGACCCTCCCATCTTATTTGTCCCATCAAGCTACAGCACACAACACAACACAGTGAGGTCTGCGTTAAACGTAGACGAGGATTAGCTACAGTAGAGGCGAATTAAAAGGGTTTTTGGCTAGGGTTTAGAATGAGGGCTGAAGCATTTTTTCGGGGAAGATCTATGAAAGGCTAAACATCCCAACACCGGTTCGGAGACGACATCGACGTCGATGACTCGGGTTAAGTATTTTTTTATTTTGTTGTTTCTTTCTCTCATTAGAAATTGATTGTGTTATCCTATTTTAATTGATTTGGGTATTGTGTA
>JANVCQ010000006.1:17097529-17125247 GCA_025531925.1 Erythroxylum plowmanianum | reverse complement strand
TAGGTTTGAATTTGATCTGTTTAGAAATTGTAATGGGAGTAAATATGCAGAATTTATGATTTAGGAATGAAGAATATCCAACTCATGCTCTTCAAACAAAAACCCTTAATTTGATTCGATCAATATTTTTCAAATTAAGTCCAAAAGCTATGAATATTTGTGGAGAGATAGAGGAATGTGTTAGAAATCCAATGCTTCAAAAATTAGGTCATTTGGAGGTTGGACGAAAAAGTTATGATAAAAAACTATCGGATGTTCATCAACCTTTCAAAACTTCAAAGTTGCTGTCGTGCAATTGCATCGTAGCGATTTTCGCTATCAACCCCAAAAGTTGCTGTTGTGCTTTTGCACGATGGTGACTTTTGGATGGCCCTCAAAGTCACCCTCGTGCTTTTGCATGATGGTGCTTTTGGCCTAAGGTCTTAAAAGTTACCGTCGTGCTTTTGCACGACGGTGCTTTTCCACTTCTTCTTCTTCTCAGACATCCTAACTTCTAAACTTCATAACTTTTGATCCAAAACTCCAAATTTTGCAAATTTAATATCAATGGAAAGCTAAAAGAAAGATCTACATATTTCATGAAGAATGTAAAAACAATTTCTGTCTCTATAAGGCAAACTTTTCAAATAATGAAGTTGTCTCAAAAATCCATCCTATACAACGTCACCAACTTCTAATAACCATATCTCCCAACTCAGATGTCCAAAAATCTCATGTTATATACCATTGGAAAGCTAGAAAGATAAACTACAATTTTCATGAAGACAAATTTATCAAAATCTCTCTAAATCAACTCAGAAAAATCACAGAAATTTCATATCAAAAATCTATCTCTCCACTGTTCATTCTCAGAAAATTTTCAAACTTCCACTTTCCAAAATCCAACACTTCAAATTTTTTTATTTCTAGTTTTTTTACTCCATTTCAATCAACTCATTCACCATAATGTCATACTACTCCAAAATATACAAGTTTAGTCAAAAATCATCAAAAACCAAGAATTCATAATCAATCTATTCATACTCTGTTAGTTTTCTGTATTTTCAACTTTCATGTTCCATCACTATTCTTCCTCTCAACTTCTATTTAAACTCAATATCATCCATAAACAAATTATATTCTATGATTGATCATGAACATTAATAACAGAACATACACACATATACCCACTCATCATCAACTTACTACATTCACTACCTAAATCTTGTATATCATTTCAAATTCAAGAATTCTCCTTTTTTTTTACTCATAACTAATCACTAACAATTTCTCATTTAATAGTTTTAACTTTTAAGAAAAGTTCGGAGTCCAACAACTCTCTCCTTCTTAAAGAATTTCATCATCGAAATTCTTACCTGAGTTATCAAACAAATGGAGGAAATGATGTCTTATGCTTTCCTCAATCTCACAAGTAACTTCTTCACTCGCCCAATTTCTTCCAAATGACTATAGTTAATAGATTCACTTGATCTTTTTTATATTTTTAATATGACATATTTAAAGTCTTTTAATTAAATTTTCATTATATATTTAAATTATTTATAATTTAATTACTAATTTTAAAATTTTCCATATTTATTAACATTTAATTACAAAAATTTAAAAAAAAATATAATTAAATTACACATTTTTGAATTTTTCATATTAACTTATAAATTAAAATTATATAATAATATAATTGATTAAGTTAAAAGGGCATTATTGCTGCGCATTTGCGCGGCATTACCCTGCTAGTTATAAGAAAAGCAAGCGGGGAGGTTTTTCTATTTTCGCTGTCGACACAACTACATTAGGAAGAAGTCTTGCAAACCTTGCTGTTACAAATTTCCTTATCATAGTCTTAGAGAAGCTAAAAAATGGCTCCTCCAAGAGTGCTCATGGTATGCGTGTCTCGTTATGTATCCCTCTTGAGGTTTTGTAACATAATAACATTCAAGTTGCTCTCCTCGTTTTCACAGGTAGCTGAGAAGCCTAGTATCGCTCTCTCTATTGCTTCTGTACTCTCCCATGGCCAGGTAATCCCTCTTTTTCTTTTCTTTTTTTAATCTTTCTCTCTTTGTGTAAGTATGCGTATCCGAATAGCCCCATTCTACCTCATAAGCTTTTAATAGCGTGGTAGTCTTTAACTAATATATGGTTGTTTGTGTTACAGATGTCTACTAGAAAGGGAACCACTGAGGTCCATGAATTTGATGGGATGTTTATGAAATTTCAATCTTGCTTTAGAGTCACTTCAGTAATTGGGCACGTTTTCAGGTAACTAGAAACGGTTTGGCTGTTATTGTTGTTGCTGCTGCTTTTATATGCGTGACGTTATTCCTGGCAACGAGGTTTTCATTGGAAATTCAACTGCCCTTTTCTTCTTCTTCTTCTACTATTACATTTAGGGTTTTGACAATTGGAAGTTCTGGGTTTTGTTTCACTGTACACTTATGATGAACATTTTGATGGAAGAGGGAAAAAAGTTACCTCTTCATTTGTATGTTAATCTTCTCATGTTATGACATGGATGGATTTGCTATTCGAATGTCTCAAATTTGTTTGAGGTAGCTTTGATCATAAGATGTTAGGAAAATATTTGAAAAGTACTATAACATTTTCTAATATAACAAATGATTTTTGGAGGTTTAATGTTTCTCAAAATGATGGTTGACTGGTCTTCCACAGATTTATTAGGATCATAATCTAGGGATGAAGTTCTAACAGTGTTGTTATTCAAGAAGTTTTTTTTGCTCAAAATTTTTACTGCGATTGCTTAACTTTGGGATAAATATTTAACTCAATGTTCTTATATGTTTCTAACAAGATAGAGGAATTCATGACTGCTATTCCGAAGATATATACATATATAAACAAGTTGGTAAAGTATTATGCTAAGTTTTGTGTATGATAAATTTTGGTATGGGGTTCAACTACAAATAATAAAGAAGGCTGATGCTTAATATAACAAATGAAGAAATGACTTGCAATTTCTTGCATTATGACTATGTGAATAGTGTCTTAATGGTATGTCTTATATGTTTCAATTGTGAGTATACATCAATTTGATGTGCTTCTATAATGCATTATTATGTTTGATAACCCATATCGGGTTTCCTTAATTGTTATTTTCACTTTCTTGTTACTTATATTTTTCGTTGCAACGTAAATCTAGTGTAGATTTTCCTGGAAAGTATCAAGATTGGTCAAGAACTGATCCTCAAGATCTTTTTGAAGCTCCAATTCGTAAATTAGAGACAAACCCGAAGGTATTTACTTCTTTATTTCATTATACTTGGTTATGGATTCTAAAATAATATGGTTAAGGTCAAAGAATTGCTTATTATGGTAATCTTTGGACTCTTTGAAGTTGCAATTTCAGTATTCATGGTGTTATAAATAATTTGCATGTCGATTCTCACACTTACAAATGTAAATATGATTTCCTTCCACTCATTATGTTGATAATAAACATTGCATAAACCTTGAATTCGATTATATATAATACCCATTAATTCACACTATCTAATTGATGGTTATAAAAATTGCAATTGAAACTTAGTTTATGTATGTCATCCTTTAACCTTGCCAAGGTTTTAAGCCTATCCTTAACTGCTAACCACAGAATAAATGCAAGCTTTGGGAGATTTTGTTCAAACCATGTCAACTTGTACCATGATACCTTTTGCATTGATGATCCAATCATTCCTTAGCAAAATTTGTTGGCAAATTTAGTTCATGTATGCCTGATCCATTCTATAAAATCCTCTTTACTTGTATTTGGTCCGTAATAATTCTAGTGAAGCCTCTTATCTTATAAGACCAATCATCACCTTTGACTATTTTGTTAACCATTCTTGATCTGCTATCATATATTTCACACGATAGAGCTTTGATATCTTGTAGAGGAGGCCTCACTCACTCCAATTATCATACCACAACCAAGTAGACTTCCCATTATGAAACTTGCTTTTCACCTATCTGAACATTGTGCCCCTCAATTTCATGAGCTGATTCATAGTCCTAGAGCAGCTTATTTTTGTCTTCATTTTCCAAAAACTTTCTCCGTTGAGGAAATGTATATGAATCCGTTTAATTCAGAGGACCCTTTCATCCTTAAAGATTATACAAATTCCTTTGGCCATCAACACTTTATTCATTAATTTGATTGGAATAATACCAAGTCCTCCTGCAACTTTAGGCAAGCATATGTCAAACCACTAAACTTGTGCTTTTGAAGAATTTGAATCCTTACCAAGCCGAAGAAAGTTCTTCAAAAGTCTCTCTATAGCTTTGATTAGGTTTTGGGAACTATTAAGTGTGAATACCAAAAGATATTCATGCTATTGAGAACAAAGTTGATTAGTTCTAATTTGCTATCAAATTAGAGAAATCTATTGTTCCAATGGCTTATTCTCCTATGAAAGGAATCAAATACAAGCTGAAAATTCTTGAATGTTAGTGTCTTGATAGTTATTGGTAAGCCACACTTGAAAGGAGGATCCTTGGTTTATAACCTTGAGATTGAGGAGAACGAACCAACTTGAATTGTAGCCCTTGTTGATAATATTAGATGGCTCTTGTTTATGTTTATTGAAATAGTAGACATGATGTAAACACTTTTAGAGTTCATGAGGGTCTTGATTGAGTTTGCTTCAGTTACACAAAGAACCAGCAAATTATTCACAAAAGATAAGTCGAATATTCTGAATGCCTTGCATTTGTTGTGAGATGTGAACTTCCTTTCTTGCTTAATGTTATGATTTGTTAATCTTGTTAGTACCCCAATATGAAGAGTGAAAAGATATAAAGATATATGATTACCTTTCCTCAACCCTGTTAGAAATTATGATTTGATTAAGAGGATTGTTAGGGATTATGATTGTGATTTGATTGAATATTTTTAGGTATTATAATTGTAACTTACCTCATATGAATAAAATAATGTAGCATATAAAGGAAGTGGGAGTTGCTAATTTTCTACACTCTCACAATCCCTCCTCTTAATTCATATCATGGTATCGGAGCAAGTTTTCTAATCCTGCCTTTGATTTTTCCTCCATTCTCTCACAACTGTTATCACCCTAATCCTTTCTAAAAAAAAGATTAACCTTAACAATCTAACCTTAGAAACACCTCAAGCAACCACTAGCGACCAAGTCAGAGGAAGAGGCGACACTAGCGAGTGCCCCACACCTTGTTGCCATGGACTGAGTTGCACCAACTCTAAGAACCTGTTGGTACAATAGCGAGTGCCCCACACCCTGTTGCCATGGACTGAGTTGTGCCAACTCCAAGAACTTGTTGGTGATGTATTTTTTGGTTTTTAATTGTTGGAAAACTATTTGTGTGTTAAACCATAGTCGGTGATTTATTTTTTTGCCTTTAATTGCTAGAAATTGAGTTTGTGTGTTTAACCATAGTCGTTGGTTCTATCATAGTCGTATCTCATGATGGTTTCAGTGCCACTTTTGTTTTTGCATTGCTGTTGATATTTGAAGTTTGGTTTTTTGCAATATTGTTCTTCTGATTTTCATTAACGTCTTTTTGTATCGATTGCATCATGAGCGACTTCAAAACTGAAAGTGTTGAAAGACAGCTACCCATTATGGTTCAACAGTCACAAATCGGAAATTGAATGGAACAAATTGTGTTGCTTGGGAGAAGGCAGTCATTGTATATCTTAAGAGCTTAGGTGGGTACGAGCATCTCACGAATCCAACTTTTGATATTAAGTCACCTGCGTATAAAAAGTGGGAAAACATGACAGTCAAATAATGACAAGCCTCCGGAATACCATGGATCCAAATATTGTTGACATGTGGCAACATGTGAACTCTGCAAAGGAGCTATGTGAGACTTTTATTTTCTAGTAACGTTACTCATATATATGATTTATCTGTGGAATTGTTCAAGTGAAAGTACTGAGAGAAGAACCACATCGAGTATTTTTCATAAATAAATAATCTATTTTTATAAACATTTAGTAGCACAGCCGATAATAACAAATAAGGATCAACTTTTGAAGGAAAGAGAAGAGTTATTTGTGTTGAGATACTTGGCTGGGTTAGGACTATAATATGAACCAAGTACTCGGTGGCACTGAACACCCATCACTTGCTGAGATATATTCACGACTATTTCGATCCTTGAAGGGACCAACACATGAAAGCGGTGACAAGTTTGCCCTAGCTATTCACAATAGTGGAAGAGTTAATGGAGGCCGGAGTAATCATAGTGGTTGTGGAGGAAGAGGCAGAGGAGGCCAAAGGAAATGTGACCATTGTGGCAAGGATGGGAATATTTGGGACTAATGTTGGGACTTACACTTAGAGTTGCGTCCAAAGCTCTCTCAATCTGCTAATATTGTGGAGGCTTTTAGTGGTTTTGCCTTAACAAGTGAAAACAAGGAAGAATACACAACTTTTCTCCAATATTAATTGACCAAGCAAGCAATCACACCAATTGCGTCGTTTGCTCACTTGGGTAATCACACAGCTTGTATATCGCCCCCTGTTAATCCTTGGGTTATAGATTCAGGAGCCACTGACTATATTGTACGTAAACCAAATTTTTTTGATCAAATTACCCCTGTACTAGACTTACACCAACTTATTGTTGCTAATGGTTCCACTACTAGTATAAGTACGTTGACACTATATTTCCTTAGCCTTCAATGACATTACCAACAACTATATATTCCAAAATTTTTGTTTAACTTAATGTTTGTTAGGAAACTAACGAAATCATCGAATTGTTTTGTCTTCTTTCTCCCTCATTCTATTGTTATCCACGATGTGACATTTTTTGAGAACATTGAATACTTTCTGAGAGTCAAGATGTCAAAAGCTTCTATCATTGTTTACCCTCACTTTTTGACAACTCTTTGGATAATTCACCAAACAGTTTAGACAATTCACCTATAGATTCTAATCCTCTTTATCTTCCTCAGTTGTCTTGATCAAATTTGCAAGTTTATTCCTGACGACTTCATCGAATGGTAGATAGACATCCGGATAAGCCCTCTCCTCCAACACCTAATTTGTCTCCAGATCTGAAAAATAGGGACCTTAATGGCCTATTACCTTAAGGAAAGGTAAATGATCTTGTGCCAATCATTTGATTTCTAATTTTGTTTCTTATAACCATGTGTTCCCTCCTTTTATTCCCTTTTATCAATCCTAAATTATGTGTCTATTCTTAAGAGTATAACAGAGGCTATACAGAACCTTGGGTGGCAGCAAGCTATGCAAGAGGAAATAAATGCTTTATGGTCAGACTACACTTGGTAGCTTGTTACTCCTCCTCTTGATGCCTCAATTGGTGGTTGTCGATAGGTATATACTATTAAGACTTGTTGATGGATCTATCGAATGACTCGAGGCTTGCCTTGTTGCTAAAGGATACACAAGTCTACAATATTGATTATTCTGACACCTTTCTCCTGTGGCAAAAATGGTGACAGTTCGTATTTTTATATCCTTAGTTGTAACTTATTCTTGGCCTCTCTACCAACTTGATATAAAAAATGCATTCTTGCATGGTGATGTAGAAGAAACAATCTATATGGAGCAACTTATGGGGGTTTTTGCTCAAGGGGAGTCTGAGAAAGAATGTCTATTGAAGAAATCTTTATATGGTTTAAAACAATCTCTTGGAGCATGGTTTGGACGATTTAGTTTAGTTGTGAGGAAATTTGGTCTCAAGCAGTGTGGAGTAGACCATTCGGTGTTCTATTAACACACAAGATGTGATAAAATTCTATTGATCATATATTCTGACGGAATTGACCACAAATATGAATTGTAGAGAACCAAGTGAGCCAATAAGAGGTGATCGGAGAAATTTTCAGTGAAAGGAACAACAACACATGTCAGTGCGTGAGAGACAAGTAGAAAGTCTCACTTGTAGACTTTTTGGTGGTTAGATTCTAGGGGTTGGTCAAGCTAACAAAACGACTCCTCAAGTTGGCGGTGACAATAAACGATCACACAACAAGTGTGACCTAAAACTCACACAAATTGTACTCGTTAGGGCAAAACTCTCACTCTTCATTCCACTAGATTAGAGATTGAGATTGGTTGATTTGCCCTATTATATTTTTCTTTTTGTAAATTTTAAACTCTTTTGGATCACTCTACGTTTTGTTTTATTAAACACTTATGTACATTTACAAACTCTGATTATTTTATTGGTATAAAGGCACATGTTTGCAGGCATTTAAGTCAGGAAGCTCGTGGATGTAGTCACTTAGTATTATGGTTGGACTGTGATCGTGAAGGAGAGAATATATGCTTTGAAGGCAAGCAGATTTATTTTAGATAGTTTGGTGCAAATTTTGAATGTTATTTTGTTTGGCATATTGAGAATCTAGCATTTTTGGATATGTAATCTTTAGCAGCTTCTGTAGTTATGCCATCTTTTAGGGTCATAGTACTTAATTCAGTGCCTAGGATTTGTGTAAGAATTGCATATATCTTTCTTCTACTTGATATTATGCAACTTTAGTTAAGAATTTGTACATGAGCAAGAAGCTTCACTAGCTTATATATCCTTTACTAATAAGAATATTGCAAACAGGAAATTGTTATGGAGTCCATTAAAATCATTGAAGTACTTGTTTAAATCTTAAATACATAACTGACCATAGAATGTTTCTATTGGTTTTTATATTATATAGTGAATGGAGGTACACATTATATATATATACTATGCCTAATCAGGTAAGAAACCAAATAGGATCTTGTAATGTTGTAAGCTATACAATCAATAGCTTTAGATATGCAATCTGTAACAACTGTAGATATACAATTTGCAACACTCCTCTTTAAGTTGGAGCATAAATATTAATCATGTCTAGCTTAGAACAAATGTAACTAACCCAAACTCCACTTAGAGCTTTTGTGAAAATATTTCCAAGTTCTCCAATTTTCACATACTTTGTGGAGATGGAGTTTTGTTGTATTTTTTAATGAAAGAAGTGATAGTCAATTTCAATATATTTAGTTCGTATATGAAACATAAAATTAGAAGCAATATGCAGAGCAACTTGGTTTTCACACTATAACTTTGTTGGTATTAAGTCTTTATGGCCAATTTTAGTTAATAGTTGATATATCCACATTGCCTCACATGTTGATCTTGCTATAGCTCCATATTAAGATTTTGTCTTAGGGCTAAACGCAATATTTTGCTTTTTGCTTTTTCACGAGACGATATTTCCTCCAACAAAGATACAATAGTCAACGGAAGATTTTTGGTTAATCTTAGAAAAAAAACAATGTCCTAGTAGGAATTTTATTGATATGTAGGGTTTGTGAAGGTACGGAAGTACATAGCCTTACTCTTAACTAGTAGAGAGTTTGTTTTCGATATATCAGTGAGAAAAAAAGTTTTTGAAAACAGTTGAAAGAAACAATAGACAATACATAAAAAACATGGATCTTCCAATTGCCCTCCTTTATCATCATTAAGTTTGGGCTATCAACTGGCTTTGTTTCCAACAGACCCGTTTCCTCTAGAAGATCAAGGGCGTACTTTCTTTGAGATAGACAAATCCCCATCTTCAACCTTGCTATCTCAATACCCAGAAAATATTTTAGTAAATCAAGATCCTTTGTTTGAAATTTAGTTTGTAGGAATGACTTTAAAGGTTGGATTCCTACTTTATCATTTCCAGTAATATCAATATCAACATAAAAGATCAAAAGAATTTTACCAACCTTAAAGTGACGATAAAACACAAGGTGATCAACACCACATCGATGCAAACCAAACTCCATAACCATTATACTAATGTGCCCAAACCAAGCTCTCGGTGACTGTTTTAGACCATACAAAGAGTTGTTAAGGCAACACACTAGATTAATCTCCCCCTGAGCAACAAACCCTGGTGGTTGCTCCATAAAAATAGTCTCCTTAAGATCACCATGAAAGAAAGCATTTTTTACGTCGAGTTGATGAAGAGGCCAATCATGGGTGGCTGTCAATGCAATGAAAAGTTGAACGGATGTCAATTTGGCTTCAGGAGAAAAGGTTTCAGTATAATCCATACCATACACGTGTATAACCCTTAGCTAGCAAATGAGTTTTTGAACGATTAACTGTACCATCATAATTGACCTTAACATCGAGCACTCAACAACAACCCATAATTGTCTGCCCATGTGGAAGAGGAACTACGTCCCATGTATTATTACCTTGCAAAGCCGCCATCTCTTCTTCCATGGCATGTTTCCATCCAGGATGATCTAAAGCCTTTGAAACAGACGTAGGTATAGGTATGGAAGAAAAAGTGGATACAAAAGCAGCATATGACGGTGATAATGAGTTATAAGAAACAAAGTTTGAAATAGGGTGAGATGTACAAGACCTTCCTTTACAGAGAGCAATGGGCTAATCAAGATCATCATATGACGGAGTTGCAGATGGAGAAGACAATGGTGACAAGCGTGAATCGTCTAGTTGTACTTCATGATGAGTGCGTTGATTATACTTGCAATTCAAGACGTGATAAACGTTCCAAAGGAGTAGGATTAGTATCAGGAGCATCATAATTGGGAGTTGTTTGGGAAGGAACAAAAGGAATTGGTAGACATTCATCAGTCTCAGTAGAGATACACTGGGCATCAGAAATGTACAGTGTTTCTTCAAAGAATGTAACATCAACAGACCAAAAATAAAAGATTTGACGAGGGGTTGAAACATTTATACCCTTTTTGCAAACGAGAGTATTCGAGAAAAATGCACTTTGTAGCTTTTGGATCAAATTTATCTGTGTTAGGCTGAAGTTGATGAGCAAAACAAAAACATCCAAATACTCGAAGATTAATGGAAAAAGGATCTTGATAGGGAAAGAGAACTGAGAATGGAGTTACCTGTTAACACAGAAGATGACATTTGCTTGATAAGAAAACATACAGTGAGTACATCTTCCCAAAAACTTTTAGGTACATTCATGTGGATTAACATGGTACGAGTTGTTTCAACAATATGTTGGATTTTTCACTCAGCTATCCCATTTTGTTGAGGAGAATGTGTGTGGGAAGGAAGATTAATGTTGAATACCTTGTTATTTCAAGTAGTTGGAGAATGAGCTAGAGAAATATTCTTTAGCATTATCACTATAAAGAATATTAATTCGGGTATTAAACTGATTTTGAATTTTAGTATAGAAAGAAAATAATATAGAGAATAACTTGGAACGATCTCGCATTAGATATAACCAAGTTATTTGAGAGAAATCATGAACAAAATTACAAAATACTGAAATCCTAACTTGGACCTGACAGGACTTAGACCCCAAATATTTGTATGGATTAACATAAATTATTAACTCGAGGAACAAATGAAGTATGATGATGTTTTGCTAACTGACACGACTCACAATTTAAGTTGGAAACAGAATCTAACCCTAGCACTACTTTCTTGATATTTTCCAATGATGGATGACCCAATCAACTATGGATATCAATAGGAGAGATTGACATTGGGCATGCGATGGATGATTGCAACTTGTGAAAATAGTACGTTCCATTCAATTCACGCCCTCCTCCAATTGTCATCTTGGTCTTTAGATCCTGAATAATGACATTATCAGGGTAGAAACATACAAAACAGTTTAGTTGTTTAGTCAATTCGCTCACAGACATAAGATTGAAAGGAAAGTTTGGTACAAATAATGTAGAGGGTAATGTGAGGGAAGAACAAGGATGAGAGGGTCTGACACCTTTAATGGTTGCATTAGATCCATCAACAATTGTAAGTTAATCGTTATGAGAGGTTGGCAAAGGAATGATATGGTTAAAGTTGCTTATTTTACCTGAAATGTGATCAGTGGCACCAAAATTTATTACCTATGATTGTTTTCTAGGGATAGCTGAATAATAGGCGGTTTGGTTACCTTAATGAGCCACAGATGCTATAGAGGAAAACGATGTTTGCTGAGCTAACTAGTACTACAAAAACCTAGAATACTCATTTTGAGATAATGTAACGGACGGTTAAGTTGTAGCCAAAGAATGTTCTTCAAGAGATGTAATACAAGCAGCTCACAAATGAGGATTTTTATACCAACAAGACTTTTCATCACGTCCACCTTTATCACTTTGTGTGCAATGGAGTTGTGAGCCTCTGTCATGTCCTCCTCGACCATCAAGACCACCGCGTCCTCCTTGACTTCCCCCATGGCTTCCTCTAACTTGTGAATCAAATTGTGCTGCAAGTGTTGACCGATTGAAGTTATTCTTTAGTGGATTTGCCTTAGTTATAAAGCGAGAGAGTCTAGACTATAAGACTATACTTCAACTAAGGATGACAATTTTACTCTTCCCAAGATTTGTGCTCACACAGGCTCAAACTCAGGTTTAAATCTAGCCAAAAACGTCATAGTCACCAATTGCTCTCTTTGAATGACATCTCCTTAATATAAGATGTGGTCGGTAAAAGAGAATTTAACTCCTCAAATGCACGTTTCACTTTCCGAAAGTATTCAATCAAACTTCGCTTCCGTTTGGACTTAAATAACTCAATAGAAATATCATACATGCGCAACATATTACTGGAGTGAAGAAACTCAGCATAGTCCCAAGCTTATTTACAAGTGCTAACATGAGAGAATAAGATTGAGATTTCAGGTTCTAAAGAGTCAAAAAGAATATGTAGTAATTGTGCATCAACACCTTGCCAATTTTTCAGTATTTTTTGATCAGTTGGGGGATCAGATGTAAGATGGGATAACTTTCTCTGACCTCTGAAGAATAATTCTACATTCTTAGGCCAAAAAGAATATTTATTACCTTTCAAACATTGCTTGGTGATTTGCAAAGTTAAGGAACCCATTGTTGGAACATCTGTCAATGATTTGCTACTGGAATTTGACATCTCCTAGGTATGTTGGACGGATTTTCTGGCTAAACGAACACTAGAAACACTGCTAACGATGTTTCGAAACGTACAAAAGACATTATTATTACCAAAATACTCATGTTTTGGTTAGTTTTGACACAAAGCAAGACAAAACTCCATTCAGGACAAAGAGGCGAGCTGACCCAACAAACTGTCGTCGTCGGTGGTTGATAGAAGATGGAACATGATGCCCACGTGTTGACTTGTGGGTGGTTTTCTAGCGACACTGTCGGTACTCTAGTGGTCGCCGTCACCTCCTGGTTGCTTCTGTGGGTTTGGTGTTTGGTTTTGGTAAGTGGAGGTAAGTGTTTTGGATAGGTTAGAAGGTGTTAGGGTTTTATGGTAAAGATGGTGTTGAGGTTTGGAATCTAGGTTTTGAGACCATGTAAAAATTCGATGAATATTTAACTGAGAGCTTGATACAAACTCAAGATCCTTGTATCCTTTATATAGAGGTAATTACATGAGGAAAAGATATCACGCAATAGAGGGAGATCATACTCTCCCTAATATAGATATTTCCTAAGATCTAATATTGATATTTCCTAACATAATAAATAATGAATGGAGGTACATATATATACTAACTATTAAGTGCCTAATTAAGTTAGAAACTAAATGAGATCCTTGTAATCATGCCTATAACCTTAATTGTAAACATACTTTGAGTAACATAAGTTAATGGAGAAATATGGTCCAACTATAACCAAACCCACTTGATTAACTCTAGTTACTCATGCAAATTTCAAGATGTGGATTGTGATGGGTAGATTAAGTTTTTGAGTTAGTTAAGACTCGTAGATTGTTATGCATAATATGGATGAAATGAAGATTCTCATATTGTAAAACAAAACCTAAAATAATATTGGGCGGAATTGTAGAAACCATTCATAATGTTCAATTTATTGACAAGCATGGTTAGAGTTTATTATAGATGTTATATGGAATGCATAATTGATTTTGGTAATAATATGAGATTGATCTCATAATATGAGTTCACAATGAAGGATCTGTTTTTTTATGAAATAAGAAGATTTAGGTACATGTAACCATGTTTTGATTAAGGGAAAGGTAGGTAGAATGAAAGTAGAACAACAAAGAGTAAAGCTAATATTGTTTCTATGATGTTTTGCTGAGGAAGCAGAACTAGCAGACTGATTACGAATGGGACCCACTATTGTTGATTTGGGATTTTGTTAATACTTTTCAATTGAAAACAATAAAGCATGTGATTACCATACTTGACCATATCCATATTCTTTGTAATTGTATAAGTTAATATGTTATGATAATTCTTTGTTGAAAAGAGCATCCACATAGTACAACTTTCATTCCTATGAAACAAAATTGGTAGGGTAGGCAATAATTTTTTATTGGTCAGCATTATGATGAGTAATTAGTTTCCTTGGGGAGAACAAGTATAAGGCCTTATGTTTTCTTATTCAGAATTAAAACATTTCTATGCATTTGGTTTTTAAGTGCTATTGAGTTGCTTTACTATGCTTGAGAAAGGTAAGATAAGTATGAAGAATTGTCACCTATTATCTACAGTTTTTTGGTTTAATAATTTCCTTATTATTACAAATGATGGTCATTTGTATAACTTTTGTTTCTTGTTAATTATTTCAAAATTATTCGATAAATTACGATATTGACAATGGTTGGGTGAAAATTCAAAGAAAGAAACTACATTATAATTTTAACATTTCTAACCACCACTCTCTATGAACTATTTTCCTTTCCAGTTATTGAATCTACTGGTTTTCATTTAAATGATACTAAAAGAAGGGTCCATCGTGCACGATTTTCATCCATTACTGAGAAAGACATTTTGAAGGCTATGGACAACCTCGTTGAGCCGAACAAAGATGAGGCATTGGCTGTTGATGCTCGACAAGAGATAGATTTGAAAGTTGGTGTTGCATTTACACGATTTCAAACTAATTATTTCCAAGGAAAATATGGGAATCTTGATTCTAGAGTGATCTCGTAGGTTATTTCTTCTCACTTATGTTGTAGTTGCTATTGAATATGCTCATATTTACTATAACTGTCATCTGTTCTCCAAAACTTATGCTAGTTACATTACAATTCTCAAATTAGCAAACCTCTATATGTTTGTATTCTCGTATGGGTTTATAAATGGTAATTATGAATTTGATTTCCTATTACATGCAAGAAAGTAGATGTATAGTGACAAAGCATGTGTATTATCTCTCTAGATATGCTGCTCGACATCTCTGTTCAGCCTTTTGGTTCAAAAGGACTTTAAATCATTTACATAAAAAAGTGAAAAGTGGTTTTACTTGATGCATATTTTTGATGTTATCAACTTGTATTGAATAGCAGCTTCAATTCACACTGGCAATATGTTATCATTTGGCACTACATTGAATGTCTACTCTTCTATCTAACCCTAGATGATTGGTTTAGAATAAGATTCTAAGAGTGATAATAGTAGCCAATGTCTTTTTGACCTTCTCTCCTTAGATCTTTTGGTAGTGATATGACATTTGTGGTACTATAAAATTTTTTTGCAAGTCTAATGCATTAACAATTTAAAAGTGGTCTGATATGTTGCTTCCTACTTAATGGATAAACTATTTTCATGTGTGAACCACCTCGACAATGGATTAATATTACCATGCTTCAATAATAACCATGCTTCAATAGTAATCTTACACAACCTTTTTTATTGAAGTTTTGATATCCTAATGCAAGCAGATTTATGCATGTCCTTTTTATGCATCTCCTTGTTCTCCATCTACGAGCTTCTTTTTGGACCTTGCTGATTGTTTTTAGTTTTGGTTATTCATTTGACAAAATTGGACTAGTATTTAGCATAGATGTATAATATTTATTGTATGTTTTACTGATTCAGGTGAAATACATACTTTTTCAGGTATGGTCCATGTCAAACTCCTACCCTTGGGTTTTGTGTTGAACGCTATATGCAAATCAATATGTTCAAGCCAGAAAAGTTTTGGGTTTTGCATCCGTTCATATTAATAGATGGGTATGAACTTCAGTTGGAATGGGATCGTCAGAAGATTTTTGATTTTGATGTGAGATCATCCTTTCCTTAAGTTGGGATTCACAGTTAACTTTTGTTCACAAAGTAAAGTTGACTTCAGATTTCCACTATTTTAGGTGGCCTCAATGTTTCAGAAGCTTGTAATGCAGGATGGAATATTACAAGTAGTTGATATATCACATAAACAAGAAAGCAAAAGTCGTCCTTCTGGTTTAAACACGGTGAATCTTCTAAAGGTTAGAAAGCCTTGGGGATATTTTCCACTTGTGAAGAGGATCCTTGCTTTTGTGAAGATATTTATTCTAGTTAGTTTGATTATTTCATTCATTTGTTCAAGCATTTTTTAGGGATATTTGTTTCATAACAAAGAGAATTTTATAGGATAAACTCATGAGGGCTAAAGTTTATTGTGAAACTCTTTTCATGTATGGTTTACTAACATTTTGATAGGGTAAAAGGATATCAAGTGGAGATTAACCATATAATTTGCAATTAGTGGGCGGCCTATTCAACTAACATTTCAGATCATCTAATTTCACTAATAAGTCAATTAATAGGGTCACATAGGTTATCTTCTTTCCCAAGGAAATTGTGATAGTATACAAATTGGTGAGTCCCGTCTAGCTTGAGATCAGACGAATCTCTTCAGCTCAAATTAATAGATCCCCTTATCTACTTCTCAAGCTTTTAGAGACATTAAGGAGAAAATTACTAAAGCACTAGAACTTACGAGGTGTTTGACGTTCACTATGATGCTTTTAGGTTAGGCATTTATTAGAATCAAAAGGGACACCCAGTATGTCTTCTAGGATGAAAGCTTGTAGTTGTTAGGCAAAAATACTCTACCTATTTTACTAGTTTGGTTATTGATAGAGTGAACTAAATTGATCGAATTTGAGTCAAGACCGTCAACTGGCTTTCTTGAATACCCATCTCGAATCTCCTTTTATTAGTGGTAATGTTTGTATCAAAATTAATCATTCATCATAGACTCGATAGGATTAGGTTCCCTATTTGACATAGATGATTCTACCGTAGAAATGATGTCGATGGTAAGAGGGAGATGTCAAACAAATATTCTAGGTTGTTCTCTCTATCCTTATCTTCCCCAGATACAAACCCACCTTGAAGATAAGGTTGGGAATAATAGGGTACATCTTCGACAAATGTTACATTAGCATCTACATAAATTTTCCTCGAAGGTGGATGGTAACATTTATAGCCCTTTTGACTAGGTGAATATCCTAGAAGACATATTTGATTGCTTTAGGCTCCAATTTTCCCTATTGAGGACCATGAACATGAAAAAAATCCTAAGAATAAGATCATTATAAGTTCTGGCATTTTGGATAAAAGTGAGAAAGACATGCCAAAGGAGTTTTGGAATCTAAAACATTTGATGACATCTTATTATGTGTGCAAATGTAAGAATAGCTTCCCCCCAATAATGTTTTGGTACATTAATGACGAAATAGGAGTGCTCTAGTGGGGTTTAAAAGATGACTATTTTTGCTTTTAACCATTCCGTTTTGTTGGGTTGTGTAGAGACAAAATGATTCATGAATAATGCCTTCTTTTTGAAAATATGATGTCAAAATTTGGCTAAAATTCTTTTGCATTGTCAAATAAAAAGTACTTAACTTTAATACCAATTTGATTTTGTATCATAGAATGAAAACTAGGAAAAATGTTACATTTTAGTTATTTTTCAACAAGAAAATTCATATGACATGATTGTAGTTATAAAGATACAAACCATCTAGCACTAGTGATATTAGGGATAAAAGAAGTACCCTAGATTCCCTTATGAATTAAATTGAAAATAGTAGAAGTTCTCATATTGATAATTGGAAAAAAGACGTACAGCTGTATTTGGTAAACTCAAGCTTATTACAATGAAAATTTGTTACATCTCTTTAGAAAGTGAAGGAAACATGATCATTAAAGTTGTAAACAATGGACGACCCCAATGGAAATGATAAAACAAAATGACATCCCTTTTTAATGATGATAAAATTTACAAAGATAGATTATTATTGCTAATAGATGATTGGTTTGAAGTTTCCAAGTAGTATAGTATAGTATAGTATGTCCTTTTCCTTATCAAGTCCAATCCTCTTCTCCAAAACTTGGCCTTGAAATTCACAAAAGGAAGGATAAAAAGTGGCTGTGTAGTTCACGTCTATGGTCAGTTTATACTTTCTAATAAGATTGATGGGGTAAATTGCATGTCTCTTATGCTAGCAACAATGATAAGGGACCCACCGACAATAATAACTTTTCTATTACTTGGATCAAGATTGTAAGTTCTAAATTGATTGGATGAGTGGATCATATGGTTTGTGGTGCCTAAATTTGTTACCGATAATAAATGAAAAAAGGAAATTTGTAAGAACAAGGATTAACTGAAAATAGAAATGAATTGTTAGCACCACTCCATGCACACAGCCTGCTGGTGTTAACAATCAGCCCACTAAGCCCATCCAAACCTACATCCGTAGGGGTAAGATGGGTAAAGGGGGAAATGCCACATAGGCTAGGCTGTTATGAGTTTGTTATAGAGAGAGGTTGTAGAGAAGGGAGTACGGGGGAGAGAGTATATAGAGAGTAATCTGTCTAGTGAGGAGGATATTATTGTGATTCATACTGAAATATACAGATACTGTATAGGCCTGGAGCTTCCTTCCAGGAGGGATTCTATTACTGAATTCTATAGAAATACGTAAATAATACAACCTCAGTTGAGATATCTATCAAGTTGGTGCTTTCATTGAGAGTGGAGTATCGGGAAGAGGTTGTATGCCAACTAGAATGGAGAATAGAGTATCGGCAGTAGAGGGACTGATTAAGTCGCACGACACCACCTTGAAGGACCTGCAATCACAACTAAGTTCTCTTATGGCCAGCGTGGAGACGCTGGCCACATCGCAACGCCAGCTACAGTCGGAGATGATGGACGGATTTCAATCCCTATTGGCTAGAAATACGCAGAAGCAGAAGATGGGAGATGAAGGAGAACCATTGATGCTCACCCACAATGCATCATCATCGGCGGGTGGCGATAGACCCACGCCACCCTCTTCAGCTACTACCGGCAACGACAGAGTCCCAGGAGGACAGATGGGAGTCGGTCAGCGCCGACAGAGTGAAAATGATTTTTCGGTGGCCACGGACCGTGCTTGGGAAGAATTCAGGAACGCAGCCCGTCGGGTCGAACTACCCACGTTCCATGGAGACGACCCATTTGCTTGGGTCACACGAACTGAATCATACTTCATGCTTCATGAGATTCTGCAGGAGTTGCGATTATCAATGGTTCAGATATGCATGGAAGGGACGACGCTATATTGGTTTGTGAATTTGCGGGAACTCGACCCACGTATGACGTGGGAGAGGTTTAAACGAGCCTTGTTCGAACGGTATGGAGGAAGGGATGATGGCGACCCGATCGAACAGCTGAAGTCGACCTTTCAGCGTGCTTCGGTGGATGAGTACGTCGACGAGTTTGAGAAGGTAGCATCGCAGATTGGTCATCTCCCTGATGAATGGTACATGAGCTGCTTCCTGGGAGGGTTGCGAGAAGAAGTGAAGAACCGAGTGCGCACCCATGATCCTCCGACTCGAGCCCGACTCATTTCTGTCGCAAGGAAGGTTGAGAGAGAGTTGATTGGCGAAGGGGTGATTCGGCCAGGAGAAGTGAGGAGAAGGTCCGACAGCTCCCACTCTATCTTTGGGCACCGAACTGGACACCCCAATGCATATCGTCCAGCTCAACATACCCACGTAGTGGGAAATATAAAAAATGAGGGTAAGGAGACCACCCACCAACAGAAGGGTCCTACCACCGAAGGCCACCGAACAGGAAATGTTAAGTGGAGAGGAACACGTAGCCTATCTTACGATCAGTTGATGGAACGAAGGGCCAAGGGCTTGTGCTTTAAATGTGGACAGACATTTGGACCTCTCCATCGTTGCCCAGATAAAGAATATAAGCTGGTAATTTGGGAAGGGAAGGAAGCTGAGGTTGAAGACAGCAATCAAGGGGCACCGATGGGAGCTGAGCAAGGGGAAACTGAACAACAGGAAGATTGGGAGCTAGTTTGCAACGTGGCTGAGTTCAGTGAATTGGGAAGGGACCAATCATCATCCCCAAAATCTATGGTTTTAATCGGTAAGCTGAATGAGATGTCGGTTGTTATAATGGTGGATAGTGGTGCTAGTCACAATTTCGTGTCTAGAAAATTGGTTCAAGCTATGGACCTAGCTGTAACTTCAACCAGAACCTTTGGGGTAAGGTTGGGGGATGGTCACCGTTCCTTCTCACAAGGGGTGTGCAAGGGAATTGAGCTGAAGTTGGATGAGGAGGAGTTTCGGGTGGATGCTTATGTATTTGATACAGGAGGGCCAGATCTGATTTTGGGGGTGGCATGGCTGGAGACTTTAGGGATAGTGAAGGTCGATTGGAAAAACATGTGTATGACATTTGATCATAAGGGGACTAAAGTTACCTTGCAGGGAATCAACATGCACAACTCTTCTTCTCAAGCATTACAACAGATTTTGAAGCATCAGGAGTTGGAAGTAGGAGGGCTGTTGTGGTCCTTAAAGATGGGCAGAAGCATCTCTGATCAAGTGGAAATCTTAGATGGAAATCAGCAGGAGAGATTGGGGGCTATCTTAAACAGATTTAGGGTGGTTTTCCAGGAAATTGAAGGGTTACCTCCTAGAAGACAACATGATCATGCAATTAACTTGAAGGAAGGAGCAGAACCGGTTAATATCCGTCCCTATAGGTATGCACACCACCATAAGGACGAGATTGAGAAACAGATTCAGATGTTGCTTTCCAGTGGAGTGATAAGGCCGAGCATTAGTCCCTTCTCTAGTCCGGTTATTCTTGTCAAAAAGAAGAACACATCATGGCGAATGTGCGTAGACTACCGAGCTTTAAATAAGCTCACCATTCCGGACAAATTCCCCATTCCAGTAGTGGATGAACTGATGGAAGAGTTACATGGAGCGAGATATTTTTCAAAGGTGGATTTGAAGTCTGGTTTCCATCAAATTAGAGTTCGGGAGGAGGACATTCATAAAACTGGATTCAGGACCCATGAGGGACATTATGAGTACCTAGTGATGCCTTTTGGTTTCATGAATGCCCCTGCTACATTTCAAGCCACCATGAACTCGATTTTTAAGCCTCTATTGCGAAGGTTCGTCCTAGTTTTCTTTGATGATATCCTTGTTTACAGTGCAGATTGGAATCAACACTTGGAGCATTTGTGTTGTGTGTTGCAACTGCTTTTGGACAATCAGCTGAAAGCAAATCAGAAGAAGTGTATTTTTGGGCAACAATCAGTGGAGTATTTGGGTCACATTATATCCTATAGAGGGGTAGCAATGGATCCTTCAAAAATCAAAAGCATTTTGGAGTGGCCCATTCCTAAGAATGTCAAGGGGGTGAGGGGTTTCCTAGGCCTCACAGGCTACTACCGTAAATTTATCCAAGATTATGGGAGAATAGCTAAACCTCTTACGGATCTTACAAGAAAGGATAACTTCAGTTGGGGAAGGGAAGCCCAGTTAGCATTTGAGGAGCTGCAGAAGAAGATTACTTCAGCCCCAGTTTTAGCATTACCTGATTTCTCCAAGGAGTTTTCTCTTGAGTGTGATGCTTCTGGAAAGGGGTTAGGGGCTGTTCTCATTCAAGGGGGTCGACCATTGGCATTCTTTAGCAAGGCTTTGGCTGAGTCCACCTACTCTAAGTCAGTCTATGAGAAGGAGGTGATGGCAGTAGTGATGGCTATTCAACACTGGAAACACTTTCTGATTGGAAGACATTTTAAGGTTTATACTGACCACAAAAGCTTGAAACATTTGTTAGATTAGCGCATCCCTTCCATAGACCAACAATGTTGGCAAGCAAAACTATTGGGGCTGGATTTTGAAGTCATTTATACACCAGGGAAGCAAAATGGAGCAGCAGATTCTCTTTCAAGGGTGGAGGATGACAAGGTACTATTTTCTGCCATTTCAGCTCCTTTTTGGCTTGATATGGAGGTAGTGAGAAGGGAAATCAAAGAGGACTCCAAGCTAAACTCAATTATGGCAGCAATTGAAGCAGACCCCAATTCCAAACCTGATTTCCACACCAGAGATGGTTTATTGTTTTACAAAAACAGATTGGTTCTTTCATCTACTTCGGTGTTAATACCTAAGTTTCTACATGAGTATCATGCTTCACCTATAGGGGGACATTCAGGGTTTTTGAAAACCCATAAAAGGTTAGCTGGTGGGTTATTCTGGTTGGGAATGAAGTCCTCTATTCAACAGTTTGTGAAGGAATGTGTTATTTGCCAGAAGCATAAATACATGGCAATGTCTCCAGCAGGTCTTTTACAACCCCTACCTATACCTCAGCTAATTTGGGAGGAGGTTTCCATGGATTTTATCACAGGCCTTCCTAAATCTCACGGGTATGAGGTAATTTTGGTGGTAGTCGATCGTTTGTCTAAGTATGCTCACTTCTCATTGCTTAGACATCCCTATACGGCTAAAACTGTGGCTGAAACATTTACCCGTGACATAATAAGGTTACATGGTGTTCCTAGTTCTATCATTAGTGATAGAGATCCCCTTTTTACTAGCAACTTTTGGAAAGAATTGTTTAAGTTGCAGGGAACAGCATTGAAGATGAGCTCCTCTTACCATCCTCAAACGGATGGACAAACCGAGGTAATCAACAGGTGTATTGAGACTTATCTTCGTTGCTTCTCATCGGAGCAACCTAAGGGCTGGTCAATTTGGTTGGCATGGGCTGAATACTGGTATAATACAAATTATCATGTTTCAACTGGACGTACTCCTTTTGAAGTGGTGTATGGTCGTCTTCCGCCAACTTTGCTACATTTTACTCAAGGAGAAACCCAAGTAGAATCAGTAGCCTTAGCCTTAGTGGATAGAGATGAAGCTTTGAGACAACTAAGGCACAACCTAGTAAGGGCACAAGCTATGATGAAGAAATCAGTTGATATCCACAGAAGAGATGTGCAGTTTCAGGTGGGTGATTTGGTGTTTGTAAAATTAAGGCCCCATAGGCAACTCACGGTAGCTAGGAGGATCTGTCCTAAGTTGGCAGCACGGTACTATGGGCCTTTCAAGATCATTGGCAAGGTGGGAATGGTTGCTTACAAGCTACAACTTCCGCCTTCAGCTAAGGTTCACCCGGTTTTCCATGTGTCTCAGCTGAAGAAAGCTTTAGGCAACCATTCAGTGGAGCACACTCTTCCCAAAGGATTGGAGGTAGATGCAGGAGATTTGGCTGAACCTGAAGCTATCTTAGCTTCCCGCATTTCCAAGTCCAAGGGTGGTAGTATCCTACAGTGGCTGATTCGGTGGAAGGGCAAACCAGCAGAGGAGGCAACTTGGGAGGATGCTGACTTTATTAAGGGGCAATTCCCTTCCATCCACCTTGAGGACAAGGTGTTAGTTGAGCAGGCGGGAACTGTTAGCACCACTCCATGCTCACAGCCTGCTGGTGTTAACAATCAGCCCACTAAGCCCATCCAAACCTACATCCGTAGGGGTAAGATGGGTAAAGGGGGAAATGCCACATAGGCTAGGCTGTTATGAGTTTGTTATAGAGAGAGGTTGTAGAGAAGGGAGTACGGGGGAGAGAGTATATAGAGAGTAATCTGTCTAGTGAGGAGGATATTATTGTGATTCATACTGAAATATACAGATACTGTATAGGCCTGGAGCTTCCTTCCAGGAGGGATTTTATTACTGAATTCTATAGAAATACGTAAATAATACAACCTCAGTTGAGATATCTATCATGAATAAAACACAATATTTATCGAGCTTGCCAAACCTAGAGAGAGGTTACCTGATAGGGCTAATGAACTCGAATGTGATTTTTTACTTAGTTGACCCATTAGTTTTTTAAACTTGAAAATATCTTCACTATGAATTTCCTCAATTATGCAACTTTTCTTGGTTATTTAAAGCTATGTGGGTTGAATTGAAAGTCTTCTGTTTTCCTTTGTTTCCTAGCTCTCAGTCTAGTGGTTTCTAAAACAAGAGGAATTTAGAAATCTCGTAGTTTGGAAATTTTTTATTTTGATTGTTAAGATTAGCAAAAAATTTCCTCAAGTACAAGAAATTTGGATGACCTAGGCGGTAATGCCACAATATTTCGACACTACACTTATTTTTATCAAGGATATATGCAACAAATGAACTTTTCTGTCTCCCTTCTTTGGAGGTGTCAACTTGTAGGAGATAGAGGCCTGCACACAATTCAACACTGCCAATAATCTTCTTCGATCCTAAAACCTGAAAAACACATAGATTAGGCAAGAATTTAGCAACACAAATGAGATCCTTTGTGATTTGGCTGATGGAAAGTAGATTACAATCAAGCTTTGGCACAAATAAGACATTTTTCATGATGATATCTTTGGCCAAACAAATAGATCCGGTCGTAGCAATTTTGGTTGGGGTGCCATCTGCAATTCTCATTGTGTTATTACCATTACATGGAGAGTAGGTTTTGAAGATTGTGGGATCTCCTGTCACGTGATTTGATGCTCTAGAGTCTATAATCCACGACTGAGAGTCAGTTTTCTTAACATGGAAATATTAGTTGAAGACGAAATATTTTGCAAAGTTTCTTGTAGGAGTTTTTGGAGACTGAAGTACTTTCTAGGTATTGAGGTGACATACTCCAGAAAGGTGATTTTCATATCCCAGCAAAATATGTGGTTGATTTATTGAAGGAGACAGGGAAAACTGGATGTAAGCCAATATCTACACCAATAGAAGCTAATAAAAAACTTGGAGAAGCCAAAGAAGAACCTCCTGTGGATAGAAAAATGTACCAGAGGCTAGTAGGGAGGCTCATCTACCTTGAGCATACTCGACCAAACATAGCATACTCTGTAACTGTAATCTATCAGTTCATGCATGATTTGAGGGAGTCACATCTAAAAGCCTCTTATAGAGTGTTACAGTATTTGAAAAGAAATCCAGGAATAGGAATCCTGTTTAAAAGATGAAAGGATCTTACCCTTGAAGTCTACATTGATGGAGATTAAGAAGGATCTATAGTGGATAAACGATCAACTACTGGATACTATATGTCCTTCGAGGTAATCTTATAACATGGAGGAGTAAAAAGCATGTTGTAGCTAGATCATCTACCGAATTAGAATTCGAAGCAATTGCTCAAGGTTTGTGTTAGACCACATACAAGCCCAAGTGAGGTTCCATCCTAAAACCAATTGGTAGTAGGTGGAGTAGCCCACTAGGCTTATATGTTAGTCATCGTTCCCCTCGTTCTTGGATGTGGGATACTGACGTGGGTATTCTCAACAATTTCCCTTACATGTGAGTCCCTTTTTACTTGGAAAATTTGGAGAGGTATGTAAATAATCCTCATTAGAGCTGGACTTCTAATTGAGGTCAAATAAGCCCCCTCTTGGGGCAAACAATACTGCGAGGCCACTTGGTTCATGCAGACTTTTAATCCTTCTCCAGTTGCTTAAATGATAGTCCCCTTTCTAGGGAAAATAGTAGGTCAAGATCTTCATTGGCTCTGATACCATGAAGAATAAGAAGAATGAAGAAGAGTTTTTGGTATTTTCTATTAGAATAATATAAGTATTTATACATAAATACATAGGCTAAACTATGAAGGTAATCCCTATGATTATGCTATAATCCCTATGAATATGTTATTTACATTAGTTGTATAATCCTTATGATTACGTCATAGTTTGTAACAACTATATCAGCTGCTATATTCTGTAACAAGAGTCAAGTGGAATGGTCCTATGAAACTCTATTGTGATAACGAAAATGCTATCAACATTGCTCATAATCCTATACAACATGATAGGACTAAGCAATATCGAGATTGGCAGGCATTTTATCAAAGAGAAGTTGGAGGAGGGACTAGTATGCCTATCTTATCTTCCAACAAGGGACGTTCTCACTAAAGGGTTGAACAGTGCGAAATTTCATGATAATGTTTCCAAGCTGGGATGGAAGATATCTATTCCTCAGCTTGAGGGAGAGTGTCGAGATGTATATTAGCTGTAAATATTATTATTGTTTGATAGATATTGGGGGTGTTAATGATATCCCTTAATTTGTGGGATTTTAGTTAAGATTTTCTCGATTTCTTCTATATCTAAGATTTATTTTGTATATTCTAATGCATTGTAACCAAAAAGAAGTAAGAGGGAAATAAAGAAATTTTGTTCACAATTCTCTTCAACACCTTTAGGAAACCATAATTTATCTATGGGGACTTACTCTACCCAAACCTTTAAAGCTAATATGTGATACCTAAACGACACATGGCATCTAATCTAGTTTATCATGAAAGGACAAGGAACAAAGATGTAAATTGTTAGTTTATTCGAGAGAAGATAATTACATAGTTGGTTATGGAATTTATGATCTTAGCATACTAGTTAACTAATCTCTTTACTATTGCCTAAGAGGTTTGAGAATCTCCTCTTTTTGTATCAAGTTAGGCATTGATAATGTATATGCATCAGCTTGAGGATTTTTAAATAGAAGGGTAATTTATTTTTTACCATGTAACTAAATAAGGTTGTAAGGTTACTATATATTAATACAGTTTCTAGTGAGTTAGGGTTAAGAGAACCCAATCACTCTACACTTAATTTTATTTCAAAACTGATGACGAAACTTAACTTGTTAACTCTAGAGTTTATTGCTTTTTTGGAAACTGATGACCAAAGGGAAGTTGTTAATCCTAGTTAGGGTGATTATCTAAGGGGTATTTTGTGAAAGAAAGATGGCGTTTGGTATCTTGTGTCTATTATTGAGTTTGTTTGAAACAATGTTATGCATAGGTTTGCTAGAAAATTTTGGGAAAGAAAGATGGAGTTTGGTATCTTGTGTCTGTTATTCAGTTTGTTTAAAAAGATGTTACGAACAAGTCTGGTGCAAAAGGTCCCTTTTTCTTTCCCCCTTGATGCCTAGATTCCTAAGCCTATAAAATATTTTGCATAATATGTCCGTGATCAGCATTCTATGATTAGTTGTAAACTTGCAACAAATAGTGTTTATCTGAACCTATTATTAATGTGCATAATAGAGCTAAGAACTTAATTCAAGTAATTAATCATTATATGCATTTGTCATGAACATTACTTGACTGGATGCTCAAGTAAGACTTTTGGAGCCTTAGATCCTGAATGTTTGACTGTTGTCTACATTCTCACTCTTGAGGCAAGTGCATTCCCACTAAGGGGAATATCTAATCTGAGATTTTGTTCAAGCATGATAGGCATAACCCTAGATTTTAGTTGTTCCCTTTCGAGATTAAAGTGGTTTTTACGGTTGTTTTCTACTATAATCTTAAGTACCTAGTGGTTATAGTCTATATACTCCTCCTGTGTTTAGGAATTAGTTTAAACTATTATGAGTAGGAGGCTTTCTTTGTTGTTAGCATAAGATTATTGTTGATTAATAAATTTTCAGACTTTTTACTTCCTATTCTTATTCTTTCTTTCTCCTTCTTTCTACTTCCTTTCTATCCTTCCCTTAAAGTTTTGATTGTAGGCGTTCTGCTATGTTTTATGATTGGTGTGTACTATATTTTATGTGCTTCGTAGTTATACTCTATAATTAATTACTAATATTGAGTTTAGGAATAAGTTTAAACTATTATGAATAGAAGGTTTATCTTTGTTGCAACATAAGATTATTGTTGATTAAAAGATCTTCATATTTTTTACTTTCTATTCTTGTTGTTTCTTT
>JANVCQ010000006.1:17065100-17090081 GCA_025531925.1 Erythroxylum plowmanianum | reverse complement strand
GAACCTCCATACAATCACCAATCACAATATCATAACCGAATCCTATCATTCTTCCTCTAACAACCTTATATTCCCTCTCGCTAACTAACTCTCACATGACTCATCTCTCCCTCTTACACCCCAATTTACCCTCCCAACTCGTCACATATTACCTGTATTACCCCCTTTCATATCCCCCCTCTTCTTACTATATTTATGCTGGAACTTAGTCTCAACATATTCTCTATTGCATGAGCATCTAAAGATAAGAATAGTTTCATTGGACTATGACATGATTGTTTGGAAAGATAGAAAAGGAACGAGGAGAGAATATGATCAATTCTTCTAGATCATACCGTTATCTCTCATTATTGACATATGTTTTAAAATATATGTTTTACTCTATATGTGCCATACAATATCTAGTTTGGACTTGAAGCATTCCAAGACTTATACTGAATGTGGGGATGTTTTAATTTTTGTGATTATCTTATGATTATATATCATTTCTTTTTGTCGACTTAATGACTTTTGATAATTTACTTGTATTCTAGTTATCCTCGTACAGAAAGCACAGCATATCCTTCCTCATTTGACTTCATAGGCACACTTCGTGCTTTAGCAAATAGTTCTACATGGGGTGATCATGTGAAGGAATTACTTGTAGATGGTTATCAGAAGCCACGGTCAGGAACAGATGCAGGTGACCATCCACCCATCACTCCAATGCATTTAGCAACTGAATCTATGCTAGGAAAAGATGCTTGGAGATTGTATCAGTATATTTGCCAACATTTTATAGCTACTTTATCTCCTGACTGCAAGTACACAAGGTAGATGTTTCGATGTTTTATCTTCCCATTTATTTTTTCATTTATTGTCCTAGATCATGGCTTTATACGGTTGTAGGGTGCTTAAACATAGTGTTGATGACAATGCTCATTCTATAAAGACTAAATTATATATATTTTTCATGCTTTTTCTCTCAAATACAAAAGTTCCCTTTTTTTCTAGTTTCTATTAAGTTTAACAGTTTCTCCTTGTCCACACTTCCAAGTATGAAGTTGGCTAAATCATGCCATTCATTTGGATGGACTTTTACCTAGCAATTCATTTTCTTTTACACAAATAGGAATGTTGAGAGAAGTAAAGCTCATGTCAACTTCATTAAGATTGGGCATAGTGTCATTTACTTCTCATCCTTTATTATTGTGGATGCTTATTGTAATACACTAGTGAGTTGTTTGAAATTACCTTGTGTAAACATAGTTTAACCTTGTACAACTATGGGTTTTGGGTTATACCATAGTCTACATAATTTAAACTCTGTGAAATTCTCCTATGAAACATATTAGGAGGGAAATATAATTAAAAGCTTAATATTGCAATTGCTAAATTGATAAGGATTATTGTTCATGATATGGTCAAAGTAAAACGAAGACAAAGATACCTACATTAAACTTGAAGCTGAAAAGGATCATTTCCATAGTCTTGCATCTTATTGCGCATATTTGGTGTTTGATTCATTAAGTTTGGTGCATTGCTACATTACCAATACATAGCTAGTTTGTGTTATACGACAGTGTTTGCGAATTTATTATGGTGGATATATGTTTTCGTTAGTTAAAGATCGCAATGTGGGCCTAGCCTGAGCTCGTTACAAGTTCTGTTTGAGCGGGGAATGACATCATTTTGTTGTAATTGACCAAAATGATATTTTGGTTTTGAGTTTCTTAAACCAAGAGATTAAAATGAGTTGTTTTAGAAAGTTAAACTAAAATTATATCGTTTTAGGGAAGGGGTCTGGGGTGTTGGGTCTAGGTCATTTCTGTCGACTACATGGTTATAAAATCACTTTCTTGGAAACTGTGGGAACTTCTAATTACCTAATGTGGCTTGTGTTTACCATTAATTAGTGATCTTTTTATTGTCCTTTTGTGATATACTTCTATTTGGATTCCAGGACCAAGGTTGATTTTACATCTAGGGGAGAGTTCTTCCATTGCATAGGACAGCATGTTACTGCCAAAGGATTTACCTCCGTTATGCCATGGTTGGGAGTAAATACCAAAAGTCTTCCTCAATTTGTGAAAAGCGAGAAAATAGAAATTTCAAGAGTTGAGCTCTCTGAGGTGCTGTCTAAACCTTGTTTTCTATTTTAATCATGAGAAATATTTTCTCCAAGCACCAACACTTTCAATATAATTTACTTTCTTGGCCAAAAGGATGAAGTGGCTGGAGATGGGCGGAGGGGTTGCCAACTCCTATTTTCTTGATTTCTAATAGCCACATGTTCTCAATATTTGAGTGAACAGAACGATGAATAGTAATCATCTTAGATTATATGTCATGTTTTGACGTTGCGGTGATGATTTCATTATTTATAAAAATTGTAGGGAAAAACTGTCCCTCCAGACTATCTAACTGAGAGTGAGCTAATTTCCCTAATGGAGAAGAATGGAATAGGCACTGATGCATCAATACCTATGCATATCAACAACATATGTGAGCGCAATTATGTGCAGGTATATTGATTTCCTCCAATTAATTTAAAGTCCTAGTTAGATAAAGGTAATTGCGAGTCCTTTGAACTAAATTGTTGTAGAAAGAGAAGAAAAGTGATAAAAAGCAGACATCCCCTTAAACTTGATCTTTTCAAAGTTCTAAAATCTACTTTGTATTGCAAATTGTAGGTACAAGCTGGAAGGAAGCTCGCTCCAACTTCTTTAGGTGTCACTTTAATTAGAGGCTATCAATGCATTGATCCAGATCTTTGTTTACCGGACATTCGCAGTTTCATTGAGCATCAAATTACACTTGTTGGGAAGGGCCAAGCAGATCATTCTCGTGTTGTAGAGCATGTTCTACAACAATTTAAGCAAAAGTATGATTACTTTGTCAAGCAGGTTAGAGATTCCATCTTTTGATTCCTTGTTAGTTGGTGCATGTGTACAAACTAAGCCTTTTTCACAAGAATGGAATAATGGACCCATAATATACGTTAGAGCTTAAAATTCCAATATTTTTACTTCTTGTTATCCGGGCAACACTTTATGGTCGTAAAATTTATGCTTATCCATTGTGCAGTCCTGAACATCATTTTCAATATACCCCCCATCATTGTACTTAACTAGCCAACAATAAATAGTCTTCTTGAATAACAAGCCTAAAATGTGCAACAGCAATAAAAATTGATATTGAGAAATCTATAAAAATTCTGATGGAAAACAACTTAAAAGTCTGTAACGAATAAAAGAGGGTAGATCATTCAAGCTCAAACTTTAATTTAGTTAGATGAACATGGGAATTGATGTATTACTATTTATATGAATAGTGGTAGTAAGGGTAGGAAAGAATAATTTTTCAGTTCATCTTATGCTAAGCTTTTATGTGAAAACATGATTTATTGCTAAGTTAGCTATTTTAGGTCGTTTGCTTCTTTTTAGGATATTTTGTATCCTAGTAACTAGGCTGGAAGTTTCTTTTTCACTTAGGATATTCTATAATCATAGGATTTGATTATTTTTGGTTTCCTATTTAATTAGGATATCGCATGATCATGAGATCTGGTTATTTTTGTTTCCTTCTTGTATCTAACGAGCACCAGCGATGATAGTTTGATGGGTCAGCTCGCCTCTTCATCTTGAACGGAGTTCTGGTCTTGCTTTGTGTCTAAACTAACTACAAAATGGGTATTTTGACAATAGTAACGTCTTTTATACATTTCGAAACGCCAACAACAATGTATTATTGTTCGTTTAGCGAGGAAATCCGTCCAACATACTTGGGAGATGTCAGATTTCAGTAGCAAATCACTGACAGGTGTTCCAACAATAGGTTCCTCAACTTTGCGAATCACTAAGCAATGTTTGAAAGATAGTAACTATCTTTTTTGGTCTAAGAATGTAGAGTTGTTCTTTAGAGGTCAGAGAAAGTTGTCGCATCTTACATCTGATCCCCCAACTAATCAGAAAATACTTGAAAATTGGCAAGGTGATGATTCACAATCACTATATATTCTTTTCAACTCTATGGAACCTGAAATTTCAGTCCTATTCTCTTATGTTAGCACTTGTAAGCTTGAGACTATGTTGAGCTTCTTTACTTAGTAATATGCTTCACATGTATGATATTTCTGTTGAGTTATTTCAGTCCAAATAGGAGGGAATTTTGATTGAATACTTTGGAAAAGTGAAACGTGCATTTGAGGAGTTGAATTCTTTACTGTAAAAGTTAGAGAAAGAGATAAAACCTTAGAGGAAAAATATTGTTCTATATTATTTTACTAGGCTTATAGTACAATATATATACAGTAACTATATGGGACATGAGCCTGACAAACTAAAACCTAGTGTTAATCCTAACTAATACAAAATAAGCTATATTATCATCATCATCATCATCATCATCACACCCAATCCGAAGTCTCGCAATAAAGCAGGGTCTGTGGAAGTCTGATAGTACACATCCTTACCCCTGCATAATAAAAAGATTGTTTTCGGTAGAATTACATGCAAATGTGACAATAAAAGAGTAATACAGGTTCAAGAGTAAACAAGTAAAACTTGCACGCTAAATCATTAAGTAAATGAAATCACAATAAATACATAACTAAATAAAAAATAAAATATAACTCTACTTTCAAAATATATTTTAAAATTTTTTTATACATAACTAGATCATTGAAATGTTGAATACATATATATAACAAAAAATTTAGGAACTCTAACTTTAGCAATACAGGAATTCCATCTAAGATGTTCATAATAGAATTAGATCCTACTCTGACAAAGCTTCTTTATTCTAAATAGATTTATCCTAAACAAATTAGAACAATAAAAATAGCTTATTTTTAACTGCTATCTAAAAAAGAAAACATAGTATAAAGAAAATTTAGAAAATGAAAATACAATAAGCTATATATACAATATATACAATTCAACACTCCCCCTCAAGCTGGAGCACATAAGTCATATGCACTAAGCTTGTTACAAATAAACCCAATACGAGGACCCCATAAAGACTTAGTGAAAATATTTGCTAGCTAGTCATTCGAGCTGACATAACTAGTATCAATACAACCCGATAAGACCTTCTCTTGTATAAATGACAATAAATTTCAATGTGTTTGTTCTTCTCATGAAATATTGGGTTAGAGGCAGTGTGAAGTGCAGCTTGATTATGGCAAAGAAGCTTCATCTGTGACACTTTTGCAAATTTTAACTCATGAATCGACTATTTCAACCATAGAGTTCACAGGTTACTAAAGCCATAGCACGATATTCTACTTTTGCACTTGATCTAGCAACAACTGCTTGTTTCTTGCTCTTCCAAGACACTAGATTACCTCTAACAAAGATGCAATATCCTGAAGTGGGGATCCTGCCCAATCAGCATCAACATATCCAATCACTTGTGTATTACCACTATTCTCATACAATAGTCCTTTGCTTGATGTCCCTTTAATATATCTTAGAATACGAATATCTGCATCCTAATGACTATCACATGGAGACTGCAAGAACTGACTAACGACACTAACTGCGAAGGAGATATCAGGTCGAGTAATAGTAAGATAATTCAGCTTACCAACTAGTCTCCAATACCTCCCTGGATCTACAAGAGGCTCCCCCTGTTTCGATAAAAGTTTTAAATTAGGATCCATAGTAGAGTTTATAGGTCTGCAATCTAACACGCCAGTTTCTTTTAGAATATCCAATGCATACTTTCTCTGAGAAATAAAAACACCAGAGCTACATTGTGCAACTTCTACACCAATAAAGTACTTGAGTAATCCCAAATCTTTAGTCTAAAAATGACTAAACGGGTGTTGCTTCAGTTGATCAATACCATCCTGATCATCAACATAAACAACAAGATAAATGTATTCCCCCTTTGACGAATGTCTGTAGAAAATAGAATGAGTGGACTCAGTTCGAATCATACCAAACTCATGCAAGACAACACTGAAGCGACCAAAACAAGCCGTGGAGATTGTTTCAGACCATATAGTGAGCGAGGGAGTTTACGTACCAAACTAGACTCCCCCTGAGCAACAAAGCCAAGTGGTTGCTCTATATAAATTTTCTCCTCAAGATCACCATGTAAAAAGGCATTCTTAATGTCCAATTGATGTAAGGCCAGTGCCACATAGCAGCCATAGATAGAAATAGTCGAACAGAAGACATTTTGGCAATAGGGGAAAATGTATCACCATAGTATAGCCCATAAATTTGAGTATATCCCTTTGCCACTAGACAGGCCTTGTAACGATCAGTTGTACCATCTGGGCCAACCTTAATAGTATAAACCCATCGACATCGAAAAGTAGGATGACCAGGAAGAAAAGGAACCAAATCCCAAGTACCATTATCATGTAAAGCAGTCATCTCTTCTACCATAGCTTGTCGCCACCGAGAATCCAAAAGTGCCTCACCAACAGTTTTAGGGACAGAAACAGAAGATAAAGAAGACACAAAAGCAAAATAGAGTGAAGACAAGCGATGATAACTAAGAAAAGTGTAAATGGGATGAGGGTTACAAGTAGATCGTGTACCTTTTCGAAGAGCAATAGGAATCTGATTAGCAACAGGTAGGGCCTCGGCCGATTGAGATGTTGAGGCAGGGTGTGAGTTAGAGATGTCATCTGGTGCAGAAGGAGCAACAACGTCAGAAGTAGTACGTAGATCCGGAGTAGGAGAGGAGTCGATGTCTACAGGAGGTTGAGACAGAGGACAATGATGATACACTTGAAGTGGTGCAGAAGGTAGAATAGTTTCATGTGACTGAATAGGCACAAAAGGAGGAACAGGAAGAATTTAAGACATTGAGTGACTCTCAGAAGAACTAAAAGAAAAGAATGGAAATGTCTCAAAGAATGAAACATTAGCAGAAATGAAGTAATGCTGACTAGTTGGAGAATAACACTTGTAACCGTTTTGAAGACGGGAGTAACCAAGGAAAATGCATTCAGTGGAATGTGAAGAGAGTTTATCTTGACCAGGGACAACGTTATGTACAAAAGATGTGGAAAATATGTTTTGGCACTATCACTTCTAAATATGTGTACTGAAATATTAAACTATGTTTTAATATTTGCACAGAAGACAATAAAATAGAAAATGATTCTTCGTTAAATAAAGCGAAGTTACATGAGAGTAATAAAATACCTAAATCCAATTGTGGACACAATAAAACATAGATCCTAAACATCTGAATGAACTGAGTTAAAAGGAAAACTAACTCTTTTAGTGACGAGAGATTGAAGAAAGACGGTGGTGTTTTTGCAAACTGATATGACTCGCAATCTGAAAAAGATGCATTATAAATTAAGGACATCCCTTTTCCAATAAAGGTAAGAAGAGATGTCTAAATTGACAATGTGCTTCAAAAGGACTGAAGACACCTAAACAAGCAATGCACTTGGGCACCTAGGTACCAAAATGTTAAGATCTCCTAGTTAAAGTCCTTTATCAATAACTTTTTGTCAATAATTATCTCATAATAAATATGATAGAAAGAAAAAATATTGTAATAATAATCTAAATTTACATAGAAGTTTCCATACTTTCTTCAGTTTTAGAGATGCAAATGGTATCTATAAATGTAAGGAAAGAAATTTAAGAATCACAAAAAAACTATTAATTACGATGTATAATTTTGGAAAACGTGTGAAAAATTCAAAAATTTAAAAGTTCTACTTAAAATTTTAATACAATTTTCATATTGGAAAATAATTATAACAATCTTTGAAATATGTGAAGATAATATTTAAAGTCAATTGTACTCCTTATAAATGGATGTCAATTTCAAGCTTACGTTATTTTTTAATTATTATTTAATAAAATTTTAATATTTTATAATTTTTAGAATTAAATTCACCTGTTTACAAAAACATATGTGAAGAATAATTATAATAACCTTATTGTTAATACATATCTTTTAACAAATATGACAACTTCTTCATAAGTACATATAAAAAATATTTGTATGTTATACTTTAATTGTTATAACATATACTAATGTAATATGCTTTATTCATAAATTTCTATTACATATACAATAATAAAATGTGTTTTGTGTTGTTCTTTCAATGATTTAAACAATTAGATATTAAAAATTGAAAAATAAATTTAATAAAAACAACGCTAGCATTCATGTGACCAGAATTGCACCGTTGACATGCCACGTGTCATAGGTTAATAGTATAGTGATGAGGAAAAAATCTGACAATGTTAGGTTTAAGGGTGTAAATTGTGTCATTTGATAAATAACGACAAGGGTTCTCTTAATCTTATGAAAGATGTGAGGGGGGTGATTTAGAGTACAAGAAAGTTTGCCTCAATGACATTAATTTAAAACAAAATTAAGGTAGGCTTATGATAGAGGAAAAGGAAAGTAATAGAGTATGATCAACAATGCCAAAACCAAGAATAGAAGAAGTAGAACCATCAGCTAAAGTAACATGGGAAGGAGACATCTGTTCTTGAAATGTAGAGAAGAGACTATGATTCCCTATCATATAATCTGAGATACTAAGTGGGACTTACTCAAATTTTGTTTTGCAATTTTTGTCATATGTGTTTTATATGGCCCAACTCCTAACAATAATGAAAAATAACTCCCATTGTACCTTGGCTCAATTGTCCCAACTGCCTATTAGGATGTATTTGTTACACATTCTAATTTGGTTATAGACCTTAAATACAACTTGGAATACTAGCTTTGCCCACGAGGTCATTGAGTAATTTTTTAATGAGAAGTGAATGAAAATGGGGAATAATATTATGATATTTTGAATAGAAAGCACACAGCCATATATAGGTCATTACAAGTAGGAATATAAATCTGGAAAGTTATCTAAAGCTATATAATGTAATCCCTTAATTTTAAGAGATTTCAAACTTATTTTATCTTAACTATTTACAGCCTATCTATTTCTCAACATAATCTATTTACAATTGTTTAGTGTTGTTGAAAGGCCTAACTCACCCCCAAAAGCTAGCCTGAGAGGAGAGGTTTGCACACTATTATAAATGGCTGAATGCACTCTCACTTGTTCGATGTGGGATTTTTGACACCCCCTAGACATTTGTTGGGCGTATTGGGCGAAGGGATAGAATTGGGTACCGCCCCAAACCATCGAGAAAAACTGTCTCTGATACTATGTTAAAAGGCCTAACTTACCCTCAAAAGCTAGCTTGACAAAGAAGGTTTGCACACTATTATAAATGGTTGATTGCACTTGCACTTATCCGATGTGGGATTCTTAGCAAGTATCTTGATAGGAATATTAGTCATAATATTCCACCGACACTCTCCCTCAAGCTGGTGAATAGATATTGATCATTCCCAGCTTGCAACTAAGTTATTCAAATCTGCTCTTGCAAGTGCCTTGGTAAAAAATTTGCGACTTGACTGCTGGTGGGCACTTAGGATTCTTTGCAATCCCTATTGTGGCCATGTTATCCCACCACACTTTCATTGGAGGCTTTATTGTGATTTGTAGTTCTGCTAGGAGCCTCTTGATCCATATTCTTTCAAATATTCCAAGTGCCAAGGCTCTATACTCTACTTCGACACTGCTTCTTGCAACCACCGGTTGCTTCTTGCTTCTCCAAGTAACTAAGTTGCCCCACACAAAGGTGCAATACCTTGTTGTGGACCTTCTATCAATTATAGATCCTGACTAGTCAGGATCTGTGAAAACTTCAATGTTCCTTGCTCCCCCTTTCCTAAAGAATAACCCCTTTATAGGTGTCATTTTTAAGTACTTTAGGATTCTAAACAGTGCCTCCATGTGATCCTCTTAAGGATTGCTTATAAATTGACTAACCACACTTACAGGAAAACTAATGTCTGGCTGAGTATGAGATAAATAAATCAGTTTTCCTACCAATCTCTAATATTTCCCTGTGTCCATTGGTGTCCCTCCCTCTTTAAGACTTAACTTATATGTTGATTCCATAGGAGTTTCTGCTGGCTTTGCTCCTAGGATCCCAGTTTTCTCTAAAAGATCAAGAGTATACTTCCTTTGAGACACTGAGATACCTTTACTAGATCTGGCCACCTCCATTCTCAATCATCACCTGTAATGACAATGTCGTCAACATAGACAATAAGTATAGTTATCCTACCACTAGCCAAACGTCGAATAAATAGGGTGTTATCAGTTTGGCATTGATAGTACTCAAGATTCTTCATTGCTTTTGCAAATCTCCCAAACCATGCTCTAGGTGACTGCTTCAGGACATTCAAAGACTTTTAAGTTTGCATACTCTCTGAGGGTGGTTGTTTCATCCTAATCCCGGTGGCAACTCCATATACACCTCCTCTTCAAGGTCACCATTCAGAAAGGCATTTTTTGACATCAAGTTGATGTAAGGGTTGATCCAGATTGGCAGCTGGTGATAAGAGAATCTTAATTGTATTGAGTTTGGCTATTGCTGCAAATGTTTCTTGGTAGTCAATCCCATGTGTCTGTGTAAACCCCCTAGCCACAAGTCTTGCCTTATGCCTGTTAATACTTCCATTAGGGTTGTATTTTATGGTAAACACCCATTTGCATCCCACCACAATTTTTCCTTGTGGTAAGTCTATTACCACCCAAGTCTGATTCTTCTTAAGTGCACTTAGTTCATCATTTATTGCTTCCCTCCATTTGGGGTCCTTGATAGCCTCCTCAAAATTATGAGGTAATTTTTCAGTAGATAACTAAGCAACAAAGGTCTAAAGATGTGGAGTTAACCTGTTATAAGAGACAAACTTGCTGACTGGGTGCCTTGTATATGATCTTACTCCCTTCCTTAGTGCTATAGCCAGCCCAACTCCTCAGAATTTGTAGCAGGTTTTGATTCATGACCTTGCTCAGAAACTATGATGGATTTCTCCTGTTTAGTTTCACTTGTTGCTTGCTGCCATTTCCTTGGTTTGTTCCCTTATTTCTTTTGTAAACTTTGGAATTGTTTTTTGGTTTGTCCACCCTAGTTTTAGTATCCTTCTCCTTATCACATTCACCATTTTTAGTGGAATTCTTATTTGGTTGGGGGTCGGGATCATCTGTTACAGTGGGCTCAAAAGGTTGAGTGGCCTCTGAAGTGAAAGTATCAAGTTTTAGATCATCTTTTTCAAAATTTTCATGTCTAATTTGATCACAACTAGGTGCAGAAGGTGGAAAAATATATTTTTTTGGGATAGTGTGTCTGGTTTGCCATCATTTACTGAAAACAGTGATTCACTCTCACAATTCTCTTCCTGAATGGGTGGTTTCGGATAATAGGGTTGATTTTCAAAAAAAGTTACATCCATTGTCATAAAAAAGTTACATCTATAGCCCAAAAAGATACACTTATGAGCTCAGGGTTCAAGTTTTCCACCATGGTAATTATGAACAAAAGCAACACATCCAAACATTTTATGAGGTAGTTGATTAAGAAAGGGAACCGAGGGATAGGTTTCAAGTAGTTTCTGTAAAGGTGTAAGAAAATCCAATGTTTTTGAAGGCATTCGATTTATTAGATAAGCAGAAGTAAGAATAGCCTCCGCCTAAAAATAGTTTGGAACATTTGTAGTGAGCATAATAGACTTTGCAACCTTAAGTAAATGCCTATTTTTTCTCTCAGATACACCATTTTGTTGTGGTGTATTGACACATTAAGTTTGGTGTATAATGCCATTGGTGATAAAAAATTGATCAAAAGCTTGACTTAGGTATTCTTTCCCATTGTCACTTCTAAAAATCTGAATTTTTGCATGGAATTGATTCAATATAAAGGAATAGAAGTCCTTAAAAATTTGAAAAACTTCTGCTTTATCTCTCATGAGATATACCCAAGTCAATCTCGTATGATCATCTATGAAAGTTACAAACCATTTGGCATTTTTCTTAGTTTTAATCCTTGATGGCCCCTAGACATCACTATGTATGATAGAAAAAGGTTTAGTGGGTTCATAAGCATGGGGTAAGTAGGAATTTTGTGTGTGTTTTGAGAGTTGGCAAAATTCATACTTAAAAGATGAATCCTTATTATTGAAAAAAGTTGGATAGAATTGTTTCATGTAAGATAAACTAGGGTAGCCTAACCTCTAGTTTCAAAGAGCAATATCATTATTGGATGACAGAGTAGCATTTGCTTTACTCCCATTCGAGCTGCTAATGTAATATAATCCATCAAACTCCCTAGCACTACAAATTCTCTTCCCCGACTCCAAATTCTGAAAAACACACCCATTAGAGTAAAAGTTAGCTGTGCAATTATGCTCTTTAGTAAGTCTTTTCACAGACAGCAAGTTGTAATCCAGACTAGGTACATAAAGAACATTAGTTAAGACAAGTTTATCAGCTATTATAATAGTTCCTATTCCTTCAACCTTAAGAACCTTTCCATTTGCTACCTTGACAGTTCTATGACCATGACAAGTTTGAATATCAACAAATAAAGATTTATCACAGGTCATATGGACATTTGCCTATGAATCAACAATCCAAATACAACGATTTAGGGTTTTAACACCTAAGGGAGTGCGTGTGTTACCTGTATTCAGCATATGACTCGTAGATACAACCTTTTCAGCTTTTAGATCATACTTGCTCAGAATTTTACTAAGTAACTTGACCTCCTCCTTGCTTATTGGTACATTTTCACCTTCTGCCTTGTCATTACCAGCAGCTGCATAGCTTTTGCTCTCTATTTTTGTTCTGTTTCTCAGATTGGGCGACTTTCCAGCAATTATCTTTGGTATGCCCATTTTTTTTGACAGTGTTCACACCAAAGCTTACTTGATTTTGTCTTTGATTCTAGTCCAGTAGTTCTCTTGACAGCCATAATTGAGGATTCAAGAACTCCATTGTTGTTTAGAGTCCCATTAATCAGTTGCCTCCTGCTTTCTTCGCACTTAACAAGATTGACTGCTCCCATGACTGTTGGAAGATGATTGGTAGCCATGATTCTGCCACGAACATCATCATAAACTGAGTTTAAGCCTAGCAGAAACTCACACTCATTCCCATTCCACAATCCTTCTATAGCAAGTCAAATCTTCATTGCACATCCATTGATGAGGATCATAAAGATCCGATTGTTGACATAGCTTCACCAATGCTGTGTAATATTGAGTCACTGTCTTCTCTCCTTGCTTGGTCTCTCTCAAAAAACTCTTAATTTGGAACAAAGCAACATTATTTTCGATAGTAGCATAAGTTTGTTTGGCATTTTCCTAGATTTCTTTTGCAGATGTGGCCAAAACAAACTGCTTGCTGACTTCCAGGGTCATCGAGTTGATCAACCAACTCATAACAAGGTTGTTTTCAGCCATCCAAGTCTGGTACTTTGGGTCTGACGGGTCGGACACAGCAGGTGGTGCTGTGCTTAAGTATTTTTCTTTCCCTCTCCCTCTTGTGAGCATGAGCACCAAGTGGGACCATGGTAGATAATTATTCCCATTCAGTCTATGACTGACTATGTTGGTTTGGGAGTTATCGACGCTGTTCAAGATGGGTTCGATGTTGGTGGAGCCACACCAGACGAGCTAGCGGTAGAGATCTCCTTCGACTCGACCTGCATGGCTCTAATCGACCCAAACAAAATCATTCCCCGAGTGTTCTGCAAAGCTCTGATACCATGAACGAAAATGGGGAATAATATTATGATATTTTGAATAGAAAGTATACAGCCATATATAGACCATTACAAGTAGGAATTTAAATCTGGAAAGTTATCTAAAGCTATCTAATGTAATCCCTTAATTTCAGGGATTTCAAACTTATTCTATGTTAACTATTTACAGCCTATCTATATCTCAATATAATCTATTTATAGCTGTTTTAGTATCTTGACAGGAATATTAGTCATAATATTCCACCGACAAGAAGAATCGGAATTATCCTTGGTGGTGTGTTTGTTTAACTCTTTATAATCTATGCGTAAGGGTTAAAATTATGTCGGATGAAACCTTGCTTCATTAATTCTTGCATTGAGTGTTCAATTGCATCTTTTTGTGCTCTTGATAAAGATGAGGTCTAATGTTAATTGCCTTGACTCCCTCCTCCAGATCAATTTTGTGATCTTGCTTTTTATTCAGTGGCAATTGATCAAACTTCTTGAAGATGGTTCCGAATTTAGCTAGTACTCCATTAAGTTCAACTAAGATACTGGTTGATCCGATTCCATGTTTACTTGTCGAAGCTGACATTCAATAGGATTCGTCAATTGCAACATATATTATCGAGCACATTTAAAACGTTAATGCCCCTTATTGAAGTCTCTTAGAGATTTCTTGTCAATGTGACTAATTATCTCTTTCAGTTGAATGTCATGGTTTGATTTTTGAAGTTGCATAAGATATCGCTTAAGTTAATCTCTAAGAACCATATCACATCCTCCTAATGCAATGATCCAAGGGATTTATGGTGAACTTCATCCCCTGCATACTCTATGTGAAATTCAGGTAACATTGGTGACATTCCTTTACAAGGCCTCCAGCCATAGTTATTTGAAATGGTTCTATTTCTTTGATCACAAAATTACTTTTCTTAATTACTAGCACATCTATGAAATCTCGAGTAATTCTGTTATCAATTAAGATATGTAATGGCTTCTTCTGAAGGACCCCCATGGCTCATCTTCTCGGATTCGTCTTCATCACCTTTGACACATTTGGAATTGTTTGCTCTGCATTTTCATCAACCACTGTCCTGTATTAAGCCCTCTTCTCCATCTACCATTTATAAATAAGATTGCTTTTTCTTAAATTTATGCCCCAACATGTATCTGTCATTATATTAGACCTTCGAACATTTCTTATCAAAATCTTTGCTGCTAACAGCTCTCGGTATTCTTGTGTTTTGGACATAAATCATTTAGCAGTGTTCCCCTGGCCTCCAGGTGTAGGTAAAATTCCATCCACCTTGTTATTGGTCCTTGGGGTGGTTAAGAGTTGATTCACTTCTTGAGTTACATATTATATGGGATGATTTGATTCCTCTTTTGAATTGATGCAGATTAATGTTGTGAATTGATGCAGATTAATGTTGGGTGTTACCTGCCTCTTATTTGCAAACATGTATGCTTGTTGGAGATTCTGGGAGTCAAGCTTCATTTGTAGTTCAAACTTTGATTTCAACTCCTTTAAGAAGAAACCCATTAGATAATTCTCAGTTGAAGATAGCTGTTAGGTTAACGACCAAATTTTACAGACTAATCTTGCACTGTACCCTCTTGTTTAAACTCTCGAGTCCCCTACGGGGTCCTAAAATATTTCTTCATCAAACGTCTCGTTAAGAATAGTTATAAATTCCCCCCAGTCTACTAGATCACGCCTCATTTTGTTTTTCAAATCCAACCAGTACTATTCCTGCACTCTCCCCTCTAAATGCACAGCTGCCATTGTCACTTTCTGATTATTGGGGCTATGATTTAGCACAAAAGATTGTTCACATTTGTGTAACCATCCCCTCACACTCACACCTTCGAACACCGGAAAGTCAATTCTGCTAAGTCTAGTGTGTACCTTGTATCCATCATTCTCAAGATGAGCTTTAGTTATAGTAACTAAATTTTCCTTGCCCCTGCTGTCAAGCCACTGTCCTTTCCAAATCTCTATTGACTCATTTCTGTTACTTGTTTATCTGTTTGATTTTGATTCTCCAGCAATAATTTTTCGTTTTGAGTTTGTAATACGATGAAATTCCCAACTTTTTCTCCAACTTGTGCAACTCCAATCCTCTGGTTCCTTCTGCCATCAATGCCAACTGCTGCGGTTCGATGTCTCTGAGACCACATATTAGTACTAGTTCAACTTGATTAGAATTAACTAGCAACATTCCGAAAACAATAAAGAAGAAAGAACACAGAGAAGAAAGAGAGACATTAGAGGATTCCAAAACAGAGAAAAGAAGAGGAAGAGAAAACAATTCTGTTATGGCATATCCTTCCCTATCCGTTATACAACAGCTATAGAGTAATAAACTAAATCAAGAAAAAGAAACTGTAGCCACGTATTTGAGTTTGTTACAAAGGTTACTTGAAACTGGGGGTTTTTGCTTCTTGTAAGTTTCATGTGTGATGCCGTCTGCTTTATTTATTCTTGTTACCGTTGTGATTTCCTGGCGTCTTCTACCATTCATTTCTCTGCAACAGTGTACACAGGTATTTGGTCTGTCTGAAGACCTACATTTGTAGATATAAAGACCATGACTTATCTTATTAGACTATGCTGTCTAAAGTTCCTCTTTATAGGAGAAAATATACCTATTCTGTAACAGTTTCTTTTACTTTGTAAAACAATATTCTAATGTTAATAATTTCACAATTAATTTTAATTTTGATAAATCTTATATAATCTTATTACATTAGTTTAGTTGCTCTGAAGTTTTGCAGGCTTGTGCACATTTGTTGACTACTATGCTGGGCATCCGATTAACTGTAAATGAGTGACAATTTCTTATAATTTGCTACTCAAATCACTCTATATGTAAAATGTAAATACAGATTGACAGCATGGATGCCCTGTTTGAAGCACAGTTCTCTCCACTTGCTGACACAGGACGTTATCTGAGCAAATGTGGCAAATGCTTGAGGTACATGAAGTACATTTCTTCGCAACCATCACGACTGTACTGTGGAACATGTGAGGAGGTTTATTATCTTCCTCAAAGAGGCGCAATCAAGGTAATGTTTCTCCATCTGAGCAAAGCGCCCAAAGACCAAAACTTTTTCTTGGACTAGTTTCTCAGATCTATTAGTCTTATTCATGACTTAGTACGAGTTTTTCTTATCTAGCCAGCTGTTGACCATGTGCAGCTTTACAAGGAATTAACCTGTCCTTTGGATAATTTTGAGTTGTTGATTTTCTCAATGGCTGGTCCAGAAGGCAAGTCATTTCCTCTCTGTCCATTTTGCTATAATAGCCCTCCCTTTGAAGGTATAGAGATGGTTTTTGGTGCTAAAAGGGCCAGTGGTTCTGGTAAATTGGGGAAAGGGGCAGGCATGCCATGCTTTCTCTGTCCGCATCCAACATGTCGACATTCGATGATTGCCCAGGGGGTTTGTGCTTGCCCCGAATGCAATGGGACGCTTGTTTTGGATCCAGTAAGTGCTCCGAAATGGAGGCTATATTGTAACATGTGCAATTGCCTTGTCCTACTGCCTCAAGGTGCTCATCGAATTGCAACAACACGGGATCAGTGTCCTGAATGTGACTCAAAAATCATAGAAGTGGACTTCAATAAGAACCATACACCATTGCCTGATGGAGCTACTTTCTATACTGGTTGCATTCTTTGTGACCATTTGCTTCATTCACTTGTGGAGGTGAAGCATGGTAAATCATTTTTTAAGCGCCTAGGCAGCAGAGGAAGGGGAAGAGCAGGAAGAGGTGCATATAGGGGTAAGGGTTGGGCTTTTGGTAAATAGTAGATCCTAAAACCCGCTTTCGATAGTTTTCAATTTACTCCCAGTGATTATATGGCTAGCTGATGAAGCTTGTTGTTGGACAGCTTACACATTTTCAATGCTTTTTATCTACTGATAAATTGACCCTTGATATTTGTTCGTGTTTGATAAATATAAATCTTGGCATATTTTGTTCTCGCATGTTGAGAATGAGATATCAATCACTCTTGCTATTCATTTTTTTTTTCCATATTTCGCTACGAAATTTGCATATGCCCCTTTTCTCAGAATTTATTTTTAAAAAAATGTTAAACCAAAGTTTGAGAAAGAATCATACGGTACATAAATGGTTTTCAATGTTTACATTTTTATAAATTAATGTAAGTTACAATGTTTTATAGTATGATAATATTTTCATGTGTTTTATTAATAGGGACAAAAATTAAAAAGAATGTTCATAGCATGCATTATGGATACAATAAGAAACATTTTGTTCAAACATATCTAGCTTTCGAAATAGATGGAAAGAGACCAATAGTAGAAATTCAACCGTCTCAAAACTTTCCAAAGTTGTCGTTAGGGGCTTTGGAATTTCTAAAACTCTCAAATATGCCTAGCCCGTGTTGATTTAATTTTTTAAAAAATATATTTTAAAAAATGTTTTGTTTCTCTCGGTTGAGCCTCGGGTCGGATTGTAATCCCTATCCCCAAAACCTCCAAATTCATCTTTCAAACTTCCAAGTCTCCCTTAATTCAATAATATGTTAGAATTGTATGATTAATCAACATATACATAATTTTTAAGCTAACATTCACATATATGCTATTTAGGTTGAGGTGTGGCAATGAGTTAGGCTACACCACTCTATTGTTGACTAACTCAATCTCATCCTTATAAGGTATGACTTGAGTTTAGTTCAAATCCTAATTTGAATTCAAACTCGATCAACTTTTGAAATACTTGAAAATTGTTTATAACTTAATGCATCTCAATTTTGACCCAATTTTTCTTATTAATTTTTCTCTGTCATCTTCATCATTTCCTCCAATCAAATCTAGAGATTCCTAAATAATTTCCAGGGCTTTTAGGTTAAGATTGGTGCAACAAACTCTCAAAGTGTTCTTGGATTTGCCATTTTTTCCTTCGAATTTAAATACTTGTTCTACTCCCAGCGTTGTTCTTGCTTGCCTTCATAACTTCCGCAATGTCCTTTCGACCTTTGAATCAAGTTGCCCAGGTTCTCTGAGAGGAGATCTCGTCATTATCATACACCAACACTAACAAACGTTAAAAAATTAACAAATAAGGAAAAGAAATGATTATAAACAAATATATACACAAAACACCAACTAAAATCAAGAAGGAAAATTAAATCACCACACTCCCCAACATTGGAGCCAAAATTTGACAACACATATCCAGTACAATGCAAAATTTACCAAACTCTGCACACTAAAGACTTTATAGATGTGGTGAATCGGGATCGTATCCACAAGAAATGTTCAGTTAATACCTGTAATGAAAATAATTGATGCATTGGAAATATAAATGGGGGATTTTGGGTTTAATGCAATGGAGAAAATAAAGTAAACTTAAACTAACAAGAATAAATTATAGAAAATAATTGAAAATGATAAAAATAATGAATATGTGTGAAACTCAGTTTTAAGATCAATCTTAGCCTACACACAATTAAATATCTTTCGTTGTTATAATGCTTTCATAAGTCTCTTAGAACTATTGATCGCAAACTAATAACAAGCTCTGTTAATCCTAATTTTTCATTACGTTATGTTTAATTAAGATACAATCATTAATTAAACCTAACTATTGAATAACCTAGAATACACTCTCTACATTTAATTAGGCAGTCACATTACGATATAAAAAAAGACCAATCTAAGCAATAACCACATAAGCTCAAGTCATTTAACCTAGGTTAAGTTATCCCTAATGATTCGAAACCATTAGTTTCCACAAATGAATCTTAATATAACACTTACGAATTATATTGAGTATTCTAGCAATGAATCCAAATACAATGATTACGGGTTGTATTAACGATTCTAGTAATGGGTTCACAGTATAAAAAATATAACAATAACAAGAGGACGATTATACATACATGAATACCCAAATCGATTAAGCAAAGGATAACCTAAACAATTCCAAGAGAGAGATCCAACATTAAACAAAGATAAGATAAGCTTAATTGTGCATCCTAGGCATCGATTTCACCTTCGAATATCGGGAAGTTAGTCTTCCATCTTCTCCATCAAGCTTTAAAGAGTAGCCTCTGTTGACTCCATCTTTGTTAAAAACCGATGAGAAATGGTGAAGAATCGCGTTTGTCTTCTCTCCCTCCCCCCCCGTCCGCCATCACAACTTATTCCTTTTTATAGTAAAACATAGGGATAGGTGGAATGGCCTCTCACGGTCGTGCATGGCCCCTCACGGTTGTGAGTGATATCTCACAACCATAAGACACCCCTGCATGGGCGTGAGAGTGGTCTTAAGCCCCATGCAATTGGTTGCATGACTATGCAACTTCTCCAGCTGGCCGTGAGCTACTTCCTTGCTTTGTTCTTCACTTTCACACTCTATCTTCTCTCTTCTTCTTTTAATCCTCTTCTTCTTCTTGTTCCATGAATCAATAAAGTATGAACATTGAGAAGATGACTTAATGAATATACTTTAGGATCATTTTAGCTCTTTCACTTCAACAATGTACCTAAAATCAAATATGAATTAAAGCAAGTACCGAAGCATTTTTAAGGCATTAATCACTAAGTGCAGGAGATTAAATGAGTCAACATTTAAACACATATCAATAACCTAGGTTAAATGACCCAAGTGTTTGTGGTGTTGCCTTGATTAAGCTGTTTTCTTAACTTGTAATATGGTTGTCTAATTAAATCTAGAGAGCTTATCCTAGGTTATTTAATACTAGGTTTAATTAACGAGTGTCTCTTAATTAAACACAACCTAAGGAAAAATTAGGGTTAATAGAGCTTATATTTAACCTATGATTAATAATTTCTAAGAGAGGTATGAGAACAACAATTCAATGAAGTATGTTTAATTATGTGTAGGCCGAGATTGAACCGATGACCAAGTCCCTAACGTATTCATCACTTTTCATAATCTTTGAATGTTTCCTTTGATTTACTTTTGTTAGTTTAGTTTCATTTGATTTTCTTATTTGACATCAAACCAAACCACCCCCATCCCAAAAACCTAAACATCGATTCTTTTCATAACAAAAACTAACTAAACACTCTCTGTGGGATCGACTTAGATTTATTACTAGTTATAGTTTTAGGTCTAGTTATTTAGTTTCGTGTTATGACGTGTTATGCCAGTTCTTAGAAAAATATTGGATCACTTAGTAGTCATTGGGCTCACTATAATAGGAGAATTGTAATCTCCTTTGACCTATAATTAACTCCTTCAACATTAAAGATTATGTTTTTTGACCAATTCATACATTATAAGTTACTCCTTCCCTAAACTAAAGCTACTATGATTATAATTGTCATTTCTACGGCTAAATTTAAATTCCAAAGTAAGAAACTTTGGGATGAATAGGCTTTTATAGGAACAAACCCCACGACCCCATAGCTCTTAATAGGTGATTTTAATTGTACAATCTCATCTCATAGGTTTTAAGTTTTAGGAAAAAGCTGACATATAGGAGTGAAAACTTATCAATCTCATAAAGAACCTTAAACTGGTAGGTTTGAGACATATAGGTAATCTTTTACTTTAAAAAATGTAATTTTGGAGTTGGATTTTGCAAAAAGAAGCTAGATAGCTTGGTAGACATTATTTAGATGTCCATTTTCCCTCTTAGTTTTCCCATATTTTGTAACCATCTCACCTTTGATCACACTCCCATAGTTATTCAAGTAAAGACAACTAATAGAGAATGAGAGCCCTATTTAAATTGTTCAATCTCTATTGAAACACCTAATTTCAAAGAAGAAATTATTAAAGGTCTAAGATCTGAGTTAATTGGTTCCCAAACTTTCATATATTTATAAAAGTTAAAAGCCATAAATTCAAAATTATACTCATCTAGAGAATGAATTTGAATACTTTGCATCTAAAGAAAGATGAGCTCTTAATTCCCTAAACTGGTGTCAAGATTATTTGGCTCTGAGTCCTACTAATCCTACCCTCAAACTTCATCAAGTAGATACATTAACACATTATGTAATCGAGAAACAAAAAATATCTTAGTTAAGAGATTGATGTAGGAATGCAAAATTCTTCTATAATGTCATTGAAGCCGAAAGGAATAGAAACAAGAGTCTCCCTACAAGCTATTTTTATGATAAAAAATGATTGAAGAACCTTACCTATAAACACTTTTAAGATCTAATGGTATTGAATTGGACATGGAACTTCTACTTGATGACCTTAAAGCTTGTCTAGCTAATATTTTTCCCCTTCAGATCGCACCTAATTTGATTAAGAATGTTTCCAAATATGAAAATAAAGAAACCATATTCATTCTCAATTTGGATAAAGCTCTTAATCTGGATGGCTTCAATGTATATTTTTTCCAAAGCTGACAGGTGACATGGTTACTAAATCAGTGTTAGAATTCTTTAGTCGTAGTCATATACTAATTAAGCGCAACAAGATTCATATATGTATCATCTCTAAAGTATCCAATCCCTCTGCTTACATGATTATGCTTCAATGTGATTTATAGGGTAATTTCAAAGATCCTTACTAACAAGCTCAAGAAAGTGATGCCTTAAATCCCTTTATCAAAGTGCATATATACATAGAAGAAGTATTTTAGTGATAATATCTTTTTAAAGAGCTCTACAAGAGTTACTACACTAAGCAAGCAATTAGGAGTTGTGCTTTAAAGATAGATTCCAAAAAATATTTTAACTCCTTAAACTAGAAATTTTTTAATCTCTATACAAACTAATGGCTTTCCCTATACGTTCATTAATTGGATAATGAATTGCATCACTTCTATCTCTTTCTTAATTTTAGTGAATGGGGAGCTAGGAAGAGTCTTTAGAGCTACTCAAGGACTGAGTTAGGGAGGTAAACAAAGTTGAACATATAAATGGAACCAAGGTTCAAATTTCATCAAAAATGCAACAAGCTAGGTACTTTTAGCCTCTTGTTTATAAAGGAACTGTTATTATTTTTTCGGCTAATTAGATCATGATCTTCTATTAAAATCTTTGAAGAGTTTTAACTCCATCTCAGGTTTCGTGTTTAACCTAAATAAAAACTCATTATTTCTATCAGATGGTGCCAATGTGAAATATGTCTGTTAGCAACCTCTAAAGGCCTTAAACATCAAGAAATCCTTTTAAATCAGGGTTCCTATTATAACCAAAAAAATCACCTCTCATTGACCCCATTCATAAGAATTTGAATAGTTGGTATAACAAGACATTTTCATACAGAGGCAAACTTCATTTGGTAATCTTTGTCCTAAGCAATCTTTATACTTAGTACTACTCTCATTTATTGCTCCCAAAAGAAATAATGATAAATATTGATAAAATGTTTAAAGACTTTCTACAAAGTGAAATTGGTAGTAAGATAAAGGTTCCTAAGATAAGATGGTCATATATTTGTTTTCCTATAGAAAATGGTGGCTTAAGAATTAATTCATCTTATGAATAAAGTTTTACTTGCTAAGAGGTTATGAAGACTAAGCATAGATAAAGCAGTTCTATGGTTTAAATGGATTCACCTTTATCTCTTAAATGAGGAAGCTTTTGGACTGTCAAGGCAAGGTCTAACACTTCCTGGTCTTTGAAATAGGAGTTACTTGCAAGATATTTGGTGCAATTATTTATTCCCCCACATTTATCTTTTGACCATCCTCAGGAAAATCGTCAAAATCAAAATCACAAACCAAAACTTTTATTCATTTCCCATATTTTCTAAGAATACATAACCATAAGTAAAGATGAATGACTTTCAAAACCTACAGCAATAATTTAACATTCAAAGCTTCTACTCATGATCAATCAACATTCATCACCCTTAGAAACTAAGTTATCTAGAGGTAGACTTAGACAAAAGGTGTTTAAACAAGATATTTCTATGGGTACACTTAAACACCATTCATAATCACAACAGTCCATAACTTTACATATCATTTCATTTCTCCACCACCAAAAGTCACATGGATAATCATGAATCAAAGGACTTTTCTAGGGTTGTAATGTGGGTAAGGGTAAGGTGGGATGTATTTTAGGTAATGTAGCATAAAAGCCATCAAGCTAGTGAAGCAAAAGTTACACTCAATGACATATCAAATGCACAAGTTAACATTTATTCAAAATTGGGTACTGTCAGCCATGAAGAATGCAACAACTCTATTTCACAACTCATTTAGCTCTCACATCATAAGCCACATTAACATAACATAAAAATTGCTCTATCCAAAACAACATCTACCTCATATGCAATATATTCAAACACCTAATCGATACAACTTAAGGAGGATAACATTAATTAACAATTTTTCACAATAATTGTATTTCCTCTTTGATACTTCTATTCAAACTCACTTTTTTTCTTTTCTTTTGTTTATTTCTTTTTTCAAAAATAAAAGTGATAGAAGCTACAACAATATAGGATTCATAACATGGAATTTTAACAAATATAACTAACCATATGTATGCATACCCACACACTTAAGCTTTTGTATAATCACATTCATCAAGAATTAACAAATGCTTTACTAGCCTTAAGACTTTGGTAGGTCATTTGGTTAGGTTTATGTAATGTGGTTTATACAGAAGAAAAGGCCAATAAAGTTCAAAGGGGGTTAGCAAAGAAAAATTCACATAAATGGGTAGGTTATTTGGCTAATGTAGCTCGTAATCAATAAAGAATGCCTAATCATTTTCATAAAAATGCATGTGATAAAAATGTGGTCTCAAATAGAAAATCAATGCAAAGTAAGGATGTATATGTCAAGAAGGTCACTCATAACAAAAGACAGTGAGATTGATATGAATGTGTCATTCTAATATGACTCAAAACCTTACTGTTTTTGCCTACCGCTAGTCACTGCTCTTCTAAGAATAATACACATTAACCAACCATAAGGACAAAAGTATATGCTAAGATTGCTATGAACTTTTCTAGTCAATTCACACTCTAATTATGACTAAATAATCTTTAAAGAAATAGAAATTTTTTTATTTTGTTTGTTTGATTTTGAAAACCGACCAAGTCACATAAGCAATAATTAAGTTCAAAAACATGCATAAAAACTAAGATCCCCACCCCCACACTTAAAACTTACATTGTCCATAATGTAACATCAAATGCAGGAAATGGAGCATTTAACAAAAATAGCAATTACGAAAATGTAAAGAAACATAAATTGACTTCCCTCAGGTCACCTCTCAAGCAGGACCTTTCCTTATTATCATTGGCTCGACCTAGAGTTGTGTGCATTATGTTGGGCCCCGATTTTCTTTTTCTTACTGAATAAGCATGTTTCAATTTATTTTGAGGTTGAGTTTAAATAAATTGCTTTAGGTTAGAATATTTTGAGGGTTTTATTTGCTTAGGTTGATGGAATTAAGATTAAGTGAGAGTTTGTATGGT
>JANVCQ010000006.1:17053026-17065000 GCA_025531925.1 Erythroxylum plowmanianum | reverse complement strand
GAAGAAGATTAAGGTACATGTAAATACACTTGCTTTCCAGGGCACTATATTTACATAACTCCAACAATCTCCCACTTTCCCTAAAGAAAGATTGACATATCCTTCATTCCCATCCCTACTAAGTGACCCTCAAAACTCTTTTGAGGCAACGTCTTCGTAAAGGGATTAGCAAGGATTTGCTTCGTGGAAATCTTTACCACATCCACCTCTCCACGTTGTATTATCTCCCTTATGAGATTATACTTTCACTCAATATGTGTGGAAGCTTTGTGATTCTGAGGTACTTTACAATTAGCCACTACCCCACTATTATCACAATAAAGTGTAATGACTCTTTCTCCCTATGGAACTACGTCCAAATCATTTAGGAACTTTTGGAGCCAAATTGTTTCCTTTGTTGCTTCACAAGCAGCAACATATTCAGCCTCCATAGTCGAATTACCAATACAAGATTGCTTGACACTCCTCTAGACTATGGCTCCACCTCCTAAAGTAAATATAGAAGCAGAAGTTGATTTCCTTGAATCAACATCTGATTGGAAATCAGAATTTGTATATCTTGTCAGAATAAGATTACTTCTAGAGTAAACAAGCATTAAGTTCTTCGTCCTACAAAGATATTTAAGTATACACTTAACTGCAGGCCAATGTTCCATTCCTGGATTGGACTAAAATTTGCTTACCAGTCCTACTACGTAACAGATATCCGGTCTAGTGCAAAGCATTGCATACATCAAACTTCTAACTATCGAAGCATATGGAATGTTACACATGCATTCAACCTCCTTTTGGGTTTTAGGTGCTTGTTCCTTTGAAAGTTTGATTCCTTGCCTAGTAGGTGTGAAACCCCTCTTGGAATCTTGTATGGTGAACTTATTGAGCATATTCTCAATGTAGTTTAATTAAGACAAGGCTGTCTGTTTGTTCTTACAATCTCTTATAAGTTTGATTCCTAGAACATAGTTAGTCTATCCCAAATCCTTCATTGAAAATTGTTCATTCAGCAATCCCTTAACTGTAGATAACATTCCCACATCATTCCCAATGAGCATAATCAATATACAGGATTAGGAAAGTATAAGTTTTGTATGAACCCATAGGTTTTGATAGACTTATCAAACCTAATGTTCAAAAACCTAGATGCTTGCTTAAGTCCATAAGTGGACCTTTGCAACTTACAAACCTTATGCTCATTTCTCGACTTAATGAATCCTTCTGGTTGGGCCATTTAAATGGTCTCCTCAAGACCTCCATTAAGAAATGCAGTCTTAACATCTATTTTCCATATTTCATAATCGAAATAGGCTGCTATGACCAAAAGAATCCTTATGAACTTAAGCATGGCAACTGGAGAAAAAGTCTCCTCATAGTCTATACCTTCTTTTTAAGTGTAGCCTTTTGATTGGTACATGGTTAAGTCTTTAGATTACTCCCTTGAAAACTGAATCAAAAAAATTTAATTCCAAGGATTGCAATATAAAGTGCAACCTCGGGTCGTCTCACTTAAACGGAACCTAGTGCAAATGCTCTAAGCTAGCCTAATTGTCATGGAATGCAAACTAATTGATTAAGAGTGGGGGTTTTGGATTGTTGATAAAACTAAGGAAATTGAACTAAATGAAAGAAAAGTGTATTAAAAGGTATTTTTGGATTTTTGGGAAATGAAAAGTGAAAACTCAAACAATGATCAAATATGATAAAATCCTCTTAAAAATGAGCTTTGGCTATCATAGTTCAAAACAAATCTTTTGAGAGCAAAATTCACTAAGTTTTCGAATGATAAACCTTAAAGAACTCTTTAAGTCCAAGGTTTTAATCAATGAACTCCATTTCTTAAAACCTTGTTGAATACATCTTAGTGTGTGTTTTTACTGGATTTATTGTGATTTAATTTTTGCAATTGCATAATTTGGTGATAAACTGAGTGACTGAATCGAGTGAAAAATTATTAAATTGGGCTAACAAGAGTTAAGCGATTTAATAAAATGAGAATTAAATCAAATCGGTAAATTGTGCGAAAAGAGATCCTGCAATAGTTTTCGATAGTTTATTAGACAACTTCATATCTAATTAGGGTTTTATATAGGTTGTTAATTGAGAAATTGTAACTTCCATAATCTGATTAGGGTTTATAAATTACGGTTAATGGTTATAACTCGAGAGATAATAATCAACCCTAGGATCATCTAGAAGCAATAATCTATTAATTCATAATCAATTAGGTTAGCGTTAAAGATTAGGATAATTCCCTTTCTCTCAATTGGTAGTTACTTAGGTTTATTCTTGAGTGTGCGTTGCAATTGCTAATTGGATAATATTTTCATGATTAATTCTTGAATTAATTTACCTGATTGAATTGCATTCTTGTTTTAGTTTCGTTACATTTAAATTTCCATGATTTGCTTTGACCTTAGATTTTAGGATTAGATTATCCTTCCTCATGGGATCGACACCTTAAGTACTACATGAATGATCAGTGCGCTTGTAGATTATATAAGTTAATCAATTAAAACTTACACACATCAAAAAATCACGATCAAAGGACACTATTCCATTCACACACACACACACCACTAAGGAATGGAAACTCATTCGAGAGTAACAGAGAGATAGAGAGAGAAGAGAGAAACAGAGAAAGAAAATAAAGTGAGTCGGGAAGAAGAGCAAAATAGTAGAGAGGTGGAAGCTTGGGAGAGGTTGAAAGTGAGAACTGGAGCTTAATCCCATTTAACCGGAGTGAACATTCATCTGGGTGAGAAACTGAAGCAAAAAGGTAAGAGCCAAAGTTGGAAGATTGAGAGGAACTGGAAATCTCTATAATTCTTCATCCGATGATTTGTTTGCCTATTATGTTTCTCATTTGTTGCTTTGTTTCTTTCATTTTGTTTTCTGTTATTAATTGACTTATACTCTTATTAGTTTAGCTGACTATTATTTGTTTTCTTTTGATAGCCATTTGTTATTCAATGCTTTATTATTACTTTAATACTTTTATTGACAGTGACATGCAATTAAAGTGTTTAATGATGATGAATGCTGTGATATCCGTGATGGGTTGATCTCTTTTCTTGAGATTTAATGTAGCTATTTAGTTGAATATGCATGATTAGGATACGAATTTGGTGTCTTATTTATTGTTGTAATTTCTAAACTGAATGGATGTAATAGAATGGCCAAACTTTGCATCATTTTAGTATGAAATGAAGAGTCGAGAGTTGAAGTTTAATACGAATCGAGAAATAATGGACGCTTGGGTTAAGAACTAGAAATATATTAACTTTAAATGGTAAGGGATTTCATAATTAATTTAGATAAAAACTTGTTGAATACGAAAGTTATACTAGTTCATTATTTGAATCAATTTAGAACCCAACTATTAATTTTAGCAAGACAACAATCCAATCATTTTTCCTTAATTATGCATAGGAGATTAAATTAGTGAAATTAATTCTCAAGAGTTTTTTCACTTTGATTGATTTATTTGTCTTTGCTCCCAATTGATTCCATCTACTTTTCAATTTAATTTCATAATTTTCTTTAAAAGCTTTCACTCAACAAATCGGGTAAAATGTCCAGGACTATATTGTTTTTGTTTTTGTTTTTATTTTTAATTCAAACTTAATTTAAGTTGACCAATTTTACCTCCACGGGAGACAACCTTGGGTTATCAACTACAACTATCTCATATACTTATAAGTAGGATAACCTAGGTCTTCTTAGAACTTTTTGGGGATAACGTATTTGCATATTTCGGTAATAAACTGAGAGGGTGAACTAGACAAAAATGATTAGATCGGGTTAATGAGAGTTAGGCGATCTAATTGACCACACAATCAATCTAGTCAGTTATTATATAAAGAGAGATCTCATGTGAGACCCGATTGTTTATTAGAGGGCTTAAGATCTAATTAGAATTGTGGGGCTTTTGTTAATTGAGAGATTACAAATCTCATAATTTAATTAGGTTAATGAATTAGGGTGTGTGATTATAACTCGAGAGAAAGTAATCCCCTACAATAATCTAGAATTAACACCACAATAACACATAATTGATTAGATTAGCATTGATGATGGGAAAAATGCCCTCTCCGATAATTGGTGACTCTTTTTGGTTAATTCCTTTTATGATTGTTGTGTTTGCTCAATTTTAGTTTCTTTTATGTTAAACTTGCTAATTAAATTCTTGATAATCACTTTCCCATATTTACTTTTCTTTCCAATTTTTATTTTCATTTTATTAATTTTTTCGAGCCTTTGATAACACAAGATTAGATTAGTTACCTTCCTCGTGGGATCGACTCTTCACATACTACAAATCATGACCCCTCTACTTACGGTATTTTGATTACCATACATCTTTGAAATGTCGTTGGTGTGTTACATAACACAAATGGCATTCTTCGGTAAGCAAAGGTGCCAAATGGACATTTGAAGGTTGTTTTCTCTTGGACTTTAAATGCAACCAAAATCTAGTAATACCATGAATAACCATCTAAATAGAAATAGTGAGATTTACCTGCAAGTCTTTCAAGCATTTGATCAATACATGGAAGAAAAAATGATCTTTTCTAGTAATCGAATTTAGCTTCCTATAATCTATGCAAGCTCTCCTCCCATTTTGAACACAAGTGGGTATTAACTCACCATCACTATTTTCTATCACAGTTACCTTAGTGTTCTTCGAAACTACCTAGACCAGACTTACTCAGTTGCTATCCGAAATTGGGTAAATGATTCCAGCATCAAGAAGCTTCAAGATTTTCTTTTTGACTACTTCCATCATGGGTGGGTTTAAACGATGATGGGGCTACCTCGCCTCCTTGGCTTCATCATTTATCAATATTTGGTGCATACAAATGGTGGGACTAATACCCTTAAAATATGTGACTTTCTAACCAAAAGCCTCCTTATGCTCCCTTAGCACTTGAATCAATTGATTTGCCTGCCAAAGAGTAAGTTTATTAGAAATTATAACCGGTAACATATCTTGCTCACCTAAAAAGATGTATTTTAAATGGCTAAGCAAACTCTTCAACTCTAATGTTGGTGGCTGGATCAAAGATGGTAAGAGCTTGGAGCTATTGCGTGACAGCTCCATATGTGACAGCTCCTTCTCTAGCTGATCAGATTTCTCCAATTGACAAAACATCACCTCCAATTCATTGTTAGGTAGTAACGATTCCTTGATGGCTTGCCACTGTGATGCATCTCCTATCTCCAAGATTGTTTCAAGTTCATCTCTTCCACTCAATAATGAATTTTCCTATACCCATGTGTCAATAAAATCCACAAAAACTACAGATTATTCATCATCCAGAAATTTCATGGCATTGTATATATTGAATTTAGTTAATTCACCATCAAATTCCATAGTCGACGACCCATCATGAACATCAATTTCTATTCTAGTGGTTTTTAGGAATGACCTTCCAAATAAAATCGGGGTTGGAGAAGATACATCATCACTCCCCATCTATAAAATATAAAAATCAGCTAGAAAAAGCATATCCCCCTACTTGAACTAAAACGTCCTCTAACACTACCTTTGGATAAGCATTTGAACGATTTGCTAATTGAATCACTAAATTAGTTTCCTTGAGAGGTCCCATGTTTAAAGACTTATAAACACGATAAGGCATGACATTTATAGACGTACCCAAATCTACCATAGCTTTTTCAATTCTCAAATCGCCAAATTGACATGGGATAGTGAACATACCTGGGTCTTGACATTTAGATGGAAGCTTTTTCTTTTGTAAAATGGTTGAGACATTCTCCCCCAATTGTACTTTCTCATCAAATTTCAATTTCCATTTTAAACTACAAAGTTCCTTAAGGAATTTCGCATAAAGTGGGATATGTTTTATTGCATCAAGTAAAGGGATATTTACTTGGACTTTCCTGAAAGTCTCCCATGTTTCCCTCTTACTCCTCCTTCCTTTCCTTGGTGAATTGATTGCAAAAAGGGAGTTGCACAATCAAATTTTACAAACCTATCTGTGTATTTTCTAGCTGATCAGATGCCTCCTTCATTTCTTCTTCTTTAACTTCTCTTTTGGAGATTTTCGGAGGTGGTTCCTTCAATTTCTTACCACTCCACAACATGATAGCTTTAGCACATTTTTTAGGGTTGATTCTGGTTGAGCTAGAAATTTTTTAACTTTGTGCCTCCAATTGATTAATGGCAGTTGCTATTTGGCTCACTTGATTTTCAAGATTTCAGATACTAGCTTGAGTATCCCGCTGAAATATCAAGGTGTTAGTGGCTAAAGATTGAACTATATCTTCCAAGGAAGACTTACCTTCAGAATTGGATGTCATTTGTTGATGTTGTCTAGTTACAGATGGTTGTCTAAATTGTTGGAAATTTATAGTAGCTTGTTTTCCTTGAGAGTTCCCATAACGCAAATTTAGATGATTGTGCTAACCCGGATTGTAGGTGTTGGAGAATGGGTCATATTTCCTCTTATATGGTCCAGCAAAACCCCCTACGGCATTCACTTGTTCTGTGTTTTCTTCCTGCAAAACCAAATGTGTGTTAGTGGAGTGTCGTAACATCAAACATATTCCACATACCTTTGCTTCTTCTTTCTTTGTAACCATAAGTTATCACACCAAAGATGTGAGGTCATCCAATCTTTTCTCCAATGCTGTCACATTCACCTCATTTACGTATTTTGAACCATTCCCAACACGTAACCTGAATTGCTGTGTATTGGAAGCCATATTTGCTATCAAACCCCTTACGATCATAGTTGTTATGTCAACTAAAGCTCCACCGCTTACAACATCAATCGTACTCCTATCTGTGAGCAAAAGACCTTCATAGAAGTATTGAATCAACAAGTGGTCAGTTATTTGGTGATGGGGACAACTAGCACAAAGTTTCTTGAATCTTTACCAATATTTGTAAAATGTCTCCCTCGTATGTTATCGAATGCCACAAATTTTCTTTTGAATGTTGGTAGCTTTTGATGCTGGAAAATATTTCTCAAAGAAAAATCTCTTCATTTCGACTCATGTTTGCACATTTTCACAAGCTAAATAATACAACCAGTCTTGAGCATCATCTTTAAGAGAAAATGGGAAAGCTCTTAGTTTGATGTGTTCTTCCATCACATTTTTTGGCTTCATACCCATACAAACCACGTCAAACTCCTTCAAATGTTTATAAGGATTCTCTCCTGGTAGACCTTTGAATATCGGTAATGAATGGATCAGCCCATATTTCAATTCAAAGTGTTGTTGTCCCTCAAATTTGGAAAGTTGATGCAATGGGGCTATTGAGCATCTGTGAGCACAGCTAGGTCAAGAAGAGTGCGATTCGCAGCCATCCATTCTATTTTCTGCACTTGTTGTTGCTATTTTGTTTGTTTTCGTAACCTCTTGACTGTCTTTCGATCTCTGAATCAAATAGCAGTTGAGTTATCATGTCTACTCATGTAACATATATATATCATCAAGAAATTCCTTGACAACGATGCCAAAATTTGATACTGCTATCACCTGCAACCAAATTAATACCTACTCTAACAATGAAAATTGTAGTTAGTGAAGAGTTAAGATCGTTCCTATGAGGAATTTTAACAGCAATGGTTATATGAGTTTAAAACTAAACAAATTAGGGGGTTAATTCACGTAAAATTTAAGAAACTAAAAATGGAAAAAATCAAAAATTAACAAAAATAATCAAATTTAGAAATTTAGTAAACAAACCTTGGTTTTGGGTCACTTACTTTGTCAAACTAATATAAATCCTCGATATAAAACTCAGTCTATTAACAAACATTCATTGGGTGATGATTTCTCTTAAGATTAAATGAATAGAAACATATATTCTAAACATACTCATTAGTCAACAACTTAAATACGATCTTAAGTTTAATTGATTAATAGCTTTAAGAAGTAAGAAACCAATGAACAAGACAAAACATGTATGACATGCATTTAATCAAGTTAAACATCTTCTTAGAATTTTCAAACTCTAACCCAAAGATAATAATCCTAATTTTCACTTTGGATTAGACAAATTAAATGTTAAATCCTACTAATCTGGCTATAAATTAAACAAATCAATTCTTAGCTGCGCACCTTAGAAATCAATCAATTCAATCATAAAAAGCAATTCGGAAGACACTTAATATTCATCGATGAAATAAACTTCATTTAGAAATCTCACACATACTAGATGATAAAGTGGCTCCCTTCAACCAACAAGAAAGATTTAGTTACTCATAACAAAAATAAAAACCAATAGAGCAATAGCAAACTACATAGTCTCCATTCCTAGTCTTTTCCTAAAAAAATACAAAAAATCCTCAAAACTAGAAAACAATTGCAGAAACATAAAATACTACTCTCTAAACGTAAACAATGAATGTGTTTTTAATGATTTTCAATGTCCTCCCTCTTCCCTCCTATCGTAATCTTCAGTAGATACACTCCTCACATATTCAGGTTACAGATCCCCATCAGTAAGGCAAGAACTTGATTCCCAAAATCATGATGATCTTAGATGAATCGAATCTGATTTCAAATCAAATTCTGCAAATAATTTTTTTCTTTACACGTGCCCATGCTTAGTCAATTATTTTTCTGCCAGCTAGGAATTCAAATTATTTATACTTTCCTTGCATCTTTTTGATCCAATTTCATCTTTCATGTGTTGAAAATCATTTGAGAACAATTAAAAACACAAGTTCATTAATTTTGAATAATAATTTCAACATATTAAAGAGATTTATTTCCAAAACTAGCACAAAAATGATAATTTAACACTTCCTGATTTACACAAAGGAGGAAGCTATTTGTTTCCAATCCATCAATGCTAAACAAATTGCAGTCCCTAAATATTTTGATTTTGATACACTTGATAGGCTAGAACTATGCAATAGGGTAGAGAACCTAGCAGAAAGAATTTAACAGGCAAAATTCGTACACTTCCTATTTCCTGTCTACCAAGAGCTCACTCTAGAATTCTTTACTTCCCTTTCCTACAATCCTAGGAACCTTAAAGAAATGTGGCTTAGGTTGCGAGGATGAGCTTATGAACTGAACATCGAAATCATGTGAGATATGTGTGGGTTCCCTAAATCTTTCGTTATCAATAAGCACGATGATTTTTTTTTCTTGCTACTGGAATGAGCTCACTAGGTTAGAGCAATTCGATGACAAAAATGCCCACAACAACATCATAAGGACCTATAAGCACTTGTTATTGTACAAATTCATGTGTCAACTGGTTTTTGATAATTTAGAAACTAACAAGTGTTCAACAAAGGAACTTTTCATGTTGTGGTGCATGGATCATAGCATTCCAGTGTGCACCTCCACACATATGTTGAATGTTATTGTTGTGACTCTACACAAGAGGAGCAATAATTTAGGTGTGGGGTACCTAGTTTCTACCATTACTGTGTATTATGGCATGGATTGTAGTGATTTAACTGTCCATCTCCCAAACTTCCTAAATCATCATCATCTAAGGTGTGTTAAAATCCTTAAGTCCCATAATATGGAACTCTGGGATATCATCCGAAAGACCCATGTGAAGATAGGGGCTAGTCAGGCGAGTTCAAGTACAGCGCCACCATAACAGGCAGAACAGGACTCGACTAGTGAAGAATCCAAGGAGGAAGAAGAAATAGAAGAACCGGTAGCTGAAGCAACAAGGTAGGAAATAAAAATGTGTTTATTAATGTTAATAAATTACTATTTTGCTGGCCTTCAAGTTATGAATAGAGCTAGTAGCCAGTTGATAACATGATGTAGTTGAGTAACCAGATTGACACGCATCACAAATATATGCCTTCGTGTCAAAAGGCTATAATGACATTTCAACCAAGCAACTTAATAAATAAATATCTTATTCAAGTAACTCGATCAACAATCATCACCAATGTTTTCCTAAAATACTAGATCCTTGTTTAAATAAATAAAAACAAGTATTTTCTAATAAAAACCTACCGAACTTGTAATAGCTTGATTTTTCATGAAAACATACTTAGGAGTAGTTACAAAGTTTGAATGACCAAAGAATTATTAATGTGTGTGTGCAATTGAAAAGGGTAAATAAATTAACGCTTGGATATGGATTAATATGAATATTTAGTTCAAAGCCCTTAGTCGCAGATTTTGTTTGTTAATGATTTGATATGACTTGAATGATTGTGTTTTAAATTAAATTTATTTCATGAAGCCGAAGCCATTGTCTCATTAGTGCATTATATTTTGTGTGTTTGTTGTTTTGTTTGCTTAAGCAAAAGCAAACGTTTAAGTATGGGGATGTTGATAAGTGTGAATTACATCGTATTTTAAGGATTAGTTTGATATGTATTTAATCGTTAATTCAATCGTTTAATATGTGTTTGGGTTAGAATTGTGTTAGTTTGTTGATTGTTTATGTTTTAAGTGTTTTACGAGTTAGTACAAGCCTTTGAGCTTAATTATTATGTTTTTAAGATACCTTGATTCTTTTGATAATGTTTCAAGGTCAACATTGAAGAATAGAGAAGTTTTGAAGACATTGGAGTTGAAACAATGGCCTACGATTGTGGCACAATAGGCCACGATCGTGACAAAACCACTGGAGTTGGTTAGGCCACGATCGTGATAGAAAGCTCAGATGTGGCCTACATCGGCCAAACGTGCAAACACTTATGAATGTCAAGTTTCGAGGGATTTTCGGACATTTTTGACCCCAGAAAAACCCTAGGGCTACTCAGAACACAAAAGGTATTTAAAGAATAAGATAAAGGAGAAGAAGGAGCTTTTGGTATTAGCCACTTTTTAGAAAAACCCTAGAGAGAATTGTCAAGAGATAGAGAAAGAGAAGAATGAAGAGAAAAGTGGAGAAGAAACCAGCTCGATATACTTCCCAGAATAGGAGTTTCCCGACATCACTACCTCCCATCATCCATTTAAATTTGTATTTTCTATTATTTTCAATTTTATTATTGTATAGAATTGGAATAATAGTTGATGATAGGATTTTTGGATGTTGATGTTGTTTCTAAACTCACCTTCGGGGTTTTATCTTTGATTTAATAAAATTTGATTGTTTGTGTTTTAATGGATTTATTGTGAATTAATTTCTGCAATTGAATAATTCGGTGATAAACTGAGTAGGTGAATCGAGTGAAAAATTATTAAATAGGGCTAACAAGAGTTAGATAATGTAATAAAATAAGAATTAAATTAAATCAGTAAATTGTGCGAAGAGAGATCTTGCAATAGTTTCTAATAGTTTATTAGACAACTTTAGATCTCATCAGGGTTTTGGATTGGTTGTTAATAGAGAAATTGTAACTTCCATAATCTGATTAGGGTTTGTAAACTAGGGTTAATGGTTATAATTCGAGAGATAATAATCAACTCTAGGATCGTCTAGAACTAATAATCCAAAAATTCATAATCGATTAGGTTAGCGTTAAAGATTAGTAAAATTTCCTTTCTCTCAATTGGCAGTTCCTTAGGTTGATTCTTTAGTGTGCATTCCAATTGCTAATTTGTTATATTTTGTGATTGATTCTTGAATTGATTTGCTTAATTGAATTGCATTCTTGTTTTAGTTTCGTTACATTTAAATTTTTACGATTTAATTTAGCCTTAGATTTTAGGATTAGATTATCAATTCTCGTGGGATTGATACCTTTGGTACTACACAAATGACCTACGCACTTGTGGATTATCTAGGTTAATCAATTAAAACTTACACACATCAAAAAACTATGATCAGTGGACACTGTTCCATTCACACACACACCACTAAGGGATGGAAACTCATTCGGGAGTAATAGAGAGATAGAGAGAGAAGAGAGAAACAAAGAAAGGCATAGAGTGAGTCAGGAAGAAGAGAAAAACAATAGAGAGGTGGAAGCTTGGGAGAGGTCAAAAGCTAGTGTTAAGTCAAAACAGACTTCACGTATTAAATAATTTTGATGACAAACAAAGAGAAATATAAAAATGAAAAGTA
>JANVCQ010000006.1:17034795-17045475 GCA_025531925.1 Erythroxylum plowmanianum | reverse complement strand
TGTGAAAAATAACAATTCTAAAAAATAATTCAAAATTTTGATAAAATACAAAAATTTGAATTATTTTCATTATTTTATAATAAACTATTATATTTAAATAATTATTATACATAGATATATATTATATATAGATAATTATTATATATAGAAATATTTAGAATATAATAAAGATATATATAAACTAAAATAGATAAGATATACAAAAAGCTAAATTAAATAAACTACAATTGTACAATATGACAATGAACTATTTTGTAATTTTTAAAAAATTTAGGTATTATTTTATAAATTTAAAAACTTACCCGAAACGGTATTCGGTATTAACTGGTGCCGATACAGTACCGTACTAGAACCCAATCTGATACCATATCCGGTACGATATTCACAACATTGGATGAGTCTCAGTTGGGTTTAAATGTCTAATTTTGTTTATTTTTAAATTTACTTAAATGCCTATTTATTACCTTTTTATGCTTAAACTAGGAGTGTAGGAAGATCTTTTGCATTCTAGATCAAATTGTCCCAAAAAAAAAAACAAATTTACCAATCCAAAAAGAAAGGTTGTGTGAATGATCAGTAATCTCTTGTTTACTCAAGAAATCATTTGGGTTCAACGTAACATTTTCTACCAAGCCTTTTTCCTAAAATAGTATTAAACCTCATAAGTTTACTTGTCCTTTCCTAAAAGCCCTATAACGATCTTCAGGCACCATCACCTTTATGTTTTTATTTTAAAATTCTAAACTTTTAGATATTCAATTATATATTTTTTATATTCATTTTAAACTTCCTATTTTATTAATCACACTCGAACAATTTTTAATATTCCTCTCCATCATTTTTTAATGAGATGGGGAGGTAAATCCATTCATCCATCTCATTTGTCATATTCTTTTATCTCACCCCTATTTTTATACATGTTATAGTGTTCTAAAGCACTATTTACACTCGAAAAGATATCATTCAAAATATTCATCTCTCGTCTTAACCAAATAACGTTGGAGAATGATTTTAAGAATAATAGGAAAATTGAAGCCTAAAAATATAAGAAAGAAATAGCTAGTCAAAGGGACTGTCAATACTGCTACGACTATTTTTAGTCAATACAATTTTTTTTTAATTTTCCAAAACAAACTGTTAACGATTAGTATGTCCGTTACAAACAACTCCTGTTTACAAGTGTCGATCAAAACTGAGACCAGCCTAGTTTTGTCTCTCACCCCTCCAAACTTAAGCCTTTTAAGTTGGAGCTACGATGTTCTAAACCCTATAAAGTTGGAGCTACTTAAATACTCATCACGTCCTTCTTCACCTGTCTCAACCACATAACTGAATATGCGTGCAATCAGGGAGCAAGCAGTTGGAGTTTTGATTTTAGTACATTAACTGAATTCTACATTCGTCAAGAGGTAGAATTTTAATTTTCCTTATTACCATTTACAATGTTGACTTTTTTTCATTTTTGTCATTCTGGGGTTCTTTGAGTGGAGGCCATTCTTTTATAATGATCCAATCCATAAAATCTGCTGGTAAAGTTGGCATAAAATCATTATAAAACAGTGTCTTTTATAATGACACTGTTTTATGTCTTTACTTCGACAAAATATGTTGTGTGCCAGAAATTTTTGCAGCAAGAGACCGCTTGGTTTTCAAAAAGAATTCTTGAATGTCCAATGTCTTTTCTCTAGCCTAAATCGTTTGCAAAATTTCCCTGGCAATAAGATGTACTCAATTGTTATCCCATAAAAACAAGAGAATGAACATAAAATTTACGTTTCAATGAGGAAAAAGCAGTGCTATTAGTTTAGAAAAATACATGCACCAGGAGTATACTTTAAACAAAAGAAAGATACCTAGAATGGGGTTGAAGACGAAATCAAGAAAGTTTGAGAATGCAGTAACAAGAACCTGTGAAAATTGAACTGCAATACATATATAACTTTTCAGGGAGACAGATACTTCCAAAATGGAATGCAGAAAACCTGTGGTTGGATGCTGTTACAGATTATAGAAATCTTATAGATATTAGATACTTATTGTTGGCTTAATCATAGGATTAAGATCCCTTAATTACAGGGATTACATTCCCTAATTAGTAGTGATATACCTGTATATATTTGTACCTATTCTATACATAATGAATTGAGAAAGACAATACCTTCTCCTCTTAAGTTTACACAGTATCAAAGCTCTTGGTTTTTGGCTCTTTGTTCTTCCTCAAGTTTTGCTTGAAGTTCTGCCCAGGAGAGTAATATGTTGCGTTTTTTGGGTCACCACTCACTGGCAAGCCAACTCCTAAAGTCCGACTGTCAAAAGCTCTACACATGCGTCACATGCACAAGTCAAAATTTTCGGCCTCCCTCCCACATTTCGCGAGTCTTGGCATGTACAACAGCGCTTCCACCTCCAGCCAAGATCTTCCGCATCCTTCGTATCGAAGCCCTGGAAGGTTCTTTGTGCTGCAACTGTCCAGCTCAATTTGTTTTCTCCTTGCCACTATTTTGTTCCTTGGTTCTTATTACTGGGCTTCTCATTAGATACTATCACAAAATATTATCCCTTGGTGATTCTGCTAGTCCCTTGGTTTATTACGTGGCTTTGTTTTACTAGGGCTTCTCATTTGGTGATCCACACTATTAATTGTTTGGTCTGGTCCTCCAAATTTGTCAGATTTACCTACCAAGCGATTTTGACATATCTATGTAGACATATTTGATTTATTTTAATATGGCTGATAAGCATAAATCAACTGTAGTCATGAAGTTATTCTAATGATGTCAGATCACTGAATATTAACTGACAGGTCCTAACTACCTAGACTGAAGTCAATTAGGATTCACTTGCTCAGCATTTCCAAAGATGACCACCTTACAGATAATCTATCGATTGATGCTACAGGGAAGGAATGGTTGCAAGATGATGCTAAATTGTTCTTGCAAATAATTCGATAGACACTGAAGTAGTTGGCATGATTAATCATTGTAAGTTCATTAAAGAATTAATGGAATATCTGAAGTTTTTGTATTTGAAGAAAGAGAATACTTCTCATATTAACGACGTCCATAAGAGTTTTTATCAGGTTGAACAATATGATCAGTTTTTTCAAACCTATTTTATGAATTCGAAAAAAAGGTCTATGAAGAACTGGATGTCCTGTTACCTTTTAATGTTGATATCAAAGCACAACAAACTCAACAGGAGAAAATGACAGTTATGAGTCTCTTTGATAGGCCTCAAGTCTCAATTTTGATATAGTAAAGTCCCAGATCCTCTCTAGTGTGAAAATTTCCTCTCCACACGAAGCCTTCACTAGAGTTCTTCACCAGACAATAGTGTTATTGTTCCTCCATCTGTTTAGGCTTGTAGTTCCCTTATCAGTTGCAACAATGGAAGGCCTTCTAATCGGCATCAGAATAAAGGAGGCAGTACAGTGGGTTGGGAAAAGCGTAATCATGCTACAAGAAGAGTTGAGTGTCACTGCTGTCATGAGCTAGGGCATATCAAGTGCACATATCCAAAGCTCCAAAGCTGCAAAATAAGTCTCAAAAATCTCACTCAACTCATATTGCAGTTGTTTCTAACACACCTGTCACATCATCGGAACAAACAGTCTTAGTCTCCCAGATGAACTTGTCAAATTCTGTCAATACCAAGAAGCTGTTGAGCTCCTCTAAATCAGTATTAGCTGAGACAAGTAATCCCCATAAGTGCCTCCTTTCCTCCTCAGACACTCAGTGGGTCATTGATTCTGGTGTAATAAGCATAAGAAAGGTAATCTTAGATCTTTTTATCACCTTTAAACCCCACAACTCCCCTTCAAAAGTCATTTTGACAAATAGTTCTACCTCAACTCTTGGTTCTAGAATTGCTCATCCTACTCCTTTACTTTTACTATCATATGCTTTAGGCCTACTGTTAGACTCTTAAGTCCTACTGTTAGACTCCTAAGTCTGATATAGCGGAATCGTGCAGGCATTGGCGAGCCTTGACCAATGTTCGACATGCGAAACAACGAAACAAGGCAAACACTTGCGAGGAAATAAGGAGAAAAAGGAGCAATGTCAAGCGTTGGCATGCATTAGTGCACATTGATGGAAATTTTCGATGAAATGCAAGATTTGGATGTGAGACCAAAAGAAGGCTTGAGATGGACATCAAGTGAAAGGTTAGCTGGATCACACGCATGACAGGAATACGTGAGAGTTCCAAGGTGACTCAACAAGTAGATCAAGCATGGTGCAAGTTTTGGGAGAGTTTTAGATCTTGTACGCGTTGACTTGACTAAGGCTAAGTTCTTGATGAAGTAAGGAATTAGTAACTGCTTAAGTGGACGGACGATGGCTAATGGAGCTGGCATGGATAAGCATTGGACGGATCAGTGTGCTATTGGCTTGGATGACTCATCATCAACAGATAGAGATAAGGAGATCTTAGATTATGTGGTGAATAAAATCACAGTGGATGAACATCAGCTCTAAGAGATAAAAATCATGTGGAAGGATCATCTAAAGATAAAGATCTTCGTGGATATGGATAATCATTTTTAGATAATGTAATCGTTTATCTTGTTATTATGATGTAGCTTAATCCTATTAGATAGATTCCTAATTGCAAAGGGTTGTCATCTATTGGTTAATATAATGTAATCTGATAAGGATAAGATAGGATAAGATTGTGATCTTACCTAATAGAGTTCTGTTAGGATTCTAACTAGTCATCTGGAGGTGCTTATAAATAACTCATTTGAGCCTAGCTCTTCTCAAAAGAAGGGAGTATGGAAGAGACACTCGGAAACAGTGAGTGTGGGAGACACTTAGAAATTGAGAGAGTATTCCTTTGTATACTTTGAGAGAAGTAATGAAGGTTGGCTTTTTAGTTGTATCTCTTTCTTGTGTTCTTTTGTTTCCATAATTATTTACTTCTTTCCTGGTTTTCTTGCAAGGGTGTGAGAGTGAAACACTACGAAGGCCGTGAGGCATTCGAGAACAAGTAAGTTGGTCGACGATCACGAAACAAGGCTATATCTTGCTTTGACGGAGCTAAGTGAGATTGTCGTGCAAAGGGGTTAGCGCATCTTGTGGGATAAGTTGGTGCTTGAAAGAAAACCTTTGTAACACCTACCATGACTTTCCTTTAATTTAATATTTGTTGGCAAAATTACTCGAGCTTTAAATTGTTGTCTAATTTTTTTTCGAATTATTGTTTGTTTCAAAATCTTATGACGAAGAAGATTATTAGTAGTGGACATGCATCAGGAGGTCTCTCTATCCTAGATATTCCTAAGTATGTGCCTAGAACTATTGCTTGTTGCTTTATGATCTTAACTCCTTTTGAAGCACACTATTGATTAGGTCATGCTTCTATGTTTCATCATGATCACACCCAATCCAAAATCCCGCAATAAAGCAAAGTTTGGGAAGGTCTGATAGTACGCAGTCTTTCCCCTACATAGGTCATCCTTCTATGTTATGTTAAAGAAACCATGTCCAGAGTTTTAAAATGTGTCATCTTTAGATTGTGAGTCATGTTAGTTTGCAAAATATCACCGTTTGCTTTCTATTTCTCGAGTCAATAAAAGAGCTAGTTTTCCCTTTGAGTTAGTTCATACCGATGTTGGGGTCCATGTCCTATTGTAGCTAAAGTTGAGTTTCAGTATGTTGTTACCTTTATTTATGACTTTTCTCGAATGACTTGGCTTTACTTAAGGAAGAAACTTTATCAGTTGTTTTCTCATACCGTTTTTAATAATACCAAAGAATATCTTTTTGATATTTTCAAACTTACATGCTTAAAAGACATTCTTTACTAGACTTTTTGTGTTGACACACCATCTCAAAATGGTAAGAAAAAACAGACATCTCCTTGACATAGCTAGGGCACTTGTACCCCAAACACGTTCCCAAATATTTTTAGGCTGACACAGTTTCAAAAACTTGTTTTTTGATCAACTATATGTCATCATCTATCCTTTATAGTAAGATTCCTTATCATATCCTCTTTCTTACCAAACCCTTGTTTCCCATTAAGCCTCGTATATTTGCAACTACATGTTTTGTCCATGATGTTTATCCCACGTTTATAAATGTGTCTTTTCTTGGTACTCTTTATCTTCAAAAAGGGTATCGATGTTATTGTCCCAGTCTTAATAAACAACTTGTGTCTGTTGATACTATGCTTATAAAAATCTTCCCTTCTTTCTTGCTTCTTCACATATTTCTTATAGTCAGTGAGAGAATGATGATTTGTTGGTATATCAAATCACCCAACAATCACTCGATGTTGCTTTTACACCTACTATTTCAGGACCGTCACCACCTCCACATCCACCAATTCTACACGTCTATTCCCGACAATGAGATGTCCTTGATACATGTCCAACACCAATTCCTTCTTCATCATCAGATTCCATAACCACTAATCTAGACCTTCTAATTGCTCTTTGTAAAGGTAACTGACAATGCACTTACCCAATTTAATCTTTTGTTTCTTACCATTTGTCATCTTGTTCGTGCTCTTTTATTACCTCTCTTGATGATGTATCTCTTTCCAAAATTGTTAATGAGTCCTTGTCTCATCCTGATTAGTGCACAATGATGCTAGAGGAGATAAATGCTCTTGACACTAGTGGTACTTAGAACTTAATCCATTTAGCCCCCAAAAAACACGGGTACCAACTGTAAGCGGGTCTTTGTTCTCAAAGTTGATCCTAATGGCTCAATGGCTTGACTTAAAACTTGTGTTGTTGCTAAAGGCTTTGACAAACTTATGGTGTGGGCTACTCTAATACTTTCTCTCTTGTGACTAAATTAACACCTATTCATTTACTTATTTCTATGGCTGGCCCTTACATCAATTGGATATTAAAAATGTCTTCTTACATAGAGACTTACAAAAGGAGGTTTACAAGGAGCAACCACTTAGGTTTATTGCTTAAGGAGAGTACGAATAAGTGTACCACCTTCAAAGATCTCTATATAGTTTGAAATAGAGCCCTCGTGCTTGGTTTGACAAATTTAGTTAAGCAATTGAATGGTTTTAAATGAGCAAGAGCAAACCTGACCATTCAATCTTCTACAAACATTATAAAACTGGCATTATCGTTCTTGTTGTGTAGGTGAATGATATTGTTATTACTAGTAGTGACATCATAGGAATTTCATCTTTGAAAATATTTTTTCACAGCCAACTTCAAACAAAGGGTTTTGGGGTATCAAAGTACTTCTTGAGAGTTGAGATGACAAGGAATAAGAAAGGTATCTTCTTATCTCAAAGTAAATAAGTGGTTAATTTGTTGTCCAAGACTAGGAAATTAGGTGTTAAACCACATAGTGCACCTATGCCACTTAATATGTAACTCATAAAAGATGAGATTTGTTTGAAGATCCTCATAAATATAAGAATTTGGGTGGGAAACTGAATTATCTTACGATTGAGCTTTGGGCTGAACTTGGACTTTTGGTAAAAAAATTCGAACTTTGGACAAGGCTCGGGCTCAGTTGTTCGAGTCTGGTCTAGCCTAAAACCCAAATATATCAAGTAAAATAACCTCATTTTGAATAAAACAATGTCGTTTTCAATTTTTAAATTAAAAAATTAATCATACTTGGATCGAGCTCCAAACTCAAGCCCGAACAAAAATTTTAGGTTATGGGCTCGAGCTTGGGAGAGCCCAAGTAAGGTCCAGACCAATGCCAAGCCTAAATTCATTGGTGATTAGTTAGTATATTCAATTCTTTTAACACCCTTTTCAGCCATAATATCTTAAATATTCTACTTCTACACTACTTGCAACCAGATTTTGTTTATTACTTATCATACAACTAGATTACCTAAGTATACGTGTAATATTTTGATGTAGATCTTCTATCTATAGTTGAACACGCTTATTATGCATTATTATAAGCCTTAATGTTTTTGTTGTAAGGCCATTTGAAAGAATTGACCTTTTAGTGAACTTTTAGATCTACTCCATCAAGATGTTTCTCATAGAGTTAGTGCAAGAATTCACTTACCATTCTTATAGCAAATGTGATACTTGGCCATGTATGTGCTATCACTATATTTTTAATTTGGTTCAATTGGAAAGTGTGCAGATCAGCAACCACTGAATCTAGTTTCTTTGAGAAGGCCGAGAACATATTTTCTTGTATCGAGTAACTTCCATTACTAGAAAGAATCTTAAAGACCCTAAATCCTTGATCTCAAACTCTAATGGAAAGAGATTTCATTAATTGGTTTATCTTAGGCAAGTTATCCCCTAAGAGGAATGTGTCATCATCATATACAATTAGCATAACCATAGTCCTATTCATCATCTTACATAGTATGTTTAGCTTGTCCTTCAGTATAATGTCAATTTTTAACAATTGACTAAATTTCTTAAAACAAGCCCTTAGTGATTGCTTCAGCCCATACAAAGGTTTCTTCAATTCACACAATCAAACTAAATTTTGCTATTAAAGCATAGAGGGGCACCTCTGAATTTCCATTACGGCAAGTACATTTTGCTTCTAATTGTTTAACACTTTTCATATCAAGATGTTTAAGAGGCCAATCAAAGTTTGCTGCAATTGACAAGAGGACTCTTAATCTGTTTTAACTTTGCCACAAGTGTAGGCCTCTAGGTAATCAATGTCATAATAAGTTAATCCTTCATCGACAAACCTAACTTTACACCTTTCAAGTGATCCAGCTTATAAACACCCATTTGAACCTTGATACCTTGATTGTACCATCAACAAACCCTAGCATACATTTTGACCCTAGCGCACATATTGCCCCTAAATTAATAAACAAATTCCACATTGGAATTGAAAAAGAAATGGAACGGTCTATATATGAGAAAGATTCATAATCCAATTCTATAAGGTTTTGGGTTAAGATAGGGAGCTCCTTGTATATAAGCCAATCTTCCTAAAATAAAAAATAATTACCAAATATAACATGATATCAAGCTGGTTGAGAAGCTCATATCCAAGTAACAAAATCATTTAACAAAAAAGAAGTTTGATAGAACAAGATGCTAGAGTAAATTGTACTCAAATGAAAAATAAGATACAAGTCCGAGGTCAAACTAAAAAACTTGTTCAAGTAAGATACTCGGTTTGCATAACGATGCTCAAATGACGTCAAAAACAAGGAGTCAAAATGTCTGATGTGGGAGGGAGTGTTAAAATGGTTAACAAATCCCACATCCAAAATAACAAAGAGATGGAGTGGTCTCTATATAAAAAAGAATTCATAACTGAATGCCTTTATATTTTCGGTTAAGATATAGACCTCCTTATATATAAATTACTCCTAAAATAAAAATAATTACAAATTTCACAATGTTCTAAATGAAAATATGGAACATTTAGTTTAGAGTTTCATTCTAATATCGACTATCACAAACTAAATACAAATTGGAGCATCGATCTATCTATTCATACGTAGACACCTTTACACAGGGTAATAATATTAAAAAGTATATACAAGACAATTCACGAGCAAATACCTAGTTTAGTCTAGAAGTAGTGATCTCCCGCACATGTATGTTTCATATTCCATATGAAATAGAAAAAATAAATGGGCTGCAAATGTCACAAACTTCACATCAAATGAAATCACCATAATGGAAAGATCAAACCGAATAGAAGGCATGACAAGCATGGAGAAAGTAGCCTATATGATGAATCCTCTTTTCATTACAATGACAAAAGGTAAAAGTTTCTTAAAATAAGAACACATCATGGTCAACCAGGAGCAAAACATTTGCATCCAAGTACTGGACAGCCTTAGAAAAAGATATTCTATCACATTATAGTACCAACATAAACAAACTTTTAGACTATAACTTCTAATCTTAGGAAGAAACATAAATGTTTAGTCAATACGTACTTTATAAATGAATACATCAATCAATTGGGTGTTTATCGGTCTGGCGTGATGTATAGTGGGCAGAAAGCAAAAGTAGAGAAAGGAAAGCACTTGCAACAAAGATTGCATCAAACCACCGGTGATAGAAGTCAAACTGAATATCTCCACCTAACACATCTGTTATAATCAACCTGCCAAGATACAAACAGCTCAGACAAAATGATGTCTGCAAGACTCATAATAGATGATAAAAGAAGCTATGGATTAAAAAATAAAAAGGAGATAAAAAATCAATATAAGCATAAAGGAACGAATAAAATGGACACAGGTTTCAAGAAAATTCAGTTTAAACAAAGTTAGAAAGATACGAAGTGTGAATTTACTAAAGTTGAAAAATTAAGAAAATGACCTATATAAAGGAAATTTTAAAACATGTTTCAGAAGGTTTGCCCTACCTATTACATTTTGGACAATTTGAACATGCAAAAGATAAATGAGGCAGTTTATAAGTGGCAAGCAAGTTATTCGAAAACAAGTCTAAATTTTCTATTTCTTGGGATTTCTTTTTTGAAAATAGTGCCTTTTTTTTGCAACTGAACATGCTCAAAGCTTTTTGAGGAAAATCATAACCTCTTTCCGAATTACCATATTATGCCTAAAACAAATATACGTCCAACATACTGACTACAGGCATTAGCAATTATGACACAGCGGAAGTAATTAGGTAGAGATTTTAGGTTAATCCCAGAACCAAATCCAAGCATAAAACTTATGATTTAATAAGCAAGAAAAGACACTCTCTCAGAAGAATTTCTGCAGAAG
>JANVCQ010000006.1:17003228-17017877 GCA_025531925.1 Erythroxylum plowmanianum | reverse complement strand
TATATATATGGATTCTTATATGAGTCAACAATCCTTAAAAACCTTATAAGCAGAACCACAATCTTCTTAATGATCAAGTAGGCATCCCAAAATTTATTATCTAGAATAATATTATAAACTTCTTTTCCTTTTTGCACGCTTTGATAACTTATGACCTGAAAAATGTTTATTTTTTGTTAAATTTTGAACTATTTGTTTATGTTCATAAACACTTTTCAAAGTAATAAATGTAGTTGCAAACCTAGTTGCAACAAGATGCATGATCTCAACCTAATCTTCTTGCTTTCTTAACCAAACAAAAATGTGATATGATTATATAAAAAAATTTGTTAGCTTAAATGTACGTGAAATAAGACTAGAAATATGATTCATATTATTAATATCTTTTAAAATAAGATTTATACAATGGGCAATGCATGGAGACCAATAATATGCCCATACTTTGATTGTAATAAGTAACCAGGTGATCCATAATTAGTTACATTTTCTGTAACAAAATGTACAACACTCTTTGGCCCAACGCACTTGACAATTTCATAAAATAATTCAGATAAAATATGATGACTTTTTACCATATGAAAAACATCAACGTACTTGATAAAAATTGTTCCAATATTACAAAAAACTAAGAAATAATCAAGGTTCTTTGTCTTTGATTAGACTACCCATCTACTATAATAGTACATCTTGTCGATTCCCAACTAAACTTATATATATCCACAATCAACTAACATTTCTTTTTTAAATCTTGAAGCAAATGTATATGAATCTCTTAATAAGAAGGTACCTTAAATCTTGAACCTATCGTTGTTGTAACATCTATGTTCTTAAAATATGGTAAATTTAAAACATTTAAAGGAATACATGAACGATAGAGCCATCTAGCCTATGCTTATTTACATCCCAAAATATCATCCGTATCCACTAAAATACTTTTAAAACTAAGTTGAAAACTAGGAGTAGTTCTTGGAGGAAACTAAGAATCTATGTCAATTGTAGCTTTCATTTATCTTTGTCTAACACTTGTGGTGCTTCATCGTTTGCAAAAGATATATCATGAGCCTTTTTATTTTCCTTTTTCTTTTTTACATATTGCTACAAATAATTCCCAATCCTCTCATATACATCAAATGGCATTTTTTTTGTAAAAAGCAATATTACCCCTAACACTAGCAAGATTTTCTTTCATTCTATAAAATCTCCTCCTTTAAATATTCTACCACAAAATATATAATTATATTGGATATTCTTATCAGATGCTTAAGAAGAAGAAAAATAATTTTATGTTGGATCAGACTTACCACAAGTAGAGGATGCTAAGTTCATCGAATCTTTTTTTATGATAATTCTATATTTTCCATTTTAATTTTAACATTAAAATATGAGAAATATTTTTTAAAAGTTTTGTACAAAAATAAGTCACAACAATAACTAAATCAAAAGTAAGTCACAAAATAATGAACCAAAGAAGAAAGATGAAACGAAAAATATAAAGTTTGGAAAAGAAAATACCCTTAATTTTCTATTCTTGATTTTTGCACCTTTTATGTCTATTTAATAATATGAGATTTGAATTCAATCATCATGAACAAAAAAAATAGAAAGGAGAATTAATTTGTGATCTTGACACATAAATCAACGTATATATACAAGAAACATAAAAGAGGTTGAAAAAATTGAAAACAATAAAGAAAATCAATTCAAATGGGAAAAAATGAAAATCTTTATCAATATTGAATAAATCTAAAAAGTCACTAAAAATGTTAAATATGTTTAAAGGACACTGAAAATTTAAGTTTCATTTTCTAAACATACTTCTTTAAACTTAAAAATTACTCCTTATTGCACTTTTGAATTATCATAAATAAAATTACTTATCTATACTAAATCATAAATTAATGAATTTTTTAGTGTCCTTCTTTAAACTTATTTTTTTTAAAGTTTAAACATCACTCTTAAATTATCCTAGACAAAACTTCTTTAAACATCAAACTCTTTAATTGTCCTAAACAAAATTACTTACTTATACTAAATTACTAATTAATAATTTTTTAGTGTCCTTCTTTAAATATACTTTTTTTAAAATTTAAACATTACTTATTAACACACTCTTAAATTATCCTGAATAAAATTACATATCTATACTAAATTACTAATTAATAATTTTTTAGTGTCCTTCTTTAAATATGTTTTTTTAAAGTTTAAACATTACTTATTATCACACTCTTAAATTATCCTGAATAAAATTACATATCTATACTAAATTACTAATTAATAACTTTTTAATGTCCTTTAATCATACTTCTTTAAAGTTTAAATAATGCTCTTTAATATATTCTTAAATTATCCTAAATAAGATTACTTATATATGTCATTAATAACTTTTTAGTGTCCTTCTTTCTTTAAATATATCTTCTTCTTATTTTTAAGTTTTACTATTTATTTCAAATATGATCTAAAATGCAACATAATAAGATCCCAAAAAGAAAATTCTAATTAAAAATTTTGGAGAGGCTATAAAAATAAAATTAAAAAAAGCAACATGCATTGCTTTTGTCTTAATAGGTGGCTAAGTGCTTATCACTAAAAATCTGTGTCAAAAAGTTGCCCACATCTCTTGCTTCTTTTGGATTTCTCTTCTTCCCTTTGGTGTGTGATTTGTTCCCTGCACAGGTGGTGATGTTATTGGAAATTTTGAAAGGGTGTAGGTATACATTTTATTTAACCACAACACACATGATTTTTTAATACCTTCTCTGTTCCTTGTATTCTTTGTGTTTCAATTCATCATGTCACTTTGCAATTTGTCTTTGCATGTTATGAAGGTTCCTCGTTATATCTTTGATCTCCATCTGCAAGTTATGGCAGATTCCAACTTGCTCTAATGATTGAACTGCATTGGGTATGTAATTTCTTTATGATTATGACTTCTCAAATACTACCCAGGATATGTTATTCCAATGCTTTATTTCCCTATTTGGTTTCAAGATTCTCTGATTCTCCATTGATGTTTGTTCACTAGAAATCTCATTGGTTCTCCACTGACCTCATAAAGTAGATCCAAAAGTGCTTACAGAAATCTTGCTCAAGTTTCAATAGGAAGATCACCCTTTGTTGTACCTCTCAGTGACCTAGTTCTTGCTAAAGAAGAATAACACATAGTTTACAGTTCTTCACGACTACAAAAGAAACCAGCTGATTTATTCTTTCACATGCTAATTTTCATTAATAATGGTAAAAAAAAAAGTCAACAGAAAAATCAGGTCAGTTCGTGCAAACCGACCAATCCAATTTGGTTTTATAATCATTGGAAAAAGTATTAATTTGTCTTGGTTGCTCACTAGATGCTAGGAAGGAAACTAAACTAGGGATTTAGGTTTTCTTGTTTTTATTTTTAAATATTAATTTGCTTATGTAAAAAAAATTGTAATCCATTTATCATTCATTATAACTTGTCAGGTCAACATCGTTAACAAAAAATAAAGGTTCAAATATTTTATTGTAAATTTTAAAATTAAGACTGAGTATAAAATTCAATAAAATTTAAGGTTCTTTTAATTAACCCTTAGAAAATTATGGATTTAACGCTCAGAAAACATCCAACTTTTTTTTTTGATGAATGGTAAAATTGTATTCATCAGTGGCAAAAATAAATACATCAGCACAGGGGCATACCCCAGTCATAAAGACATTGGGAGGAAAGGCAACATAGCCCAATCCAGGAGAAAACCCACCAAAACCACAACAGCAGAGCCCGGATACATCCATAAAGACCCAAATCAACAAAAAGCCTAGCAACCCACTAAAAAAGGACACCGGTTGGCAATGCCATAAAATCATAATCATTAAGTAAAAGAACGACAGCTTGTAGGAGCAAACGACAGCATCCGCACAGCCCAATCCTGCAACAGAAAAAAAACGACGTCGGATGCATCCCAAATATCAGTAAACACCAATATTCAAAAAGAAAGACGACGACATCCAAGAACCAATAATCCTCGTAGCGTCCCGCCTTAAAAAAAATTAACCTCCCAGCATCACAAACAAGCTCATCCCAGTGAATGTACCAATACAGGAGTCCCATAGAGAAAACCATATCCATCCCTCACTTCCCAGATAGCCTCCCCAAGGTTCCCAGCACATCCATAGACACAGACAATCTTTGCATGGAAGGGGAATCCCAGGAGGTGATTGGAAGAGACAAGGAACTAAAAAGAATTGAGGACTCATAATGCAACAACACGATACATACACCCCTGCCCGAAAGCCACCTCCAAATGAACAGTATTCGCAGACCAAAGAGAAGATTAGAAGCATATTAGATCCGGAGGATAAAGCCTATATAGAACCTGATACATAGTAGTTTTAATTTTCGCCTCCATGTCCATCCTGCTCACCAGTGCACCTTCCATTTGTACCAAGTTGCGGCAGTTCCAAATGGTGTAAACAGTGGTCATAAGAGCAAGGCGAACCGCTTTGCTCTTGATTAGTGCACCCGGATAGTCTTTGCGAATCCATTTCAAAGCGCTGGAAAGTGTAGTCATAGAACGCGATACTCCCAACCAGCAGCATATGGATGTCCAAAGCGCACTAGTAATCGGGCAAGCAAAGAAAAGATGGCTGATAGTCTCCTCCGTTGACCTACAAAACCCACAATATTTGTCAATGTCAAGGAAATGCAAATTATCCTTTGTCGGAAGTCGACCACGGGCACTAATCCAAACTATGAAAGAGAACTTGGGTGGGATGTAATTTTTCCAAATAAGAGTCATCCATGGTTTGTGGGATTGAGCCACTCGTAGCATATCATAGAGCTTTTGAGAAGAAGGCCGCTCATGTATACAAGCTTTGTGCACTCCCCGGATGGCTTCAGTCACACCTCCCCATTTGTCCGCTAAATTGTCACGAATACTCACCAATTTTTTCATCAATGGTGAATCTCGGTTATGAGGCTGCCACTCCCAAATGGACCGTCCACGAAGATATTCCTCATGGACCCAGCGAACCCACATAGAGTCGACTTTAGCATGAATATTCCAGAGGACTTTGGCCAAAAGCGCATTGTTCCAAACCAGGACATTTTTCAAGCCCAAACCACCCTCCTCTTTTGGCGAACACACCGTATCCTAAGCTACCCAAAAATGCTTGCCTCCCCAGAAGAAAAGGCGACAAATCGCCGTAATCCGGTCCATGACAGCAAGGGGAAGAGGAAAAGATTGCAACCAAAAGGCAAGAACCCCCTGTATTACGGAATTGATCAGCTCACATCACCCCGCATAAGATAGCAACTGTCCCTTCCAAACCGTGAGGTAGCTTTCAACCACATCAATTAAAACTGAAAATTGTGCCACGATACTCTCAAAGGGGCAAGAGGGACCCCAAGGTATCGAATAGGAAACTCCCCCAAAGGATAACCAACAAGCTGCCTAAGGCACTCCTTTTCATAGCCATGAACACCGGCAATATAGATGGAAGATTTCTCAATGCTCATTTTTAGGCCAGTCACAGACTCCAGGTGTTGCAAGGCGTCTACAAGAATACCCAATGAGGGTCGATCAACGCGGCTGAAAAGCATCAAGTCATCCGCAAAAGCAAAATGGGAGAGTTTTAACTTCTGGCATTTCGGGTGGAAACGAAAATTAGGAGAAGCCGTCTTACATCGCAAAAGGTGGGAAAAGTACTCCAAATCAAGGAGAAAGAGTGTCGGCGACATGGGATCCCCTTGGCGTAAGCCTCGTCGACCATGGAAATGGCCATATAGTTAGCCATTGAGTGAAATTGAATAAGACGCAGAAGACACACACTCCATAACCCATCCGATGAACACCTTTGGAAACCCAAGGCACACCATCATATGGTCTAAGAAATGCCAATCTAGAGTATCATAGGCTTTGGTAATGTCCACTTTCAACATACACCTTGGAGAAATCCGCTTCCTAGAATAACCCCGAACCAGTTCTTGGGCCAAAAACACATTATCAAACATCGAACGGCCAGGAACAAAAGCAGCTGGGGCAGGGTCAGTGATAGATCCTACAACTTGCCACATACGGTCATTGAGGATTTTTGTAATGATTTTGTAAACAACATTCAAGCACGCAATGGGACGGAACTCCTTAACTGTTGAAGCAGAGGGAGCCTTCGATATTAAAGTGAGAACAGCGTGGTTGAGCTGTTTGAGAAGACGCCCCGAGTTAAAGAACTCCTGAACTGCTAATATAACATCTCCTCCTATAGTAGCCCATTGTTGCTTTAAAAACGCTGAAGAAAAACCATCCGACCCCGGGGTTTTATTATCACCGATGTCAAACAAAACATGCTTAATCTCCACCGCACTTACTGGCGATGTAAGAAGTAGCCGTGTTGAATCATCCAAAAGAGGGCCCCCTAGCAATGTTTTCATCAAGTCGTCCTAGAGGGCCAGCTGATCCAAGAAGGTCTTGATAATACTTGACAAAGCACTATCCAACTTTAGCTAAAGAGGTGGTAGAGGAACCATCATCCTTTACTAGATAGGTGATAGTATTCTGTTTGCTTCGCTTCTTGGAAACGACATGGAAGTACTTAGTATTTTTGTCCGCCTCCATAAGATGAGTACATTTTGCTTTCTACTGAAAGAACAGATGCTCAGCTTCTATGAGGAAACCCGCAACCTTCCTCTGCCGTAGCATGGCCTGATTTAATTCAACATTGTCCGGGTGAGCAATAGCTGCCTCATAAGCATGCTGGAAATTCTCTTGGGCAGTCCGAGCTTGATGCATGATGTTCGCAAAAGCGTGTAAGTTTAGCGACCTTAAGGATACTTTCAACCCTTGCAACTTCTTGCATAAGATAAACTGAGCAAACCTCAAATACTGTCGACTCCATGCACTGGCCAAGACCGAAGGGAACATTGTGTGGAGCATCCACATATTGAAGAATTTAAAATATTTCCGTCACCAAGCTCCATACCACTAATGGAGGCCACAAAAGGACAATGGTCGGAATCGGGGGGCATTGGGGGAAAGTGGGCTGAACAATGTAAATCAATAGAAGTCCAAGTTTGGTTGAAGAGGACGCGGTCAAGTTTGGCCCACATCAACTTCTTGTTCCAGGTGCAAAAGTCCCCACGGCTAGGAACATAACTGAGGGAGACACGAAAATCCAAAAAATCCTGTAAGACATAACTCGAAGGCGACACGCAGCCAAGGCGTTCTTTAGCGGAGCAAGCACAATTGAAATCGCCAAGGAGTAACCAGGGCTGATGACTATGAGACATGAGTTGCTGAAGTGACTACCACAACGTCCGTCGCTCAGTGACACTGTAAAGCCCATAGATCACCAAAACTACAAAGGAAAATCGGGTAATTAGGGAATGAACCTCCACATGTATGAACTGATCACCAATCGCTAGAATTATGCAATCATAAGAAGTCAGATCCCACAGGATACATATGCGCCCATCGGGGTGATAATCAAAATTATGGCAAGAATTCCATCCAACAAACCGATGCTTCATCATGAGCTGAAGACTAGCATCCGAGAGCTTTGTTTCAGTCAGGCCAGCAAAAGAACATTTATGTTACTTCAGAAGAGAAGCAACACTTCTTTGTCGCGGGGCAGAATTTAAGCCCCGGACATTCCAGCAAAACAAATTCATGATTTCGGAAGAGGAGGGCAACCCCCTCCCACCCCCTTCAACTTAGGAGCACTACTCCGAACAGCAGCCCGAGAAGGGCCAACACCGATACCCTATTGTGCAACCAACTCAGTGTTACCGAGGTTACACCCTATCATGTGGGAAGACTGAGCATTAGGCTCCGGAAAATTTAGAGGAGAAGAAGTCGAACGAAATTCAAAAGTGCTGTTACGCTGATTCATAGACCCTTGTTCCCCCACATCTTGGATCGGGGCTAACTTCTGGTCTTGTGCCAAATTCTGTGCAGGGGGGACATTAGCATCTGAAGGCATGACGACAGGTGGGTTCGCTAATGCAACACATGCAGCCAGCTCCTCAGTGACATCTGCTGCAGTGGGAGGGCCAACGGGGGTCAAAAGTGAAACATGCCCAGGGTTGGGGGTAGCATCAGGAAGGTGCCCCTCCTCCGAAGAATTACCCTTCTCCAACATGTTAGTAGCCTTTGCAATCCCCCTGGAATGATTTTTAACACCAGTAGTAGCCAAACCACTCTTACGTTTGGCATTCCCTTTACAAACAAAAGGCGAATGACCAAAACGAGAGCAATGACAGCAAAAGGCCGGGTAAGTCTCAAAATGAACCTGCTGTTGGAAGGATACACCATGAGGGAGTTGAACTTCAAAAGCAGTCACAGGGGGCTTAGAAATGTCAATCTCAACCAGTAACCGTGCAAAGCCCAGCCTAGACTTGGTATTAGTCACTTGATCAGTGCATATAGGCTTCCCCACCCAGGAGCCAAGCTTGGACAAACCCCGCTCCGTCCAGGCTTCCAAGGGAATAGCTGGGAGCTGTATCCATACCGGGACATTCATAAATTCCCTGTGATTGAAAGTAAACCCCGAAGACAGCTTCTTCAAAATGAGCGTCTTCCCAAACATGACATACGGACCACCAGATAAGATACTCAAGCGATCCTCCTCGGACGCAAACTGAAAAATAAGCCAACTGCTACTATGCGGAATCAGCTTACACTTCGCGGGCCATGAAGCCATTAGCTGTTCAAGAGCCTTCATCCCAGGGAAAGGCCCTATAAAGCACCCTACCAAGCAATACCCCCATTCTTGCTCAAGATTCAATACGTCTTCTGAACCGAGAGTAACCTTGTCTTTCATTGGTAGGCATTGCAGTTTCAGGCCCTTATTGAGGTCACGATTGCTGTGGAAGAGGCTAGCATAGGACTTCGTTTCTATCGTTCCACCATTTCCCTCTTGCGGAGTTTTTTCAAACACCGGTTGGGCATGCGGCCCAGCGGCCAAACTTGCAGAGTCAAGAGTGACAGAAACCTCCTTTTCCCTTTCCGTTTCAATGATCTGGCTCGAATCCTTACTCCCCAAATCAATCTCCTCATCAGCTGTGGAGGCATCCTCCTCCCCCAGCTGACGGGAACAAGCAGCAGTACACACAGAGGATGGGTTCAAACACAAACCAGGAGAGTTTACCTGCTTCAGACTGGTGGGTTGGAAGCAATCTGCCGTTATATCAATTCCTTTAGGTCGCCAGCACCCCATGGCGCCACGCCGGCACCCCAACAGTATACCCCCCTTTGCAGGAGTATAAAATCTCTTTCGCGTCCCACCCTCCACAATTTTCGAAGTAATGCACGACTTGAGCTCGTATGCGGAAGTCCAACAGTCGGGTGCGGGAGAGCCCTGAACACTGCAGGACCCTAGACGCCCACCCTAGAGCCACTCCAACCTGAAACCAGTGATAGGGCAAAACCAATGTCGCAGCAGTCAAGAACCCGACAGCCCTAACCAGACAGGAGACACGGGCTTGAACCCAAAAGTATTCACCAAAACAAAACACTGCAGGACTGTTGACTGATAATAGGTAAAGGAAACCTACAACCATCAACACCAGTAGAACCACGCCGCAGGAGAAGAGACAAACCCAACAATGTGTTCAGCAAACCAAGAGCAAGAGACACCTAGTGAGAGAGACCAAAACAAAACACCGCAGGATTGTTTTCTTGATTTGTATCTTATTCAAGAAAACATCCAACTTGCCAACTTACCGTGGTGCCTTTGCTGCTCACGCTCCCAATGGCATTAGGATTTTATTTTTCCATGATTTAAGATGAAAACTCTAGCTTCAGACCTATTATCTATTTATTTATTAGTTTCAATGATAAATTACCAAGTATCCCAAATATATTCAACACAACTGCTACACTTTCCTTTTGTTGCGTTTTACTTGCGAATCCATGTTGGTACAAAGCAACTTTTGGTTTTAGAAAATTATGCAAGACAACAATTGGAGCAGTTGATTTCCAAATCAAGCAGTAATTAGAACTCCACAATTTCTATATTTATAACTTGAGCCAACTTTATCAGTATTAAAAAATGGTAAGAGTCCACCAATAGAACATTCTGCGAAGAAAACACTCGCCTACAAGAACCCCAGATATTGGCTCCACCAACATATTCAACTACGGGGTAAAATAATATGAAAAAAAAATTTTCCCGTGTCTTAACTTTAACAAGAATCTTGTCACTGTTCAGCAACCCTTACTAACTGTAGAATTATGATAAAAAAAAAAAAAACAATAATGCACGCCTCTCCTCCCTGTGCAGTAGGTACAGTGAGAACAAAAATGCCAGAAATAACCTTTCAGCTTGGATTCAAGCACCTTCAACAATAAAAATAATTCAGAATTACAAGTCAAGTGAACAAAGCTTGTAACTTTTCCAAATATAAGACGGCTAAGTAACCAGGTGAATGAGTACCAGTAAAATTGGAAACAGCAGTGCTGATATTTGTGCATCAACTGCTTCCCTTCTGCTTTAGGGTGATCTTATCTCCCAGGCTGAGTGCAATCCCCTGGGTCTTACTCCTTATCCTAATATATCCACTGAGCTTCCCACCTGACTGTTTCTCGATGCTTACATTTACCAGGGCATCCTCTCCAAACACACTCTTAGCATACAAGTTAGCTGCCAGAAATCCGCACTCACCATCCAATGCAGCCCTGAAAAATCATCAAATATTAGATCAAATAGTGCTAGTGCTTAGATAAATAAATGAGAAATGGGAGAAATGTCTACAAAAACTTAGTCGTGTTAGTTATGGGCATGTATAAAGTATGCTAATAAAACTTACGGTGCAGTGAGACAGTTCATATTGGTTGATTTGATGATGTGGTCAAGAAATTCCTTCTCTTCCTGAATTGTAGTGTTAACAGCAACCTGAAACACAAATTACAAAAGCCTCCAAGTTATAGTAAGTTAATGTTGGGAGTACGAAACTAAAGTCTCTATAACTGCCAACCTTCTTGTCTTTCACTTCAACAATAATGCACATCTTGTACAAGATGTAACATTTGAACATTGACTTGAAATATGACTAAAGTAACAACTAAATGTAACAATAATATTGAAAAAAAAAATCCATCATCGTCAACGTCCAAAGTACCTTGTTTTCCCATTCAAACTCCGCCCACATAGTTCTGAAAGCTGCATCTGTACAAACTGCTGGAGAAATATAGTCCATAATATCAATGTGTATGTCATTGAGGACAACAACAGTCCGCTCAAGTACATTGGATGTCTCGTACACAATATTCCCGAAAATAACACCAGTCTCGGTTGAAGACACCTTGATGTTAGCCTTTATTTGCTTGCTTGATTCTGGAGCTAGAGTATAATTTTGAGGGCGTTCAACAAGCTTGAGATCACCCATGGTTGCCAATTCCAAACACAGGTTCTGAAGAGTCTCCTTTGTCCTGTTGATAACTGTAACATCAAGTACAATGTCATAGAGATGAACAGTCACATATGCTTCGGCATAAACAGGATCACTAAAACCAGTGAGTTGAAGGATGCGATTAAGCTTATTTGCATCATCCCCATCCTTAATGAACTCCCCAGTAGCACGTTTCAAATCGTCTTGAACTTCATCTTCCAACTCCAGCTGGCTCATACCCTGAAAATTAGATGAAGTTTGACACCATAATATGAAACCGAATTTTACGACAAATCCTTAGAAACCAATCAAAGTTTGGGTGGATTAGTCAAATTATAACATTTAAGATGCATAAGACCTGATTAAGATAGTCAAACTAAATAAGAGTGAACTGACAAAGTGCAAGCTACCAACAAACAGAACTACAGAAACCACAAATCATTGTCCAACTAAGCAAACCCTCACTGACCTTCCTGCTCTTCAAATGATAGAAGTCAATGAGGTCATCTGGCTGTGAATGAGAAACTTGGGCCTTCGCCTTTTGCTCCTCGGTTTCCCTCAACTGTTTCTCTGAAAGCATCTTTACAAAACTCTGACGACAAGATTGCAACCATATCTTTCTGATCTCATCACCAGTATTGCACAATAATCTTATACAAAGTAGTATTCTATCATAAGAATCACTATCAATTGGATGCGGCAGAACTGGAGATTGGCCAAGTTGTAGCATAGAAACCATTATCAACAGAGCCTGCGTGGATGCTTTATTCACTTCAACTTTAGAAGTCTGCACCTCTTCCATTCTCAGAACAAGCTTTGACATCGTGCAGGCCACAACAGCTCCAAGGAAAAAATCACCAGTGAGAAGAAGGGATCTCAAGTTTCCAGAAGACATTGATCCCTGAACAATAGTAGGTGGTGAGAAAGCAGTTTCAGAAGCAGCACTCTGTGTTGCGTAAGTCCCATCAGAAAGTATAGCTGGTCTTCTTGAAGAAACATGATTTGAAGTAACAAGTTGAGGCTTCTTAGAAGCATCAGTAGCTTCGGGTTCTTCTGAAACTGAATAAAATGGTAACTCTCCAAGGCACTGCTTAATGGCTGCTATGCCACTCTCAACTTCAGAAAGGGACAGACAATACTCTCCAATAATCCACAGCGCACAAGAGCAAACTCTTGCAGCTCGTATCTGGTAGAAAGTATCCAGCAGCCTTGTTATTATTGAGACTCTAAGTTTAGGGTTGGTTTCAATTATTTCTCGTACAAAAACAACTACGTCCATAGCAGAAGCAACATTGCTGTCTCCTAGGAAATCCATCAAGAGATGGACCACTGTGCTAGCCACCTCTGGGAACTTAACAGCACAAGAATGGATGGATTGAATAAGCATTTGTCTGTACTCACCGTTCTTCTCAAGCTCTCCACCCTGAGTCTTAACAACTTCCTTCTTCAACATAAGTACAACTTCATTGATGTTGCGTGGCGTGATCAAATCAAGAACAATATCAAGTGTCTTCCTCTGGATGTCAAGATTTGGGCTGGACAGTGCCCTGAGAACATCCATAACCATATCAACCATTACATCTCTATGTGATGCCTTGAGCTCAATCAGCCGATCAAGGACAATAAGTTTTACATTGTTGTCACTCTGAGAAAGAAGAAGCTGGCAATAGGTATTGGCTGCAGCTCTAATAGCAGTGGGTGCAGAAGATAAAGAAACAAGTGTGCCAGCACATTCATAAATAACTGCACTAGAAGGAGCATTCAACAAAGATATAATGATCTTTATGTATCTCCCCTTCTCCCCACGATTAGTTCTACAGACTTTCCGGATCAATTCCAACACAACCATCTGAAGCAATTCACCCCAATCAGAGATCTTGTCAACATGAGTCAAGAGGTAATTAATGGCTCGATCTTGTGCACAATTAAAGAGCATGAGAAATGCATTCCTCTTAGCTGATTGATCTTGTTCTGTTGACAGAACTTTCTCAATCATCTCAGGTGCATCAGCCAAAAGCTGCTCACCCTGCGGAAGTTTATATATGGACATAACAGCTAGAATAGCATTCCTCCTGATATAAGGATGCCTATGCTCCAAATTCTGCAAAACTGATGGGATTAGAGGCTCAATTATTTCAGTCTCATTTAAGCGGCAAAGAAATCGCAATGTAACCCCACGAATGTATTCATTGGGGTGTTGAAGATTGTTCCTCAAATTTTGGCATATCAAGATCATTTCTGGTAACACCCTACCCTTGGCATCAGTTTTGTCAATTATCTCCAAATAGAGGAGCAAGAGCTTTTGGACTGTGTGGTCCTCAGAAGGCAAGACATATCTAACAATTGTAATGAAAAGCTGAGGCAAAGTTTCACCATTCAACAAAAGACTGACTGCTTTCTTCATTGCATCAATCTTTGCTGGCACATCATTGCCTTCAAGAGCTTCCTTAATCTCATTCGCCATTGCCGGCGTTCCTTTGTCAAAGTGAACAAGCAATGTACAAGACTTCTCCATCGCCTGCTGTTTTCTGGTAAAGTAATGCAATAAATTAAGGTTCGGAGAAAAATAAACTATTTACAAGTACAACGGTAAAAAATAATTTGTAAAAAAAATATATGTAAAAAGACACTGGATGCATACAAAATATGAAGAAAGCAAATGCACTTAAACAATAAGGAAAGCAAAGCTTCATAGATGAAACACTTCAAATAATGTTAACAAAAGAATGCAGGAAAAGTAAGAAATGCTAACAAAAGAATGCAGGAAAAGTAAGCCCCAAAAAAATTTAATCTCTTAAGCACAAAGTAAACAGTAATTCTTAGGAGTTCCAACCCTCACAAAATCCGTAGTTTGTGACCATATTTAACAGTGGGCAGATCTTTCCATAAGCATGTAATTCACATTTATCTGAAAACGGACTAATTCTAAAGAGAGATAAGAGTTGGAATTAGCAGTAAATGCGCCTAAAAGCTAGCAACGATATCAGATCTGAGACTATAAGTCAGAGTTACAACCTAAGAACTTTGATTTCTTCAACTCATGGACATGTCCAGTAGATCAGCTTCATGGACATGAAATCACAATGTGTCTTACAAAGACAAACCCCAATAATGTCGTCACCACTTTTATCCACTAGTTCTACAGCAAATGACCAATTGAAAGAGCGAAAAGACTCCCAATCAGATCAGATACCGATTCAAAACCTAAATTCAACGGCATGAACAACAACAAACAATCCAAAACAGCTAAAAAAATGTATTTGGTTGGCGAGGAGAAAGAAAGAAACAGT
>JANVCQ010000006.1:16976170-16988670 GCA_025531925.1 Erythroxylum plowmanianum | reverse complement strand
TAATTTCTTAATTACATTATAATTGATAAACTAACATCAATATAATACTATATATTTTTTAACAATATTATATATATATAACTATTTTTTATATTTTTTGTTTTCCATCTTTGCTCGATACATTTTTTAATCTAACTAAATAAATTGTATACTCAAAATCTTAACAAATCCACGATTCATATATACTTCTTGTTGATATTTTCTTCAAAAATTTAAACATACTTATACTTACATAATAGCTATGCTTAAACAACAATTAATTAATATTTTTCAGATGATATTAAACACTTAATGTTTCTAATTATTTAATCAATTAATTTTTATTTACCCTTCATATTAATTATTACTAACTTATACTATTTTAGCCCTTAATTAATAAAAATCTTAATTAATAACAAAACATTTTTCATTTTTATATTCTATCTTTTATATTTTTGATATAATATTTATAAATCTAACCCACTAAATTAAGTGGGCATTATCACTGCGCATGGCGCAGTTTTACTCTACTAGTATGTTAATATTGGAATACACTAGCGGAGGTGGTTACTGATGATGACTTGAAACCAATGCCAAAACACCACAAAGTAGAGAACCAATGAAGGGTGATTTCTACCCATGACTTAAGTTGGATGGCGAGGCAACTCTGCATCGACGAAGCTGGCATCTTAAGTGAGGGCGACATCCAAAGGTAAGACGGCGGTGAAGCAAAAGTAGAAACATAATTATATGAAAAAATACACGTCTCGCTTTATGGAAGAGTGTATAGTGCAGATATGAACTAATTGGTTGTTTTTATACCAATATTAATTTTATTGTAAGTTTACGGCATAACTGTAGCTAGCATAGATAAGTACGGATCAAATCCCATAAAGACAATGATTACCAGTAATTATCGTTATCCTTTTATCTAGTTTATGAATTGAGTGATGGTTTTTAATTAAAATTAATGCTAAGACAAATAAACTAAAGTAAGAAACAATAATGAGAAAGAAAAAGGAAAATTACTTAGAAAATAATCAATATCAAGAATTAGTGCCTAATGGATGAATCCCCCTAAAACTATTAGATAATTAATCTTTTATTATGCAATTATTGTATTAACTACTAGACCATAAAAATTCCTATTGTGCGCTAATAACTCACTTGAGACTACTAACAACTAATCTTTGGTTTATCAACTAAATTATTCATGTTAAAGTTTATAAGATTGCTTTACTGATTTGTGAATTTCATTATTAGGTTTGGCCCTAATTCATAGTATTTTTGTCAACATTTCTTTATGTTTGCAATCAACCTTTTCCAATTACGATAGATTTATTCATACACATGATTGCTTAATCTCTATATTATGAAATCATATTATTTACCAATATTTTGGATCTATTAGAACATATATTAAATACATAATTGTATCACAATAGATCAATCAAAACAATTGCATTAAATAAAAGAATTAAAAAATATTATTATCCCAACTATCATCACACCTAGAAATTAAAAATGTTTAGTAACACATGATAAAAAATGAAATCAAACATAAACAGGAAGAAAAAAGAATAGAAAATAAAGAATTCATAGTTATAAATCTCCCTTCTTTTCTATTGAATGTTCTTGTAAGATAGAGGTTTGATGTTATAATCTATTAGATATGTCGATGATTTCTTCATGTTTTTCACTTCTTTGAATAAATATTATCCCTTTTGAATGATCTCCACGTTTGGAATCACCTTTATAAATTTGATTTCCTCATTTGCCTTTGCTTACGTCTTTTTATAGTAATTTTTAGGGTTTTTGGGAGATACACGATTTGATACTCGATCATGTACTAGATCATGCATATCCCAAAATATTCAGAATTCAAGTATCTACACGGGCTGAATAACATACACGGCCATAGACACATCCTTACATCCTTTCTTTGCTTCAAATTGTCATTTTATGTCACATTGTGATTCGAATTCTTCTCCTTTTAGTCCATAAAGGCAATTATAACCTATAAATGCACTTAAGAGTAAATTAAGTACCAAATATATAATAAAAGTATAAAACATTGAGCAAAAATATCAAATATTAGTGTATAAATATGGTCAAATATGCACCTATTAAATATCCTTACATTTAAACTTTTGTTTGTCCTCAAACAAATCAGAATCAAATTATAAATTTTACAACAATTATCCTTCACTAACCTTAAAACCTGTCTATTAATGTTATAAATCATCATGTTGTATTGTGCTTGCTAAATAATTAATTATGAAAATAAAATGATAATGAAAACTAAAACATATATAAAAATATTTAATAACTTAATACCAATGAATAAATAAAGAAACAATAAAATAAAGAAATAATTAGAAAATAAACTAATAGTCTAATTAATCTCAAAATTAAAATTAGAACTAAGCTAACCTAATTGTTAAATTACAAACTTTTAACCCTAAATTTGAAATCAAAATCCTAATTTCACAATTACACAAATTTGACCAAATTAACATTAAATTCATGCAAGTGGAAAAATTACCAAGCAATTAAACACAAAGACATTTTTGATTGAAAAATCCATAAATCATACAAAATCCCTAATTAATCATGTATAAACAAGTGAAAGTAATAAGAAAACTTACTTGGGTGTTGCTAATTTGGCAGAAAATGCAAAAGCTAGGACTGGAGAAGGAGGGGGTGACGATGGGAGTGAGTGAAAAGAGAGAGAAAAAATGAAAGTGCTAAGGCTTTTTAAGAAGGTCATGGATTTACACGATCTGATACACGTCAATGTATCAAACCATATATGTCACTAAATCACAACTTTTACATGGTTTGGTACATGATCGTGTATCAAAACGTGTAAAACTACACTAACATATCTGAAGGACATGTACTCTCTATGAACTTGTGCAACTTTCAAATTAGATGACAAATGTTAAATTAGTCATAATTTATATAATAACTAGAAAGTTACTTGCTTATACTTGACAATTACCTTTATTATCTCCTAAATGTCAAAATTTTCTCATTATAACAATACTTAATGATCGGGTAAGTTTTAATATGAACCCTTAATATTCTGCAAATGCACTATTCGTAGCGTAGTATTAAAAGTGTCGATCTCACGAGGAAGGAGAGTAATCTAATCTTAAAAATCTAAGGCTAAAAAGATATGAAAATGAAAATAAATAATGCAACGGAAAGTAAATACGAGAATTGAATTCAACCAACTAAATTAGAAGTTAAACACAAAGGAATTAACAATTGAGCAACAAGCAAACATAATAGAAATTAACTAAAGAATTTACCAAGTTACGAGAAAGGGGATTTTACCTATTATTAATGCTAACCTAGCCGATTATGTGTTAATGCGGTGTCGGTTCCAGATGATTCTATGGCTGATTACTCTCCCTCAAGTTATAACCATTAAATCCTAATTAGATTATGAAATTTGTAATCTCTCAATTAACAAAAGACTCACAACCTAATTAGATCTAAAGCACTCTAATAATCTATCGAGTCTCACACGAGATCTCTCTTCGCACAATTACCGATATGATTAATTACGGATTCTATTTAATCACCTAACTCTTATTAATCTGATCCAATCATTTTTATCCAGTTCACCCTCTTAGTTTATTACCGAATTATGCAAGAAAAGCAACAAATCACAATACCTAATTCAAATAACACAAAATCAACTCGGATAATATTAAATGAAAAATAAAATCCTAAAGGAGAGTTAGAACATCATCATCGTTCTACCATCTATCATCATACAATCTATCGTAAGAGATAGAACATCATCATCATTCTACCATTTATCATCATACATTCTATTGTAACTTTATACATGAATAAAATTGAAACGAAAAGGAAATAGAAACTTAGAATGGACAATTTAAGAAGGCAGCAATGTTGAAAAACCTCCTGATCTAGGAAGCATATTGAGGTCGTTTCTTCTTCCTCCTTCTTCCTTTTCCTCCTTTCTTTCTCTTCCTCTTTCTCTCTTTAGGGTTTCCAAAAGTGGGTGAATGAAGACTCCCTTTTTTGCTCATATCATGTTCTTCTTATAGGGTTTTCTATTTATGATAACCTAGGGTCTTTTTTGAGGTCGAAAAAGTCCCTTGAAAACTTAAGTCTGGAAGCTTCCTTTGTGTTTGTCTCGATGAATAGGCCATAATCGTGGCCCTTGAGTAAGATTTTTGTCATGATCGTGGCAAGCAGGCCACGATAGTGGGCCAATCCTAGTGCTTCTATCACAATTATAGCCCACCTGCCGCGATCGTGGGTCTATGTTATGGCCCGAGTTTCCTTTGAAACTTCTCTATTTTTTGATATTGACCCTGAAACACTAGCAAACACATCAAGGTACCTTAAAAACTTAATATTTAAGCTCAAAAGCTTGTACTAACCCATAAAACATAATTAACAAAATAACATGATTCTAACCTAAACAGATACTAAATGATTGAATTAACGACTAAGCGCATATCAATCTATGTCTTAAAACATAATGTAATTTACACTTATCAATATCCCTACACTTAAACATTTCCTTTTCCTTAAACAAATAAAACAACAAACAACACAAAAGCACTCAATGTAATAATGAGGCAATGACTTTAACTTCACAAAAAAAATTTAACTCTAAACACAATCATTCAAATTGTTCCAAATTATTAACATGCAAAATCCAAGTCTAGGAACTCTGGACTAAATATACATATTAATTAAAACTTAAATGTCAATTTGATTCACCCCTTTTTATTATAAACACACATTAATAATTATTTGGTCAACAAAACTTTGTAACTAAGCCCAAGTATGTTTTTATGAAAAGATAAGCTACTTACAAGTTAGGTATGTTTTTATTAGAAAATATTGATTTTTTGTTACTTTTTGTGGACATGGACCTAATATTTTTACATAGAGGCAAATATTAGTGATGAATGTCAATTTGATTACTCGACTAAGTCATGCTTTTAGTAAGTTACTTGGTTAGAATGTCATTATAGTCTTTTGACGTGAAGGCACACATTTGTGATGCATGCCAATTCGGTTACTTGACTACATCACGTTCTCAACTAACCACTAGCTCTATTCATAAGGCCAACAGAATAGTTATTTATTTAAAATTTACAAACGCTTCTTTTAATGCCTACCTTGTTGCTTTATCTACTCGTTTTTATTAAAAAACTAGCAAAGCTACTTAGTCGAAAGACCTCAAATTATGAATGAATGTGACAAATTATTGGGTGATAAACTAACATTGAATCCTAATTAATGTGCATATTTTAGCCAAAGAACCTAGATTACTAATTTCGTGAGCTAATGACTCTTCACAACTTAGTATATTGTGTTCAAAAATAAATCGATTTTGTTCGATCTAAGCCCTTGATACATTCACACAATTCACAATATGCAACCTAAACACATTAACATAACAATATGCAAAATTAACACTCAAAGCAAAACACACAACCCTCCCCACACTTGAACAACACATTGTCCTCAATGTGAGAAGGAGACAAACAAATACCTGTGGAAGGGGAATAACATAAAATAAAAATAAATACTAAATTTAAAAGAAAAAGGTTTAGAAACAAAACCTTATAGTGACGAAGGTGATGATGGTGAGGGAGGCGGTAGTTGCATACCTTGAGCCTGAAAATACCTATGGATATGTCTAAGCTCTTGGCTCTAGAGTCTTTGTTCATTTTCCATCTTCCTTATTACCTTAGAGTTTTTAGCTAAAGTATTTGTCAAAGTTTTGGTGTGATCATATATTAATATCGGTACTTTCTTTCATCCCAATTCTTCTTATGCATCTTCCTTCCCAGACTTCTTGCTAGTCAAATCCCCTTCTTATTGTTGCTGAGCGTTTGAACTTGCTTGACTAGTGATGATCTTAATGTGTGTTTTGACACTAATATCCCAAAGTTTCATATTATGAGACTTCAGGATTTCAGCTCGCCACAGATCATAATGGTTCATAAATTCAGGACTATGGACCGTGAATCTATTGCTCTCAACTCTGTAATAATTAGCTATAGCCGAAACCAAATAACTCATTCCTAAGTTATTGCTCCTCTTACGTCGAGTAGCAATAATTATGTTGAAGAAGTGGGTGGTTATGCAAATTGGGATGTTGTGATCCATGCACCATAACAGGAAAAGTTTCTTCATCAAACACTTGTTAGTTCCATCTTATCAAAAACATATTGACATATATATTTATGCAACAACAAATGTTTGTGGCTTTTGACAATGTTGTTATGTGCATTCTTACCATCGAAGCACTCTAACCCAATTAATTTAGCCCAGTAAGGGGTGACACAGAAATCTTCGTGCTGATTCACTATGGATAATTCGGGGAACCCGTAAATTTTATACAAAATATCATAATTAAGCTCATAAGGTTGTCCCTGTAACCTAAACTACAATTCCTTATGGTTATTGGATTTGAACTAAACGGATTTAAAGAAATATAGGGTTAGTTCTTCGTAAACTGGAAATTGAACATGAATAAATTGTCCCCAATGAATTCTCTACTAGATTCTCAACCTTGTCTCTCAACTTGACTCTATCTAAAGTCTCAAAATGGAAGTACTCAGGAATCATAATTTGTTTATTGTGAAGGAAGTGAAAGCGATTACCTTCCTAATATAAGAAGAACGGAAAAAGCATTCTGTAATTCGTTGCCCTATCTCTTTTGCCACGGCCTGATACTTAGGTCTTTCCCTTAGATTGGGTGCGTTTAACAATCTGCTTGATTCATGTCCCCATTAGGAATGAGAGTGTTCAAGAGCTGCACAAGTAATGGAGTTAAGTTTAGGTAGAGGGAAGAGAGAGCCATTGAATGTCTTATATGTAGAGAGAGAGTTTAAATGAAAGTGATGGAAGAAATGAGGTTAGAATTGAATACATAGGTGAAGGGAGGGCAATTTTGTAAAAAAAAATGGAAAACATATGCTTGTAATGCCCTGTTGCAGGCCACAATCATGGCCTTCAATGATTTCACCAAATTTTGATTTTTTTCATCTTTCCTTTTTATACACACCCCCTGAGATCCTTCCCTAACTTCTTTTTAGCACTATGACCTCATTATACTTTCCTTTCCGATCATCTTTATCAAAATTAATGCCCTACTCTTTCACAATATTTATTTGAAACCGAAACAACCTAATTACATAATTCAAACTATCAAAAATCGAGGAAATAACCGATAATTTAAAAACTATGGGTTACCACCCATGTTGTGCTTCTTTTAATGTCATGAGCTTGGCACTCTTCTTTACTCAAGGGGGTTTAAGAAAATTCTTCAGTGGTGACCCAGTTTTCAATCTCGTAAAATGTATGCGTGCCACTTAGTTGCTTATACCGCCACCTACATTTTCCTGATTCTTTCTTCTCCTTCTCCTGCTAGATTTATTCTTTTCCAAGGAAAACTTTTGATCATCATTCTTCTCTTTTTCTCCACCAAAATTCGTTCCTTTTATGATGGCCATGGGTTGGAGAGGAACTTTGTCATTCTTGATTACGATGAAAGACATATGTTCCTCTCCTACCTTTAGAATTAACTTACCCCTATTTACATCCATAATTGATCGAGCAGTGGCCAAAAATGGCAATATGAGGATAATTGAGGTTTTCGCGTATTCTTCTATGTCCAGGATGAAAAAGTCTGGGGGAAGGTAAACTTTTCCACTTGAACATGCACATCTTGTATGATACCATTCGAACGATGAACTGAATTATCTATTGTTTTTACTAGTATCTTGATGGGAACTATCTCTCTAAACTTCAATTTTTGATATAAGGAATATGACATTATAGTTATGCTGGCTCCCAAATCAGCGAAGGCTCTTTCCATTTTGACACCCTTCATAATGCAAGGGATATAAAAATCCCTTAGATCCTCCTTCTTTAGTGGTGTCATCAATTTCTTTTCTTCATCCAACTTTGCATCCACCTTTCCCCTTATTGATTCCATTAGTGTAAGTCATGCTTCCAGTTGCTCGACCATGTTTACAACTTTATTCAACTCACTTCCTTAGATTTCCTCATGGCTTTGATCCGGAATGGAATTGGGGTTGGTACTTTTTTGTCTTAGGCAAATTATACCTTACTAGTGGAGAGCCTTCCTTATTCTCTTACACATCTGCCTCCCCCTTGTTCTTGAATGGATTTGACTTTTGTTGTTCTAAAATAGGGCAAGGTTTTATGTTAATACTTCTAGGTTGTTTGTAATTTTGGTTCGCTACTAAAAACCTTCTTATCATCCTTATTCTTGTCCTTCCCTTCATTATCTTTAGCTTGGTGTGATTCTTGATAAGTGTAAATTGTATCATGTTTTAGGGTATAGTTTAATAAATGTTTAGTTGTTAATTCGATCATTTAGTATGTGTTTAGGTTAGAATTGTGTTAAAAGTGTTTTAAGGGTTAGCACAAGCTTTTAAGCTTAAATATTATGTTTTTTAGGTACTTTGATGTGTTTGCTAGTATTTTAGGTCAATATCAAAGAATGGAGCAGTTTGAAGACATTCGAGTTAAACTAGAACTAACAATCTAATAATTCGTAATCAATTATGTTAGCATTAATAATAGGTGAAATTTCCTTTTTCTCAATTGGTAATTTCCTTCAGTTGATTCTTGGGTGTGCTGCAATTTGCTTAATAATTAGTATTTTCATGTTTGATTCTTAACTTGATTGATTGAATTAAATTCTCATATTAGTTTCATTGAATATTGAATTTTTGTTATTTGTTCCGACTTTAGAGTTTAGGATTAGATTAGTTTCCTCCTCTTGGGATTGACTCCTTTGGTATTATACTAGTGAACCGTGCACTTGCGAATTATCGATGGTTAATAATTAAAATTTACACACAACCAAACCACGATCAAGTTTTTGGTATTGTTACCGAGGAGGCAATTAGTTTAATTCTTTCTCACCATATTTTAAACAGAAAAAAGAGAGAGAGAAGCTAGGTATAAAGTAGATGAGTCATCAACGTGGATGTCACCAGACAATAATAGGGAATCTCAAAAGTTGAACGTCAAAAAGAAAAAGAAAAAACAATCATGGAGGGTCTATATTATGGGGAGCAAAGGACTCTTGCGGATTTCAATGAGCCCCAATTTAGTTGAAAAAATAATCATCTTTATTTGAACACGTATACTTCAGGGGCAGCGGAACTACCCACTTTTCTATTAGTATAACAATGAAAGGATTCCCATTGGACATTAAGACTTATTAGGATTTCAGCAAGACAAATCTAGTTCATAGGGTTCCAAATTGGACAAAATCAAGGATAAGCTCACGGATATGGAAGAGACCTAAAAGTGATTAGAAGAGAAGTTTGAGCAAGTAGCAGAAGATCATGCCTCTTCTATTGAAAACTTAGAGATTCGAATGGACCAACTTTCTAGGGAATTTTGTAAGCAGAGTGTGGAAAATTGTCTGTGTAGCATGAAAGTAAATTCAATAGAGTCATGTCAGGCTATCACACTTAGGAATGGGGTAGAGCTAAAAGAACCAATGAGAAATCAAGCTGAACCCACCTTATAGAAGACTAAGAAATCAAGAAAGAGGATGAAAACCCCCATACTATCCACCAGATCTTGGTATACCATGCTTGAACATCAGAAAAACTTTAGTAGATGTCTATGAAGAGAATATTATCCTTTGGATTAGTAATGACCAAGTGACATTCAACATGAATAATGTATTAAAGAAATCGAAGGAAGGTGACTCATTCAGGTGAATTGATGTGTTTGAGTCTTTAAAAGAGTAAAAGGAAAAAGAACAAATGACAACGAACATCGACTTTAAAGAAGCTATGAAAGTATCTATTCGTGAAGCAAAATAAGAAAAATAAAAGGGAGTGACTAAGGAAGAATAAGAACAATGTTCCCTTTTACCAAACAAATTGCTAGGCTTAATAGAAGATTATGGGAGTTTTGTTATTCCTTATTTTATTAACAATTTGTTAGTGAAAAGGACATTACTAAAATTAATTGGTTTTGTCAACTTTATCAATATTGTCCTCCTAATCATTTTGAAATTTTTAGCTTACTTACAAACACCAAATTGATGTTGAATGAGAAGGATGGAAGTAAGCCATTCATAATTGATATAGGTTGAGCTTCCAACGATGCAAGGTCAAGCTAATATCCCTAAATTAGTATGTTTAGTAGTTAGATTTAAATTGTTGTGCAGTTAGGTTTGTTTTAAATTCTAAAATAAGTTTTGAATGATTTGGAATGGTTTGAATTGCTAATTCTTTTACTCTCTTGAATCACTTATAAGATAGGGAAACACTCTCGATGTCAAGCGGATTTGGTCTCAATGCTATTGTCATCACCACCTCCATCACCATAAACGATTTCATGTTTTAATCCTTTTCTTTTCATTTTTTTAGTACTTTTTATACATTTTTCATATATTGTGTTTTATTTCCCCTAGTGTGTTTGTGCACCCTTCTCACGTTGAGGAAAATGTGTTATTCAAGTGTGGAGAGGGTTGGGTGTTTTTACCTTGAGTGTGAATTTTGTATATTATATGATAGTTTGTTTATGTTACATGATGTAAATTGGGTGAATGCATCAACAATTAGGACTTAACGGGATAAATTTAGCCTTAAATATAGTCTTTTAGGTTACGAAGATTTATTAGCTTGTGAAATTAGTGACTTAAGTTACTTAGGGCTAAATATGTTAGTTAATTAGGATACGATGTTAGTTTATTCACTCTAGAAATTTGCCATACTCATTTATAATTTTAGGCTATCAAATAAGTGTCATTATGATTACATTTTCATAAAAATGATTAGCTAAAGTAATAAGGTAGTCAAAATTTTATGTTAAAAAAGATTGTATAATTTTAACTAAAATAACTATTCCGCTGGCCTTCGAGTTATGAATAGAGCTAGTAGCTAGTTGAGAATGTGATATAGCTGAGTAACCAGATCAACACGCATCATAAATGTGTGCCTTTATGTAAAAAGGATATAATGACATTCTAACCAAGCAGCTTAATAACAACATGACTTAGTTGAGTAATCGGATCGAAATTCATCACAAATGTTTGCCTCCGCATAAAAAGACTAGGTTTATGTCCTTAAAGAAAAATCAACAAAAAGAATGTTTTCAATAAAAAACACCAAACTTGTTAGCAGCTTGATTTTTCATGAAAACCTACTGAGAAATAGCTACACTTTTGTTTTGACTAAATGATTATCAATGTATGTGTGCAAGTGATAGAGGTGAATAGACTCAACATTAAAATTTTGATTAATTTCTATATTTAGTCCAAGGTTCTTAGATGCGGATTTCGCTTGTTAATAAGTTAGAATGACTTGAAGGATTATGTTTATAGTTAAATTTGTTTTGCTAAGTTAAAGCCATTGTCTCATTATTGCATATGCTTGCTTTGTGTTTTCTTGATTTGTTTATTGTTCTATTTGCTTGAGGAAAACCAAATATTTAAGTATGAGGATGTTGACAAGTGCAAATTACATTGTGCTTTAGGGCATAGTTTGATATGTGCTTAGACGTTAATTCAATTATTTAGTATGTATTTAGGTTAGAATTGTGTTAGTTTGTTAATTATCTGTGTTTTAATTGTTTTAAGGGTTAGTACAAGCTTGTGAGCTTAAATATTATGTTTTGAGGTATTTTGATGTGTTTGCTAGTGTTTTAGGGTCAATATCGAATAATAGAGGAGTTTCAGAGACATTCGGGCCAAAACAACGGCTTACGATCATGACATGTCAGGCCACGATCGTGATAGAAGCCCAAGGAATGGACCACAATCGTGGCCTGCATGTCACAATCATGACAGAAGACTCAAATGTGAGCCACGATCATGGCCTGCGTTAGGTAGATGCGCGGACACTCAAGAACGTCAAGTTTCGAGGGATTTTTTTGACCTTTTGGACCTCAAAAAAATCCAAAGGTTATCCAAAACATAAGAGAATATTTAGAGAACAACAAAAGAGGCAGAAAGAGAAACCTTAGAGAAAGATCATCGAGAGATAGAGAAAAGAAGAAGGAAGAGAAAAGAGGAGAAGAAGCTGACTCAATGTACTTCCTAGATCAGGAGGTTTCCTAATGTTATTGCCTCCTGTCATTTATTTTAGATTGTATTTTCTGTTATTTTTAGTTTTATCATTATATAGAATTGGATTAAACAGATAATGGTAGGAACTAAAATGTCGAGGATGTTTTAAACTCACCTTTTGTAGCACCCCCTCACCGTAGGGTACATATCGGGACGCCCGAGGGCCGCTCCGACACGTATCCCACGATAAAGGTGCACTACCAGAAAATTCCGCTAATAATCCACATGGCATCACAATAATTTAAACCACAATATCAGAAATCACTAAATTTAAAAAATCATAATATCAATCTGATACAATCATCCAATAGCAGAATAGACAAGTCTATCAGTCCCCTAAACAAAACCAAAAAGGAAACTGATACAAGCGTCTATCCTAAGTCATCTG
>JANVCQ010000006.1:16939602-16957726 GCA_025531925.1 Erythroxylum plowmanianum | reverse complement strand
AATAAGTAATCAATATAGTAATATAATATAGTAAACGTGGACGGGGGAGTGGCTGGAGACAGGGATAAGTCGTCTCTGTCCTCCCTTTTTGGGAGGAACAGAAATCCTTATCCCTGTCTACCGGGGACGAGGGACAAAACGCAGGAGACACGAACCGAACGATTCTGGAGGTAGGATTTTTCTGTCCCCATCCCTGTCCCCGAGGACAGGGACATGAACCAAACGCAAGGTAAGAACTTTCAGTTGGTGATCTTTAGGGAGCTTAAGGCGATGGAACGTTTAGAGATAAGTACGAGTTCCTTCATGTAAAATTAGTTGTAATACTTGAATTATTTTATATGCTTGATCTTAACATGTTGGCTTATTCTTATATTAAAAAGTTAAAATGAAAATTACATGGATCTATACATAAAATAATTTTAATTCTTTTTTGATCTTGTAATCTTATCTTTCCTTCATTTGATTTTTTTAGGGCTCAATCACTTTTTTTAATGTTAAATTAACTTCTTGATGCTTAATTTACTTTAATCAACTTCTTGAAATACTTTGTAATAATTCATCTCTATTATGTTGCTTTATTTTTGATACATTTAATTATTAATGCCATGAAGAATAGAAAATTAACGTATTTTTTATTATCAACTTTATAGATTAAAACACTTCTTAGTTCAACATTTTTTCCTATCTTAATAAAATTTTAAGTCAAACAAAGTATAACATATAAGAGATTAATAACATTTTAATTTATAAGTGAAATGATATTATTCTTTCTTTATTTATTATAACATCTAATTAAAAATAATAGCAGAATTAATGTCAAAAATATGAATGAAAATTAAGAATACAATATATCAATTGAAGTTTTTTTTTTGTTGACAAGTATCAATTGAAGTTAAACATACTGACTGCTTAATACAATCTTCATTTTGTCCTGTTCAAAGATTATATCAAGCAGAGAAAGCTTTTTATTCCCCTTTGATTCGTATCCAGTAATAACACCGAGTAAAAAAGGAAAAAACCAAAAGAATCAAGGAATGAGAGAAGACATCATTGCCCTTGGGTGCATTTTCCCGCCAAATCGAGTAAAGAAAAACCCATTGGCATGAAGACGCTGAAACCCTAACCATCCTTCTTTTGAAAATGGCGCCTTCTGCCAGTGCTCCTAATTCACCGCCTCCCTGCGCCACCGAAACCGCCGATAACGATCTACAGGTTGCATAAGGAAATGTCTTTGGTTACATCATTTTCTCTGTTATTTTAGAAGAAGCACTAATCTTTCAATTTGATCTCTCTCTCTCAGCCCTTTTTTGTCCTTCACAAAGCATCATCTCAAAAGTGTTATAAGAAATCAGGCGGATCAGGAAAAACAAGGAGGCGGATTGAATTATCTCCATCATTGCTTTCAAATGGCGAGAACGCAGAGATTGAGAATGCTGATGAGTTTCATTATCATCAAAATGTGAACATGCGTATTGAAGCTTTTCAGGCTGTCTGGTCAGAGATCGAGGCAACCATAAAGGTTTGTTTAATACTATTCTCCTTGTTGTAGGCTTTCAGTGTTGAACTTTCCTTCATATATTTGGCTTTGTTTCATCAATGAGAGTATAGAATAAGGGCCCAATAATCTGCCCTTTGGTTTTGAATTAAGCCATTCTTTGTCTCGGGGGTCCGCAGGTCTTTGAGGAAAGGTTTTCATCCATAGTTTAAAAGTTTCAATGCAAAGGTAGTTTGAAGAAAAGCACTATGCTCTTGGCATCACACGTTCTTGGAGGTCTTTTACTTTAGTTGGAATGCTGAAATGTTCTAGTTTGAGTTGTAATTCCCATAGTTGGTTGGTATCTTGTCATAAAGGTCCTAAAAAATGAATAGTTCTACTTGTATACGCTAGTCACAAATAGTCTATTTGGACATTTGAGCAGAGTTATGCCTTGTGATAGATGAAAGCAAAATAAAATGAGATAACCAAATTATCAATAGTTCACTATGTTGCTTTAAATTTAAGTTTTCCTTTTTTATTCCTAAGATTACTAAACTAAAACTAGTTAAACCGTTTCTCTCAATTTCATTAAGGATTAGGTCAATTTATCAACAAATGGACCTTCATATGGTACTTAACCTGAATTAGGTAGTAAAATTTTAGTCCTTTTATTGCAGTCACTCAATTTGGTGAAAGAGTGGCGTCAATACTAATGAACTTTACTCTTTTCTTCCTTTTAAATGATATTTTGTTGAAAGAGCATGACTAATATGTTTCGAAGGTCATCACACAAAAGAGGCATGCTGTGTATGATCCAAATGTTAATCTGGGATCATATCATGCGGAGAGAGGGGACGGTGCGAGCACAACTAGTTGAATAAGGGATCCTTCTCACATAAATAGGGTTCTAGTTACTTGAGTGATGAATAAGAAGTTAAAAGTAGCACTATAAGGCTTGATTCAAAACTTACATGCTTCATTGGAGTCAAAGAGATCATGCAAGTCAAGTTTAGGGACAATTTTGGATCCCAAGTGGGACAAATAATTGTTAATTGCATTTGGATAGAAGTTAAAGAAGATTGGGGAGTGTGGAACATTGTGAGTTGTAAGTGAGAAAGCATGCTGTTTGGTTGACCAAACTAGGACCAGTTGAGCAAACCAATTAAATGCCTTTTGTTCGATTGAATGGCTCGAGACCTCCCATTCTGTTAAGTTTACCAGACATGACACACAGTGACAACCTATTTTTTATATTGTTTTCCTAAAACTAACTTTAATAAATTATTTAGTGTTTGATTTATTCAGTGCCTTTGCTTTCATTATTAATGTTAGTTCTTAAGTTTTTACTTGGTTTTATTTCAATTGTGAGAGTGCTTTTAGTCCTTGTGTTTCATTGAACTATCGTGAAACTTATCAGGGCCTTTTGTTTATGGCGTTCAAATCTTTTTATAAAATTTGGTTCTTTGCTCTTTATGGTCAAAAGTTGGTCTCAATTGCTTGATTTATATTTTTGGTGAGATTTATAATCTTATTTATAGGTTCTTTAAAATTTTATTTTAAAGTTTGTTTGCATAAAAAATGTATTTTATAGGACTAGAGTACTAAAGTTTGTAGTATCTGTAATAAAGTTAATGCTTTGTAGTCTTGTCTTCTTTTTTTCTTTCCCAAATTTCTCAATTGCCAATTTTAGTTTTTTTTATTAAAATTCAATCTTTGATTGCAGGATGTTTTGAGAGATATCAATATGAATACATTCAAAGCGATATATCATTGGGTTAATGAATCTTTCAATACTATTTCAACTTCTGAAAGACTTAACTTCCTTGAAGCAACACGATCTTTTCCCATTGTGACAAATGTTGCTTCTAAACAACTGTTTACTGGGCTGGTTCTAACAAGTTAGTTTTCTTCCTTGTCTTCAATTCAATTTGAGAAGTGCTAGAAAAGTAAATATAAAGTTGGATTATTTTCCAAAAAATATAAAGTTGGATTTATGTTTTGCTTGGTATAGTTTACATTTGATTATAGTATAGATTGAAAAACTCTCATCCACTTCAGTTTTTGCTATTGTAATAGTTAATACAAAATTGAAACTATAAAAAGATCTATACAATTCTGTCAATGGTAAGTGTGTGGTAGAAATTACTTTACTTTTAGCCTCACTAAAAATGTACCTTTTTTATACAGAATGTGATCACAATAATTCCTTCTTATATTTATACTTTTCATCATCATTGTTTCTTTATTTTTATCACTCTTATTTCTAACTTTTGATTTGAATAAACTAGAATTTATCTTTCCATCCTGTAGCACCTTCAATGCAAATTACTTCTCCAAATTGTTATAAGACTAATGTCAATTGTGCACAAATGACTTTATATGTGTTATAGATTAGGAATTCATTTATGTACATATATTATACTAAATTATAAGGATTGTAGCTTAATTTAGGGATTGAGATATTATCTCCCTATAATCTTTAGGCCCTCATCATGTATATAAATATAGGATTATAGTGAATACAAAAGTACCTTCTTTTCTAACAATATGCATGCAAGGAACTTTCTGTGACTTTATTTTGATCTTCCAAAACTTAAGTTGTCTTTGTACTCTAGTTTAATACATAGTTATCTCTGAGAAAACAAATGAACTAGCTTAATATTTATGCTCTCTTTAATTTCTTAATAGACTCCTTATATTTGTTTCTCCCCTTTGATTATAATTTATGATAGTTTCTTACGTCTGCAGTAGACATAAAAGATAATTTGAAACTAGGAATTTCATGTGATTTTAGTAAGACACACCTTTCCAAAAAGGGTTGATATTCTACTTTGGGTTACGTTTTCTTTTGGCCAAAAGTATATTTTGAACCTGAATGTTTACACCAGAATACAAGTTAAACCCTAATGTTTCAAAGCGTTCAATTTGAACCTTATTATTTCTAAAACATGCAGAATAGACCCGAAGTGAATAAAAAATTTGGGAGTTAAATATTTATCAATTAAATATCATGTTAGCATTGATGTGAAATTGTTTTTTAATTTTTCAGTCAAATTATAGGTCCACTGTCATGTGGCATTATAAGACCCACTATTAAAATTTAAAATATAATTTATTATATAATTATTTAATAGAACTTGATTTCTCCGTTACCTTTTCTAATAACCTCCCTTTCCCACTAAACCAACAAAGCATCTATGACATTAAGATCTAGGGCATTGCAATTTTGGCCATTCTTTAATAGATATCATTATTGATATGGAAGAAAGATAAGTGGTGTTGCTTAACTATCGATTGCAATCTCAATTTGGCGTTTATGGCTTTCAATGTATTTATTTAGTCATCTTCCCCACATTTCAAGCACAAAGAAAAGTTGTAGATACTTTCATGGCTTCAAAACTTTTACTAGAGTATTTTGTTTTGCATACTTATTTGCTTCTTGATGTCAACATTTTCTTTTGTTTCCACTAGAAGATTGCCATATAAAGCAGGCTAGGAAGTTTTGCAATTGCAATACCATGCCCGAGAACTAGGTCACCATGACTCATTTAAGAGATGCTTTTATAGTATCTTTTCTTGATTTTTGTAGTTCTAGGCAATGTATGCTTTCATTCTGAACTGAACAAGGAAAAGAAAGAGAAAGATAAGTTGGTGCATTGAGACGAAATGGCTGATGAGGAATGTCAAAGTTAGAGAATGGTAATTGAAGGCTTGATTACATCTCAAGACCTTCATAGCCTTTATATAGAACCAATTACATAAGGAAAAGATGTTAGGAACAAATAGGAAATCATACTTTTCCCAATATAGATATTTCCTAGTACTCCCCCTCAAGTTGGATCATACATATCATAAGCTCCAAGCTTGTTACATATTTCAATTGATACCAACTTATGTTGATTTTTTGACTTGACATATGATGTCTCAATCAAAGTGACAATCCACCTCAATATGTTTGGTGCTCTCATGAAAGCCTAGATTAAAGGTGTTGAGAAGGAGAAATCGACGGCAGTAGAATCAAAGGGCTACTAATTAGGAGGAAATCTTTGCCTAACAGATTGGGAGACAAATTAGGGGAGATTTAATCAAAGTAAATAAATTAGGAGATAATTAGGATATTTGATTTGTATAGAATTCTTTCCTAGTATATATACTATTGTACTCCTATTTATATATAACATAAATAGAGGAAAAATATAGGAAAGTCACTTTTTTCCGCATGGTATCAGAGCTTTAGGCAGAAATTAAACCCTAGCCATCTCTTACAAGCACTATCCCTACCAGAAATTAAAACCCTAGCTGTCTTTCAACCTTAATTGTCCATAATCATGTTGATTATGTATCAAAATCCACCACCATCCCTACCAATCAACCAAGCTCTTCTTGAATTCACAGCCCCACCAAAAAAAACCAATACCTCCTTGTCAAATTTGCAATGGGCCTACAGGCCCACATGAGGAGGAAAGTTAGACCACATACAAGCCCAAGTGATGTTCCATCCTAAAACTAATTGGCTATAGGTGGAGTAGCCCACTAGGCTTATATGTTAGTCTTCTTTCCCCTCTTTCTTTAATGTGGGACACTCACTTGTGGGTTTTCTCAACACTCCCATCTACCTTCTTCAGATTCTCCTTCTGACCAAATTACAACTATATGGTTGAATAGAGAGAATTTTCTACACTGGTCTCAATCAATGCGGATGCATATTCAAGGGAGAGGGAAAATTGGCTACTTGAAAGGAGAAAAGAAGGAACCTACTCTTGAGGATCCGGGTTACTCCACTTGGGATGTTGAAAATTCCATGGTGATGACTTGGTTGGTAAATTCTATGGAGGAGGAATTAGCTCCAATTATGTGTTACCACACTGCCAAGGACCTTTGGGACAACATCAATCTTATGTATTCTGACTTGGGCAATTAGTCTTAAGTATTTGAGTTGGCACTGAAACTTGGAGAAATCTGCCAAGGTGAGGAAAGTGTTACCAAATACTTTAATAATTTTAAACGTTTGTGGTAGGATTTAGACTTACTGAGTGTTGATTATGAGTGGAAATCATCAGATACCACCACTATAAGAAAAAGGTGGAGGATAACAGTATATTTAAATTTTTTATTGGACTAAATACTGAGTTTGATGAAGTTAGAGGCAGAATTATTGGCAGACAGCCCCTTCCTTCCATTGGAGAAGTGTTTTGTGAAGTCCAGAGGGAAGAAAGCTGCAATCTTGTTATGTTAGTGAAGAAAAAACCTATAAAACAATGGAGAATTCTACCCTTGTAGAGGCTTGTGTTGGTTGCATGGTCCAGGGGAAATTGGAACAAAAATCTCGTGTTTGATGTGACTATTGCAATAAGCCAAAGCACACATGTGAAACCTACTAGAAGTTGTATGAAAAACCAACAAATTGGAAGGGAAAAAATGATAGCAGGGGTTGGCTAGCCTCTGCTCATGAAGTTGAGATTGCCCTTTTCAGCAAAGAGCAACTAGATCACATCCTAAAGCTGCTGAAATCTAATTTTGGATTGTTGGGTGCACCTAATGCTTCTTTGGCACATTCAGATAGTAATCCTAATGCCCTAGTATGTCATTCTTTTTTTGCTTCTTGTATCATTGATTTAGGAGTGATCATATGACAAGTCTTTCAAATTTGTTTCATAATTATAACCCTTGCCTAGTTATGAAAAAGTTCGTATAGCAGATGGGTCATATTCTCCTATTGTTGGTACAAGTTTGGTAAACTTATATAGTACCTTGTCCTTTAATTTTGTTCTCCATGTACCTAAACTTACTTGTAATCTCCTATTTGTTAGTGAATTGTCTAAAGATTCTAACTGCCGGGTTACTTTCTTTGACTCTCATTGTATGTTTTAGGACCAGAGTTTGGGGAGGATGATTGGTAGTGCTAGGATGATTGATGGTTTACTATTTTGATGATGAAGATTCCAAGGATAAAAAATCTCAGGGCTTGAGTTAAGGATCAAATTATGCTTTGGCACCATAGGTATTTTGTATTTGAAAAGACTTTTTCCTATGTTATTTTGAGGATTGGATTGTTCAACATTTCATTGTGAAAGTTGCATTTTGGCAAAAAGTCATAAGTCCTTTTATCCCTCACACAACCATATAAACCTTCACAACCATTTTATCTTATCCATAGTAATGTTTCGGGTCCTTTGTAGATTAGCACGGTTTCAGGAAGAAAATGATTTGTGACATTTATTGATGATCATACTCATCTGTAACGGTTTACTTGATGAGTGAAAAATTAGAAGTTGAAACCTTACTCAAAAATTTTTATGCAATGATTGAAAACCAATTTCAACAAAAAATTGGCATTCTCCACATTGACAATGGCACTAAATATTTTAAAAAGATTCGTGGCAATTTTTTAAAGCAAAAGGGTATTCAACATCAGTCTACTTGTGTTGATAATTCTCAACAAAACGAGATTGTTGAAAGGAAAAACAAACATTTGCTAGAAGTGTCTCGTGCCATTATGTTTCTAAAAATGTTCGTAAATTTCTTTGGAGGGAAGTTGTTTCAACGACATCCTATTTGATAAATAGAAAATGCTGAAAATTCAACAAGAGGAGAAATACTACTAGATGCTCCTAAAGGATAGGAATCTGAGTTTAGAGTTTATGCAAGTTGGAAGAATCATCTAAATGGTAGAGAGCCCTTCCCAAGGCACAAAATCAATTAGACATCTCAAATGATGAGCCTGTAGACATGAAAGGTGCTCTAAACCTTGTACTATCCAATACTGTTCCTATTCCTGATACTTGCTATTGATCTTGGCATTCCCGTAGCAGTCAGAAAAGGTACCCAATCTTGTACCTGCCATCCTATTGCAAAATATCTCTCTTATAATAAACTATCTCAAAGTCATAGGGCATTTACATAAAAAATCTCTAATCTGTTTGTTACAAGAAACATTCAAGAAGCACTTGATGATCCAAAATGGAAATCAACAGTAATGGAGGAGATGTGTGCTCCAGTGAATAATGGGATATGGGAAGTTGTAGAGTTACCCAAAGACCAAAGAACAGTTGGTTGTAAATGGGTGTTTACGATGAAGTGAAAGGTTGATGGAAGTGTAGAAAAATACAAAGCTAGACTTGTTGCAAAGGGGGTTTACTCAAACCTATGGTATTGATTACCAAGAGACTTTTGCCCTGGTAGCTAAAATTAATTCTATTTGAGTTTTATTGTCTCTTGTAGTTAACTTCAACTGGACCTTACATCTACTGGATGTGAAGAATGCTTTTTTGAATGGCGATTTGGAAGAAGTGTTTATGTGTCCATCACCAGGTTTTGAGAAAAACTGTTGGCCAAAATAGAGTTTTTAGAGTCTAAAGTCTTTATATGGCCTGAAACAATCTCCACGGGCATGGTTTGAAAGGTTTGGCAAGGCAATGAAACGCTATGACTTTAATCAAAGTCAAGCAAATCACACTCTATTTTATAAGCATTCTAAGATGAGAAAAATTGCAATTCTAATTGTCTGTGTGGATGATGTAATCTTAACAGTAGATGACTATGGAGAACTTGCAAGGTTGAAAAGGAAGCTAGCAAAGGAGTTTGAAATTAAAGACCTGAGAGGATTGAAGTTTTTTCTTGGAATGGAATTTACAAGATCAAAAGAAGGAATATTTGAGAATTAGAGGAAGTATATTCTTGATTTACTTGGAGAAATCGGGCTATTGGGATGCAAGGTGGTCGAAACTCCAATTGAGGCTAACCTAAAACTCAGTCCTGCTAAGGATGAAGAAGTGATTGATAGGGAAAGATTTCAACGACTGGTGGGAAGAATGATATATCTATCGCACACTCAACCTAACATAGCCTTTGTTGTAAGCATGATAAGTCAGTTTATGCACTCTCCAGGTCAACAGCACTTTGAAGTTGCCTACAGAATACTAAGGTATCTGAAAGGGACACCTAGAATAGGCTTGATGTTTAAAAAACATGACAATGTGAAGGTTGAAATCTATGTAGATGTTGTTTGGGCAGGTAGCATTTCTGATAGAAGATCAACATCAGGATATTGTACTTTTGTTGGGGGAAATCTAGTTACCTGGCAGAGTAAGAAACAGAATGTAGTAGCATGAAGTAGTGGTGAAGTTGAGTTTATGTCTCTCTCATATGGGATTTGTGAAGGAATGCGGATCAACAGGTTATTAGAAGATCTAAAGTTTCCTGTGCCACTTCCTATGAATGTTTATTGTGACAACAAGGTCGCCATTTCAATTGCACACAACCTAGTTCAACATGACAGGATCAACCACATCGAAGTGGATACACATTTTATCAAAGAGAAACTTAAGAGTGGCTTAATTTGTGTTCCTTATATACTAACCAGTGAACAAACAATTGATATACTCACTAAGGGACTACAAAAGAAGCAGTTTGATCTCCCAGTAAGCAAGCTAGCTATGGAAAACGTTTACAAGCCAGCTTGAGGGGGATTGTTGAGAAGGAGAAGTTAGCAGCAGCAGAATCAAGAGGTTGCTAATTAGGGGGAAATTTATTCCTAACAAATTGGGAGAGAAATTAGAGGAGATTTAGTTAAAATAAATAAATTAGGAGATAATTAGGATATTTGATTTGTATAGAATTGTACTCCTATTTATATATAACCTAAACAGAGGAAAATATTTGAAAGTCATTTTTTTCTACAAGAGGCAATATGAATACTTGCTTGATTATCACACATTATCTTCATTGGATAGGAGTGCTCATAACCAAGTTCCCCAAGAAGATGCTTCAACCAAATCAATTCTCATCTAGTATATGTTATGGCCCTGTACTCAGACTTAGCACTGGAACATTCAACAACTAACTACTTGCGTTTCCATGACACCATGTTTCCACCCATAAATACATAGTAGGATGAAGTAGATTGTCTGTTATAAGAGCCTACCCAATTTGCATTTGTATATCCTTGAATATGAGTGTCCGTGGTTTTCGTATAGAAAACCTAACCCCAGATAACCTTTCAATTGTATCAAAATCCTAATGATTACATCCCAATGGCTAGTTCACAAAGACCCCATAAACTGACTCACTACACTTGTAGCAAACGGGATATTTGGACGAGTAACAGTCAAATAATTCAATTTACGAACAAGTCTTCGATACCTATTTGGATCTTCCAAATACTCTCCTTTATTAACATTAAGTTTAACATTCGGTTCCATGGGACTATCAACTGACTTTGTTCCTAACAGGCTTGTTCCTAACACCTATAGAACATAATCATAGACTAAGTGAGGCCAAAGACGATGAACCTGTTGATAGGGGGAGGTATTAAAGACTAGTGGGAAGACTAATTTATTTGTCACATACCGGGCCTGACATAGCATATGCAGTAAGTGTGATTAGTTAGTTCATGCATGACCCTAAAAGTGTTCATCTTCAAGCGGTGTATAGGGTATTGAGGTACCTTAAAACTACCCCTGGCAAAGGGATTATGTTTAAGAAAAATGACAATAAAACAGTTGAAGCTTATACGAATGCAGATTGGGCAGGTTCAAGCATTGATAAAAGGTCAATCACTGGGTACTGCACTATGTTTTTGGGCAATCTTATCACTTGGAGAAGTAAGAAGCAATCAGTTGTGGCTAGATCAAGTGTTGAGGCAAACTTTAGAGCTATGGCTCATGGTATATGTGAGCTCCTGTGGATTCGTATCATCTTGAATGATTTGAAAGTTAGGTTGCAAGGACCTATGAAGCTCTACTGTGATAATATGTTAGCTATTAATATTGCTCACAACCTGGTATAGCATGACAGAACTAAACACATTGAGATTGATAGGCACTTCATTAAAGAAAAATTGGAAAGTGGGCTTATTTGCACCCCATACATTCCCATTGCCAAACAAATGGTATATGTATTGACGAAGAGGTTGGCAAATGCACAATTTCAAGATGTTATAAGCAAGCTGGGAAGGCAAGACATCTATGTACCTACTAGCTTGAGGGGTGATGAAAATTAGAACAGTGATTTAGGAGAAATTATTTCCTAATCATAAAACAAGAAACAAGAGGATATCATGGATATTTACTTTAGGAAATTGCTGTAAATAGTTGATATTGCTATAAATAGGAAATATTTTGGCTACCTAAATTAAGCTAGGACTTGTGTATATATTCGAAGGCACTTGTTGTGCAAAATAAGAAAAAAGATTACGTCTTTCTTCATTATGGTTATTTCTCATAATAGCTTTTGAAGCAGACTTAAGTACAACTATAGAAGACAAAGCGGACGCAAAAGCAACATATGACGGTGATAATGAGTCATAAAAGATAGCTTGAGATATGGTGAGATGTATAAGACCTTTTTCCTTTACGGAGGGTAGTTGACCAATCAAGATTATCATATTGTGGAGTTGAAGATGAGGAAGACAATGGTGATGAGCATTTATATTCTAGTTGTATTTTATGATGAGTGTGAGTATAAAGCTACAAATCAGAACGAGATAGACGTTCCAAATGAGTAGGATTAGTGTCAGGAGCGAGCTTAGAAGTAAAATTAGGAGCTAGAGTAACATAATTAGGAGTTGTTTGGGAAAGAACAAAAGGAATTGGTACACTCAGTAGTGTCAGCAGAGACATACTGAGCATCATAAGAGTACGGTGTCTTCAAAGATTGTAATGTCAATAGACACAAAAATTCTATTTAACGAGAGAGTGAAACATTTATATCTATTTTGCAAACAAGAGTTCCCAAGAAAAATGCGATTTATAGCCTTTGGATCTAATTTATTTATGTTAGGCAAAAGCTAATGAAGAAAACAAACAAAACTGAATAACTGAGGATTCTTGATAGAGAGAGAGTAGAGAATGGAGTTTTAGGTTTTGGTGAGCAGAAATAAGGGTTTTGGACAGGTCAGAAAGTTTGTGGTTTACTAATATAGATAAAAGCAAAGTCAAATTCCCATGGGAGCCTAACTCCATGTCGACTGAGCTAACATGTGAAACCACATCTGATCCACTAACGACATATGGGTTTCTTGATTCAATCAAACAACAACTTTGTTTCGATTGAAGGATTGCTTCATTGAGTTTTCCATCCAAGATAAGGTTGTGTTAAATAATTATATAAATAATTATACAAATAATTTTAAACAGTACATCTTATAATGTCATATGGCAGTGGACCCACTATTTGATTGTAAAAAATTTGATAAACAATGTCATTTCAATGTTGACGTGACATTTAATCGATAAAAATCTAACCCCACCAAAGTTTTCATCTACTTATTTTTGTTTTGCACGTTTTAGAAACATTATGATTCAAATTGAATGCTTTGAAACGTTATAGTTTAGTTTGTATTTTGACGTAAATATTGAGGTTCAGAATGTACTTTTGACCTTTTCTTTTTGCTCATTCTAGTAGTTTGAAAATTTTAAAAACATCATACCTATTTTTTGGGACCTGTGATAGCCTTATTTATGGGGGTTAATAGTTTGTGTTGTAGGTTATTTCTTTATCCTTTAAGCTTTGGTTGTAGTCAATACTCAATTCCTTGCACATATTCCTGTGCACATAAGAATTTACACGTTTTCTTTCCTTTTGTGAAAACATATCGTGATCATTAAGTGGTTGGCAGAGAATATGGAGTTTGTTGATGATCAAATGACATTCAAAGAGCTTGGTATGCATTTGAAGTCTAAAGGATGCCATGTTGCCAACCTTTCGTCCTTAGATTTTTCTGCAAAAAATGGAATTGGTGGCTGTCTAAAGAGTTTGTTTAGGGAGTTCTTACTGGTTTCTTTGGATGTAAGATATCCAACCTCTATGTTCCCTATCTAAGTGGAGTAGGTTTCATTCAAAGAGTTCTCAAATCATTGAGTTTTTGCAATTTGTACTTTTTGCAGGCAGCTGACATATCCGTCTTGACAACATGGTATAGAAAACATCAGAACTGTGACAGTGCCATGGTCATAATAATAAGTGATATGGAACAATGCCATGGTTCTGTTTTGTCTGACTTCATTCTCATGTTAAGGTATTTTTATGCATCTTTTGGTCATTTCCATCATGTTTCATTTGGTGATCTTGCTGCTTATTTGACTTGAAAAATGGTTTGATTTCATCATAAATTAATTTCTTTTTATTGGATAAAATTGTCTTTTGTGTCATAATCTTTGGATACATATTGAGATATGATCTTTTTTTACTAGGGCTTTACTTGGCATAGCCATTAGATTGATCAAGTCAACGAAATTGGAAGTATTATGCCATTATTGGAGGATCATAGCACCATATTGAATACAAATGTTATCATTCTAACTCATGAAATTGCTCAATAGAATTATATGTAGTGTTATGTTAATTTTACTTGAATAGTGTGGGGAATTCTTTCAGCCCGACACTTCATTTCTTATGGAAGAATCTAATTATGTGAATAGAATTGGATTCGTAAGATGGAATTGGAAAAGTTCAAGGTGGTCACCCAATGATTCTAGTTTTTCTTGTGGCATTTTGAGGACAAATTCTTAGAATATCAACTTAAAATGACCAATGGTTTTTTGGATGTTTTCAGCTTTTGGAAGCATATAATGCATTGAAAGGTCCTAAAATCTAAAGAAAAGTTTATTCTTAAAAATAAACAAAATGGGCGACTAATTTTAGTTGTTGAAAAGTAATGCTTTATTGCACTATTCTGTTTTAGCTTCCCCAAAAATTTGACTTATGAGTTAAAGAGTGGGAGTCCTATAAGCTAGATATGTATGTTGTTCCTTCGTCCAAATGTTAAGTATCTAGTCTAAATACATAAAAATAAAAAGTGGCGTTTGCTGGTAAATTTTCTTTCTTCAATGTTCAAGCAAAACTTGTCATAAAATGTGAGGATTAATCATTTTAAAAATCCCTTAACTTATATCTTAGTTTCAATTTTTACTCACTTTTTCTATTAAAATTTTCTATAATGAGGTACATTACTTTAAAAGCCAAGATTTTGCAGAAAGCTTCACTTGTGAAACAAACTTCATTTTGTGATATAGATAAAATCTTAAACTTTTTATTCATTTTAAAAATATCATGCTATAAAAGTTTTTATCCAGAATGCCCATTGGTTTTTGCTCGTGGTTTATTCAATATCATAACTTTTGACATGTCATTTAAGGAAGAATTCAAAAGTTCATGATTTTACAGTATGTGCAATGAGTGAATTTTAATATACTATGCTATTGACATATACAAATGAATTCTCACCTTTACCTTTACCAAAAAGGTTGTTTATATTTCTCTACCAAAAAAATAAATAATCATATCCTTAAAAAGCAATCACTTTTTCATAATTTACGTCACATTGCACTATCTCATAAAATAATTTTGTCTTGTGAAATTATTAAATATTAGAAGAGTACTACAGTATAAACTCTAAAATATGCATTTGTAGTTGTAAAAGGTTATACCTGAATCTGTACACTTATAGGGAGTCTACACCTACTTTTTTGTGTTATTTTCTTTTGGAGTCAAAAGGCATCCCTATGCATGGTGATCCTAGTTGTGAGAGTTTGGCGACGATTTGTTGTATAACCTTCAATTGCATTCATATAGAGGATGTCTTCATGACTTGAGGAGACATATAGGCCTATCATAATCAAACGAGCATGAGAAAGTTTGCATTACGTTCTTTTGACCAATTATTGAAATGTTGAGGAGCCCTAGGAAGAAATGATTAGATAATGTAATTCATTATGGTTTGGCCACATTTGAAATGAGCCTATCAATTCATTGAAGAGTGAGAATATGAAGATTATAAACAAAAAGAAAGGATAAGCATGACCTAAATTAACTTTAGATCAGGTGATAGAGGAGTTATATCATGACTTAACAAAAATATGATTCAAATTTAAGGTTAGGAAAAAGAAGTTGTTTGGATATCAATAGATTTGATTTCGACAGAACTTGAGATTTGAGAGAATATTTTTTGTAGTTCATTGTTTACAAGTGTTCACGAGGATCAGTTATATACAGGTTACCCTAACAGTGAAAAGGGAAACAAAAGTAATAAGATCCTATGATTATGGAATATCTTAACTAAATAGGAAATCCTAATCCTGATTTCCCACACCTCCCTTAAGTTGGTGAATAGGTATTCTCCAAATCCTAATCCTGATTTCCCACACCTCCCTTAAGTTGGTGAATAGGTATTCTCCATTCCTAGTTTGGTTACAATATTCTCAAAAATTTGAACTACTTAATCCCATGGTAAGTACATCAGCAAGTTGATTCTTTATAGCTGCATAAGGTGTGCAAATCAAACCACTCTCCAATTTTTCTTGGATGAAGTGTCATGTTGTCGAGGGTTATGAGCTATATTAATTGTAAAATTTATTTTTACATTGTAGTCTTATTAGGCCACTCCATTTAATCTTGAAGTCTTTTATGATATTTATCAACCAAAGTAGTTCACATGCACCTTGAGCCATTACTTGAAATTCTGCCTTGCACTAGATTGTGCTACCATCTTTTACTTCTTACTTCTATATGTCACAAGGTTCTTACTAAGAAAGATGCAATATCTTAAAGTTGATCTTTTATCAACAATTGATCTTGCATAATCAACATTTGTTTAGGCTTCTAGTACTAAACCTCCATTTCTCTTTAAACAAATTACCTTTTCCTAGTGTCCCTTTAAGATGCTATAATACTCAATGAGTTGCCTGCAAATGAATTTCTTTTCAGCTGTTTATTAATTAACTTGTCACACTCACTACATATGGTCATGTGTGAAACAAATAAATGAACTTTTCTGTAAGGAGTTGCTTCCTCTCCCTGTCTATTGCAACATCCTCCTCTACCTTTCCAAGTTTAATGTTCGGGTCAATTAGAGCACTTGCTGGTTTGCAAATTATCTTGCCTATTTCTCTTAGGAGATCAGTAACATATTTCTATTGGGAGATAAAAATACCCTATTTAGAGTGAGCTACTTCAATGCTGAGAAAAATATTTTAGCCTTCTTAGCTCCTTGATCTCAAACTCCTTACCCAAACATTAACTTAGAGATTTCCTTTCCTTGATGTCATCCCTTATCACTATTATGTCATCAATATACACTCTAAGTGTTGCGACTCCCCTTAAAGGTGAGTGATGAACAACTTATGATCCCTTATATCCTATGGCCATCATTACTAGTAAGTAACACTTCCACTTTTAAGGAATATTGTGATTGAGTGAAAAGAATATCCCAAACCATGTCAATAGCAACTGTTTTAGTTCATACAAGGCCTCTTTTAACTTAGAAATAGTTTGAGTAGCCAAATTACTCTTACAACTTGGTGGCATTTCCATGTAGATTTATTCGTCTTGTTCTCCATCCGAAAATCAATTCTTGATATCAAATTAGCAATTTTCAACCATAGTTAGTTGCTAAAGATAAGAGAACTCTAAGCATTTGTCTTTGCAACTGGAGCAAAAGTCTTTAAGTAGTTAATTCCATAAGTTTAGGTATAGCCTTTGGCCACCAAGCTTGCCTTATATCTTCCAATCGATCCATTTGTCCTATACTTAACTATGTAAACCCATTTAAAGCCCGTAACTTTCTCCCCAAATTGAATCTTCTCCAACTCCCAAGTTTTATTTTTTTCTAATGCCTCCATTTTCATGTTCATAGCTTCTTTCCGTTTCTCACTGGTTAAAGCCTCAGATAGAACTTTAGGGATGACAATGGTGTTTAGGCTAAGAAGAATGGTTTCATGAGATGGTGAAAAATTTTTGAAAGAAAGGAAATGAGCAAGAGGACATATTGGTTGTTTGTTACATTCCTTAGTCCTTTTCTATTAGCAATGAGAAGATTTTTAATGATTATTGTTCAATTGTGTGAGAATTTGTTTTATAGATATTGTATTAGATAAATATCAAATATAGGAGATAAATATCAGATATATGATATGTATTAGGATCCCTAAAAATAAGGGATCCTTAGGAGACAAGTGCAGATTGCTACAAGTACATCCCAACAGGATGGCAGACAAGACACAAAGGGTTTTAACCCAGATGAAGCGGAAAAGATGAGAGCATTTGTTAACAACACAGAGAAATAGAGAAATATGCAGGTACATGCACCTTTGTGCATTCAGGTATGTGTTCAGTTGGATTAAATATTTCAGATAAGGTTTTTTAGCAATCTTGGATTATGGATTCTGGAGCTACTGACCATATGACTTATTCCTCCAAACTCTTTACAACCTATTCCCTGCCCAAGCAATAAGAAGATAACCACAGCCGACGGATCCTTAGCAACAGTAGTTGGCATAGGAGATGTCAAAATAAACCCATACATAACATTGACAAATGTTCTCCATGTTGCTAAGTTAGCCACAAATCTAATATCTGTTGAAAAACTCACACTTGATTTACTTTGCAATGTTACATTTCACTCAAGTCATTGTTTATCTTAGGAGAGGGATTCGGGGAAGATGATTGGAAGTGCTAGAGAATGGGATGGCCTTTACTATCTTGAGGAAACTAATGGATCAAGCCTATCCATGAGCAGATCACCCTACTCATTCTTGTCTAAATCAGTGTTGACAAATAAAGAAAAAATCTTCTCACATCATCGTAGGTTAGGTCATCCATCATTTAGGATTATTCAATCTTTGTTTCCTGCTTTGTTTACAAAGCTAGATC
>JANVCQ010000006.1:16911956-16922059 GCA_025531925.1 Erythroxylum plowmanianum | reverse complement strand
GCTTCGAATTATGTTGTTATTAGTGTTTGTTTATATCTAAGTGTTTGTATGGTTTTGAGTATGATTTGGATCTTAACGTTATATTTTAAGATGTGTTTGATGTGTGTTTGAGTGTATGGAAAAAGGAAATTGAAGAAAAAAAAGAAGAATTGGAAGCATAGAAGAAAGTCACGGTTGTTACTTGCTTGTCATGACAGAGAGCGTAGACAGTAATTCTAGTGAATTTTAGCTTTTCTAGCACGTGACTCTTTTTGTAATTTTAATGTTTTGGAGTCATTTTTGAAACCAAATTAAGTGGGTATACCATACAAAGAACCTTAGAAGCCTCAAGAAATATTTAAGAATATAAAACACTAAAAAAGAGTAGTCACTATCTTCCAAATTGAGAGAGTAAGAAAGAGGAGAATGAAGAACAATCCAGAAATTCTAGATTTCAAGTTTGAGTTCAAATCAAGTTCTTTCTTTCTTTCCTTTGTTTATTTCATCAAACTTAATGTGTAACTTGGATTTGAATATGTTATTCACATTTAGGATGCTCTAATTTTTAGATTTGGATTTGTTTTTGAGATGATTTATGACATGATTGTTATTGATTTCATTCAATTTTCTGGTGTAGTGATGTTTGGGTATGTTAATACTTCGATAATAAATCGAGAGAATAAGTCTAAAGTAATTCGACTACGTTGGGTAACGAGAGTTAGTGACTTAATATGTCTTGCAAATATCAAATTGGTAATCAAACAAAGAGAGATCTTGTGTAAAAACCCCATTATTTGATAGATTACTTAATAACTAGCTGAAAACGTTAGGTAGATTTTGTGAATCAAGAGGTTGCCAACATATTTAGGAACCTAAAAAGTCACACCCAAAGAATATTTTGAAAATAAAAAAGATATTTTAATCAATTTAGGCATGATTGTAAAGTTTAAAAAACTTTATGATTAAATATGAGATGTTTAATAAATAAGGATCAATATTAGATATTGGATCATATTTATGCATAATTGGTATTTAATAATAATTAATGAAGAACTAGCATACCAGTGAACTTGCTTGATTTCTAAAGAGAAGTATTAAGATAACTTGTACTTTATGTATGCTATTCAGTAACAGTTTAAAATGATAAATATGATGTATGTTGAGGTGAGGGAAGAATAATAAATAAATTGTTGAATTATAAGGGAGAAGGCAACACTGATTCCTTAATGAGGGGAGGAATAATAGGTGTAATCTAACCACTTGAAAGGAGGTTGATGAGGAGAATGATGAATTAACTATTAATGACATGGTGCCTAACATTTAAGGTTGAAGGAGAAAAGTTTAAACATCATAGAGGAGATTGGTGTGATTAGGAGCAAATGAGGGAGCCTAGTGTTTAACAAAGTGAGGATCGAACTCTTAGCAATATTACGATGACCATACCTCCATTTTAGGGTAGGAATGGTCATAAAGCTTATTTAGAATGAGAGACAAAGATGGAATTGATCTTTAACTATCATAACTATAATAAAAATAAGATAAAATTGGTGGTAATAGAATTTACCAAATACACAATTATTTGATGGGATCAAATGCTTAACAATAACAGAAGAAATAGTGAGCAGCCTATACAGACTTGGGATATATTAAAGACTCTTATAAGAAAGATATTTATGCCAATCTATTATTACAGGGATATTATTAGAGGTTGCAAAGTCTTCCCTAAGTATTAAAGAGTTTGAATTACTTTCATAAGGAGATAGCAGTAGTTATGATCTGTGCCAATGTAGAAGAAGGTAAAGAAGCAAATATGGCAAGGTTTTTAAAGTTGTTAAATAGAGATATAGCCAATGTAGTAAAATTTAAATATATTTTAAATTTATAAGAGATAGTACATGTTTCTATAAAAGTGGAGACATAACTAAGGTATGAAGGAGTACAAAATTACTTAGTGATTTTTAAATGCGTAATTTGGTAAAAGATTGAAAGGGGTTCTTCTAAAGCAAAGGTTCAACCATCCATAACTAAAGAGGATATCACAATCTTTGAATATATTTTAAAATCTATTACCAATCTATTTGAAAATAGAGATGTTAAATATTTTCAGTGTTTGGGAGTAGGACATATTGCATCTAAATGCTAAAATTTTAAGGTTACGATCATGAAGGATGATAAAGAAGTAAGAGTAGAAGTGATGCAAATGAAAAAGAAGATATACCACCATGTAAAGATACTAGTATAAGGGTATTTAGTTTGTTATTAAGGGCGAGATGCTTATCGCTAAGAAGATATTAAGTCTTCAAATTTAGAAAGAAGAGCTAGATCAATAGAGAAAAAAATATTACATACTAAATGTCCACATTCATGACCAAGTATGTAGTAAGATTATTGATGTAGGGAGTTATATTAATGTGACTAACATTAACTTTGTAGGGAAGTTGTTATGAAGAATCCAAAGCCATACAAGCATTAATGGCTTAGAAAATCTGGGGAGATCAAGGTGAATAAATAGGAGCCAATTTCCTTTTCTATTGGATGGCGTCAAGATGAGGCGCTATCTGATGTTGTATCTATTTAAGTTAGTGACATCCTATTGGGAAGGTCGTGACACTATGATATAAAGCTTATATATAGAAGTTTTAAGGATAGCTACACTTTTGTGTAAGATGGTAAATCAATTACTCTTATGTCTTCAAAACCCTAAGTAAGTCTATAACAATCAATAGAATTGAAAAGAGAAAATGAAGAAAAGAAGAGTAAAAGGAAGAAAAAGTAAGTGATATCAAAAGTTTTCTTTATACTAACCAACACATGATTGTACCTTTGTGTGAATAATCTTTTTTCTTTTTTTATGTAGGTGAAGATTTGAGAACAAATCATTTTAAATAGTAGGGTATGATGCATGTAGTGTTAGGTTAATTGCATTTAACATCCCATTTTCCCCATATTAAGGGTTAGAACCCTAGAATATTGAATATGAGAGATATTATTAAGAAATTAGGAAATGCATTTCATACTCATGCATAATATTAGCATACACATATTTAATTTGATTTTTTTGTACACATTATAATGACTGTTCATGTACTCATTTGACTTATTCCGAGATATAAATGATTATGATGTGAATAGTGAATATTTTGTCTTGAAAACTGATTTGGTGAGTATAATTATTGATTTAGAATTTTTGGTGAAAATTTGGAATTTTTTTTGAAATTATGAGTATGTTTGGACTAGAAAAAATGCTAAGTGGTAAGACAATTGATTTATGATAGTAGAAATAAGTGTCAAATGGAACTTGAAATAATTAGCAAATGGTACTAGGATTTGTTAAGAATGTGACATTGAATATTGGGTGACAATTAGATTAAAAATTAGGTGACAATTGGATTAAAAATTGGGTGAAAAATAGACTAGAGATTAAATGGTATTGAGTACCATAATTAAAAGATGTTAATTTGATTCTTTATGTGGTAAGTGTCATGACATGTATCATGACATTCGCCAAGCATTTACTAACTATGCTATAAACCCAAGATATTTTCATCTTGCAAGACCATCTTCATTGTCTTTCAATTTGTTACAAACTCTCATCTTCTTCTTTTCTTTCTCCATTCACAGCCTTGACAACCCTCACTCATAATGTGAGTTTTGTTAATATTCAACACTAGGCACTTCAAGATCTTTGCTTTCTCTTCATCTTGCTACTAAAAACCTAACCTATTTCTCCATGAAGAGTTGATGAACGTATAAGCTTGGAGGCTAGGGTTTCATGGTAATTTTTGAAGAAGAGTTGAGTTAATCAAGTAAGTACATAATTTGTTGAATAGCAACTTTTATGATGATCATTAGAGATAAAATGAAGGTGATAATGGAGTAGAATGTGTGCAAAAATTTGGTGAATGTATGTATATGTTGATGTTGTGTTTTTGTGTTTATGAATGATATTGAGCTAAAATGGAGGTTAGAATGAAGAGGAAATGAAGTATAAAAGATAATCTATGTACAAGATGTATTAGATGTAAAATTTAGGAGTTAAAAATTTGGAAAATTGAAGGAGAATGGCGGGAATATGTTAGCTGTAGTGTTTCCATTGAACTTGCATCTGTATTTTAGCCATATCTTGAACTGTAGACATCCAAATGATATGATTTTAATTTTATATTAAACTAGAGATATATGGATATATTTTTCATGAAGGAATCAAATTTGAATTCTGTCTTTAAAAATTTCAAAATTTGACTTGAAGTTGAGTATTGTGTGCTGTCACGGTGTGAGAATAGTCTGTAGTAGTTTGGGTACAACTTGTAGAATACTAAAACAAACTACATGAAATTGATGTCGTTAGAAACTTAATACATATAGGAACATTTTTTTATAAGAATATATTGCCTAAATACCTTATTTTCTTTGTCAAAATGGTCATGTAAAATTAACTTGAAATTCTATTTTGAGAAAAGCTGAGATTTTTAGGATGGAACCATCCCATGATCGTGGGAATAGGTTAAACATCAAATATGTTTCTTTTATGTGTGGTTTGGGACAACAAATTGTTAGGTACTTTCATATGATGCATTTAGACTTGAATGGGACTTGAAATGAACCTAGTTTGAGGTTGAATAAGTTGATAAAGAGATGGATATGTTTAGGTTGATGAATGAGGATATAAAATTAAGAATGGATTGTTGTTTACCAAGTGCTCAGATCTGAAATTTTGGAGATGTTATAAGAATAAAAGTGATCCTATGAAGGATAGTGTGATCCAAATAAGGTGAATGATGTGTACTAAATAAAGGTGAATGATGAAATAGATATTTTGTGATCTTTTAATGCTTAAATGATCTTGGTAAATGATTGAATGATGAACTTAGAACAATATTGTATAAATGAAGTGTAAATCTAAGTTTAATTTAGACATATATGAGTTATGGAGTATGAATGATCATAAGATTTGAATTAAGGAAATATACCCGGAATTGTCATTGAGCATGCATTATACATATCACATATACATATGTATATGATTGAGTATTCAAGAAAATGTGCAAATTAGTAATGTGTAAATGTGTATGTATTGTATGATATAGAAGAGCAATTAGAGCGACAACATCCAGACATTGCTGGGACGTTGAGACAATAGCTATCTGAAGCATACGGTGAGTAACCTAGATGGTCTCACATTGATTTATTGTTTTGTTTAAATTCTGAATTGAATTATTATGTGATGTGAATGTGTTGATTCCAGACATTGAATATCCGAGGCATTTGATGCATGAGTAATATATTGGGAGTTCTCATTGTATGTGAATTTGACATAATATGTGATATTCAACTTAATTGTTGAATGTCGGACCAAGGTTCGATGGTGAATGTGAATGTGAAAAAAAATTGAGCATAAGTGAATGATTGAATACATATAATGCATTTCACTACATTAATTCATGATAATGTAAAGGCAGTTGTGACCTGACTCGCTAGTGAAAAAGAGCTTAAAGCTCAAAATGTGGTAAGAGCCTTTGGCTCACTATGCATAATGAGCCTTCTATCCCCAATAGATAAGGAAAATTTATTAATGAGCTCGGTATCCACAATGGATACGGGACAGTGAAAAAGGCACTCGATCATAAAAAAGTAATAATTAAAAGTGAGTCTCATTAACATTGCACATACAATTTAATATGCATTATATGAATGATTGAATTGAATTGTATGAATCGTTATAAATGTAAAAGGTGAATAAGTGAACCAAGTGTTATATGGTGTTATTTGATGATTGGTGAAATATGTGCATTATATGATGACATGAATTGTTTGTGAAATTGAAACATTAACTGTATGTGTTATGTGTTATGAGTGAGCCATCAATGATGGGTAGCTTACTAAGTTTACAAAACTTATCAAAATTGTAATGTTGACTTTGCAGGTGTGAGAGAGCGGGCTTAGCTTGTAAGACAACTTAGAAGGATCTAGTACTGCTTTTGGATAGAAGAAATGACTTAAAGGTCGGTCATCTAAGACTATAGGATTTAGATATAATTTTGTATAGTTCCTCATGCATGTAGCATGTAGCATATTTTGAAATAAAGCTGAAGACTCTGATAGTTCTTTGATATTGTAAATAAGGATGAAATATGTATGCTACAATGTATATTCAGTTTTATGAAATGAAAAATGAGGAATTGAGTTTTTAAATATTGTGATATTTATGTTTTAATAATGATGCCATGAAAAGTGAACGTGACTGCTTTAGGGCACTGCTTCCACCAGGCATGTGCTTGAACATCTGAAGGATGTATAGGCACAAATTTCTGATGGGAGTAGGGTGCTACATTACAAGACCTAGATTTACAGAAAGTTTCAAGCCAAAAGACCCATCTTTATTTAAAAAAGAAATCACACATTGACATGTTCTAGCCGATTTCCCTTCTTGGATGCAAATGTTAAAATTCTAATGAATAAAAACTTGATACACTAATATATGATGGTCTATAACCTTTTAAAAAATAAGTTATAAAGACACAACCTCCAATATGAATGTCTTAAAGCTTTTTTCCAAGTGCTAGACTTATGAGGACAGAAAATTGATTGTACAACTTGAGCATAAATCAAGGATATTAGATATTGATCATTATAAAAGGACTACACTTTTAGAAGGAGATGTTTATCTTCCTGTGAAATCCAATAAGCCTATAGCCCTTTAAAGTTAAGTAGAGGGTTTAGAAGGGAGGTTTCCTTAATAGGATAAAGATAATGCTCTTAAGTTCCTATCCCAAAAGCTTATAGATCTAATCATCAAAACTTTTGTGCAAACAAAGACTATTTAATTTATAGGCATCTTATAAAGAAGAACATTAGTGTTTTTTTTTCATTAAATGCTTTCAAATATCTTATTAAAATCCCTATTGTGTTTATATATATATATATATATATACCCTCTCCTTAAAAGATTGTATTTATAAGTCTTTCTATTTTACTGCCTTAGCCCTGAATAACATGTTTAGAGTGCTTATATAAATATGTGTGTATATATATATATATATCTCTTTCGAAGTCAATCTATTGAATTGATTTCTCCGCTGGAAGTTTTTTGATCAATAAAAGAGGCAGAAATAGCTAGAACTGTTTTTTGGTCAATAGAATTGATCAATAGAAGAGGCAGAAATAGCTAGAACTGAGTCCAAGCTCTTAGGCAGTAAAATAAAAAGATTTATAAATACAATCTTTTAAGGAGAGGGAGAAGCAAATAGTGACCCACAGTGTTGGCCTCCAAGTTAATAGAAGCAAGTCCTTTATTTTCAGTACTTATATAGGATTCCTAATCCCCCTTATATGCAACCTACTTTCTTGGCTTTCAGTTTAGAACACTTCCTTTAAGTATTTGGGTTTTCTACTAACCACCAAAACATTGAATCGTAATGACTGTTTATCCCTTATATAACATGTGTATGATGAGATAAATTCTTAAACTACCAAACCTCTTTCTTTTACAAGTAGGCTGATCCTCATCATATAATCCTCTACTCACTATATATCTTTTTGGCTAGCTATCTACTATATCCTAACCAAACCTCTAAGAAAATTGAAAAAATCATGAAAATTACTTGCAAACAGTTATTAAAGAGAACTTAAATGGCCTATTAGTTATTCCTCTATACCGCGATGTTCCGGTTCACTCTATGCATTTTATGTTATTTTAATCTTTGACAACTTATGTGTATATTATATTGCCTTTATGAATGTTTCCTTCAGTGAATGGGTATTGAAAGTCCCAGTTATCTTAATAATGGGAGCTACAACAACCCCTGATGCTCTAAGAAGTATACTTCAGTCCAATGTAATTCAGCATCTGTGCATGCCCTCGTAAATTCATTTTGTGGGGTCCATCTGAGAGAATGAATGCAATTGTTGAGGCCGTCCTTGTCAAGAAATGTTCCAGTTTCAGTATAGGCTACGAGGTGGCAATTTTTATGCGAAATTACTTTTTTTCTCAGTATGGAACAATAACATCTTTCATAAGAGCTTTAAAGGTTGATAACATTTCTTATTTGATTGACTGTTTTTTTTATTGCAATAATGGAGTAGTCATTATGGGGTATTTCTTCACATGTAACGGTTCTTTTAATGTGTGCCAAAAATTTCGGATAGCTTGTGCTCAACATTTTTCATTGGAGCCTTTAAGCTTCTTACTCCAACGATTTGCTGTTGATGACAACAATGAGGTTGAAATCCAAAATTTCCGTTCAGACATCTTCCAATCTTTATTTCTGATACCTTGTTTAGGAAAGCATAGTAGTTCCATGCCCATTTGAGGGAATGTGCTAAGTAGGCAATTGCATGCTCAAGTTACGACTGAATCCTATCTAAAAAGCTGAAAAACATTCTAGGACATGGTGCCATAACATTTGACTTCCTGGGGAGATAACATGCATGCATCCTATAACTTTTCCCTTTGTCCATCAATTTCCTTTGAATCCGAGCTAGCATTAGCTTCCTTACATGCATCTGCATTAATGAATTGGGTCTTTATAAAAAGTGCTCCTGCTTTACTGTTTTCCCTCTCTAAGGATCGTTCTTTGCTTATTATGCTTCATTTCCAATTTAATAAAACGTTACTGCTGTCAAACTTGACTTTTATTTTCTTTACTTTTCTTTTGATGTGGAAACATTCCAGGGGTTGCAATGTGAGATGCATGGAATATCAGCCAAAATGATCCTTAAACAAGCATTTGACCTTCCTTCTTATAGAATGTACTTCAAAGATTCACTTAAATTACGTTTGAATAATTAGGCCTAGCATCTGGATGAACTACTGATAGCTGGCTTTGGTTGCAAAACATTGTTAGAAACAAATTGGGTGAACAAAGCATGGAGACCTTGGTGCATGGGTTCTCAGAATTGAAGAACTTGCAGAGGCACTAGAGTATTGTGGTTCTGGTAGGCTTTACATAATTTACTTGTTTTTATATGCTTTTAGTAGTTTATGCTTCAGCTTCAGAGCACGATTATATCTCTTTCCTGATGTGCTATTCAATTGTTTACTGTTGAAATGTGAAAACAGTGTCGCTATTGTTTTCCATTATTTTGGCTACTCAAAGGAGTTATCAGATCTTTTTTTTCCCTTGCACTTTATTTGTGTCAATCTGCATTTAGGAGCCTGTGTTGTTTCAGAACTGCTGCTCAAACTGTTTGTTGTCATGAATGCACCACATTTTCTATTTTTTATGAACACAAGTTGATGTAGGACAAATAGAAAATCACAAAATTAGGACATATGGCTGATATTAGGCTGCTGGAATAACAAATTTCAGTGCTGAATTTTGGCTAAGAATGCTGAAATTTCAGTTTGATATAGCTGAGTTTTTAGGGTTTGATTACTGGAAATTTAGACTTAGAATTTCTGGGTTTAATATGGCTGGAATTTAGGTTTAAGATGACTAGAATTCAATGGAGAGTAGGAAACCAAGAATCATTTTTAGAAGAAAGCATCACGCTTTCTAGTTGAAAGCTAAAGTTTGTAGGTAAATTTCAGATAGCTTGTCATTGAAGGGTTGATTATACACATATTTTTAGAGAAGTTTTTAGAACCTTTATTCTAGTAGGAGAAGGTTCCTAACAAATTTAAACCCTATTCTAAAAATTTTATAAGTTTAAAACCTAAACAACTAGGATAACATATCTAAAATAGAATAACATGTTTAACTCACTACTACTTATCTAATAAAGAATCTTAACATAATCTAAATTTTAGCCCTTTATCTTTTGTTGTCAACTCAATTCTCAATCCTCATCCCACCAAATTAAGACTTATGGTTGATTAATTTTTCCTCTTTTATTTCTTTTATAGACTTTAATTTCTTTTGCATCACAAGTTCTATTCAATTCCCATGCTGAAGGAGAGTTTGGGGAAGCGTGGATTTGGGCTATAACATTATTACAATTGACATTTGCTTACAATTGAACTGTGCCAAAGTTTTGGCTATATGAGAAATCACTAGCTTGGCAACGTTTTTAGGTACAACTCAACTGCTTCTACTAATGCAACTAGAACAAGAACTCAGCACTTAACCTCCAAATAAAGCAATTCAAACCCAGACTTCTTCCTAAAATATGTTTGACCATATCTT
>JANVCQ010000006.1:16882154-16894620 GCA_025531925.1 Erythroxylum plowmanianum | reverse complement strand
GATGCATGTTGGTGAGCCTATTGATGCTGGGTCCTACTTAGCTGCCCAATTTCTCCGTGTCGCACTTCAACCTTCTGACGACATTTCCATCGGGGGTTTAATTACTCCAATTGCTTTAACTTTAGGCTTTGATCCCCTATCTAATTCAGTTTTTCTTGTTCAGGGCTCCGAGCGCCTTGATCTGCCTGCTTTAGAAGCTATGCACATGTGTCAGTCCGTACGGGGACGCCGTTGTTGGGTGTACCCTAATCACATTCTTTTTCATTTGCCCTGTCCAACCTGCACGACTCTTCGTGATCCATCCAACATTGGCTGGATGCCTGTGGTTGATCAAACTGAACCCGAACCATTGCAATCTTCATTGCCTTCTTCTTCTAACCGAACCGACCTGTCCGAGTTTGACCTTCGCGCCCTATATCACACGCTCTCTTCTATACAAACTGAACAAGCCGCTCTCCGCGCTTTATTTACCGATCAAAGCCATAGTCTTCAACATTTCGGGGAATCCCTTTCCACCATTCAAACTAATCAGGTTACTTTGCAGCGCTTAGTCGAAAATCAAAATGCTGCCATTCAGGACATGACATCCGCTTTCACCTTGTGGCACCAGTCGTCTGCCTTTCCAGGTACTCCTCCACCTCCTCCTTCTTCTCCATGATTGTTCTTCATTGCGGTCAATGTTTCGTCTTAGCATAGGGGAGTTAGTTTAGCTTACCCAAGTTCTATCTAAGTTAAAAAGACCAACACCTAGTTTAGAAACCCTAAAATCAAATGGGTTCCCTTAAATCATTTTCTTCCAACACAAACCCTTGATTCTCAACACAAAAACTCCTTTCTGTCTCTAACTCCTTCTCTAACAAAGCAAGAAGAAAAGATGAACTTACCTTGACAAATCTTCTTCCTTCTTCTTCTTCCCATATTTCTTCTTTCTTCTTCCACGGTTTTCTCCTTCTTTTCTCTATTTCACGTTGCTTTCTTCTTCTTCTTTCTTATTCTCATGACTCCCTCTCTTATTCTTCTAAATCAAGCCACATTTTATTAGTCTTTCTTCCCATTTTGTCGATCATTAAACTAAGCTTTCCATATTTACCCTTCTTTCATTTAATATAAAGTCTACTAACTACTTAGCCTATTATACACCATATTAATTCTAATTTAATTCTAACGCTTCATTTTAATTTCTAATTTCTATTCATACTTGCTAATTTAATGGACTACATTTTTTCAAAAAACTAAACAAATAAATCGATAATAATTAAAAGAAAATTTCGGGGTCCAATATAAAGTGAGTATCTTAAGTAATTTCATGTCATTAATTACTAAATGTTATGGAATAATTATACAATCAATTAAGCACATGTCAATGACCTGAGCCCAATTTTTCATTACTTTTATTCCTTCTTATCCTTCCTTTGAGTCACAAATTTGACTGGGGATTTACCAAATATGTCTTCTCACAAGGGCTTTCTCCTTTGATTAAGGAGTTTTATGGTAAGTTTTGGCCAAAAACCTAAACTTACCAGCCCCTTCTATCTAATTCTAAGATGTTAATCTTTATTACTTGGCTTATTCTTGATTAATTGGCTTACACCACATTGATAGGTTGGGAATTGTTTCTCTAAAAGATTATCATTTCGATTTCAATTTTCTTGACTTGCTTTGAGTAGCTAAAGATGATTTAGAATAATGAAGAAAAAGGTAAATGAAGGTAAAACCAAAAATCTAGGATCTTATGTTGAAATTTCTTTTGGGTTTAAATATTTTTGCTTTCCTAAGTCTCACTGGTGTTGCTTATAGGTCATGATGTGCCCTGAGATGGCCTTTACCTACCTATGAAATCACAAGTTTTTTCTTTACAAATCTAATGCCTTAGTATCTTGTGTTGAAGGTTCTTTTAGGTTTAAATATCTTCCTCCAATTAAAAATTTCAATTAATTCTTCAAAATCTTTTCTTTTTTGAACAAAATTTACGTGTCCTTTTCCATTTGGTATTTGATGTTATCTAGTAGTTAGAAACCTTACTTATTGGGAATTTTTTTGGAGTAAGGTACAAGAACTAAATAATATCAAAAGTATAGTTGATAATTGTTACACAGTATAGAGATAAATTTGATCTATCCTTAATCTAGGTTGAGGCCATAGAAATAAACTTATACACGACTAATATAAGAATGAATATGAAACATGGACTCGTGCTTTTGTTTGTTGGGAACTTTGTTATAAACTAGAAGTCAAAATTTTTTAGATCTGAAAATTTTCATCTCTCACTCTAGATTTTGTAGTTACCTTATCTCGTTACCTTTAATTCCATTCATACTTTTTTTTACAGAACTTAGTGCTACTTAGTTTAGTGCAATCGAGGAATGAGTAGGAGTGGGCAGTGGCAAAGGATGGAGCAAGGAAGAACCCTAATCTAGATTGGTAGCACGTTGTAACGTTAGTCAAAATAAACTAGACTACTGCTATAACAGTGGTGAGTCTAGGTCGATCCTACAGAGAGTGTGTGTAAAGTTATTGAAATGAAATTAAATGGTGTTTAGGTTATAGAGAGGGTTGGTTGGTTTATGAAACAAGAAAATAGAATGAAGCTAAACTAACAAAAGAAAATTAAAGAAAACATGCAAAAATAATGAAAGTGATAAATTTGTTAGGGACCCAGTTCTTTGATTCAATCTCGGCCTAAACTTTAATTAAACGTATTTCATTGATTTGTTTTTCTTTTACCTCTCCTTGAACTATTGGTCGTAGATTAACAATAAGCTCTATTAATCTCGGTTTTTTCTTAGGTCATAGTTAATTAAGAAGAGCTCATTAATTAACCCTAGCTAGCGAATAATCTCGGAGATGCTCACTAAGTTTAATCAAATAGTTACCTTATGATTGAGAAAAATAGACCAATCTAAGCAATAATCACACAAGCTCAGATTATTTAACCTAGTTTATGTTACCTCTAATGATTACGAACCATTAGTTGCTACAAATGAATTGAAAAAATAACGATTACTTATTGTATTTGATTTTAGCAATGAGTTATTACATAAAAATAATCAAATGGAGCATTCAATCATTCTTACATAAGATCCAAACATTGAACAAAGGATAACATAATCAATTCATAAGAGAAAGAAAACAACAAATACAAGGAGAAATACACTTAACCAAATCGTTGACATTGATTTCACCTTTGAACCGGCATCGGGAATTGATAAGTGCTTAATTGATTATGAAATTATTCCATAACATTTAGCAATTGTTGACATGAAATTGTTTAAGATACTCGCTTTGACTCATATATGATTTTAGGCACAGTTCGGAAGCAAAGAAGTTAAAGTGAGTTGAAGGCTCAATATTTTGGCTATTTTTCGAAGATTAATTTTTACTTGTCTTCATGGAGCAAGAAGAAGAAAATTAAAAGACATGAAGAAAAAAAGAAAACACAAAGAAGATTTAAAGTTTCTCACGACATGTGCATGAAATTTGCATGCAATTACGTGAATTAACAACAGCCCAAGCAGTGTGTTTTATGGGAATTAAATGAAGAAAATAGGCAGCTGAAAGAAACAACATAAAATGACAACGCTAGATAAGAAGTAAATGAAGGTAGCTGGAAGGAAATAGTTCACTCCAAAATGACGTAGCACAGAAGTGAGGGACCAAGGGAGCAAAATAGTAGGCAACACAACGAGGAACGTAGCAGCAGAGCACCAAATGACGTAGCACAGGAGGACCAAAACACATTAGATAGTGAGATGACCAAAACACAACAACATTAGCCAACATAAAATGCACAATAGTGACAGAAACAGAAGCGTAGGTTTTAAGTGAGTGAACAATAAAGTGGACTAAGAATTAAAATAGAGAAATAGAGAGTAACAGTAGGGAGGCGTAGTAGCAAGAGTGAGAGGGGAGTCTTCGGTGGGACATTAATTATTAGAGGGGTTGAAGCATTTTTTGTGAGAGAGACTCATGAAGAACTAGACGTCTCGACGTTAGTTCGGAGATGACATCAATGCCAACGACCCAAGTTAAGTGTATTTCACTATTTTTGTTGTTTTCTTTCTCTCATTAGAAATTGATTGTGTTATCCTATATTAATTAATTTGGGTTTTGTATATGGATAATCGTATTCTCATTATTGTTTGATTAGTTATGTATGAACCCATTGGGTATTGTAAAAAGATAATTTTATTGCATTCATTGAATCATTTATTTGCAAACCCATTGCTAGAATTTGATATAATCTATAATTGTTATGTTGAAATTTATATGTAGTGACTAATGATTCGTAATTAATAAGGATAACATAACCTAGGTTAAATGATGCATCGTATGTGGTTATTGCCTTGATTAATCGGTTTTCCTAATTCATAATGCTATTACCCAATTGAATCTAGAGATTGTATCATAGGTTATTCAGTAGTTAGGTTTAATTAACGATCATATCTTGATAAAGTCAGGTTAATTATTAACCCACAATTAATAGTCTCTAAGAGAGGTTTAATAACAATAATCATGGAAAAATGTTTAATTAGGATGTAGGCTGAGATTGAACCAAAGAATCGGGTCCTTATCAAATTCTCCACCTTTGTTAATTTTTACATGTTTCTTTACATTACCTTTGTTAGTTATTTTATCTTTACTTTATTTTTTTATTTCTAAAACCAAAACCCCCTAAACCTAAACATCAATTAATTTCATTCCAATAACTTTACACACACTCTCTGTGGGATTGACCTAGACTCACCATTGCTATAATCGGAGTCTAGTTTCTATTTTAACTAGGAGACCCAGACTTAAATTAGAAGATTTGAAAGTAAATGACATACCATTGTGGTTATCTTACACAATTTTCTGCTTGAATATTGGAAGAAAAGTGGGTTGAGTCATCTTGCTAGTTATATTAGTCGAGATTGAACCAAAGAATCAGGTCCCTATCAAATTCTCCACTTTTGTTATTTTTTACATGTTTTCTTTACATTACTTTTGTTAGTTATTTTAGCTTTACTTTATTTTCTTATTTCTAAAACCAAAACCCTCCTAAACCTAAACATCAATTAATTTCATTTCAATAACTTTACACACACTCTCTGTGGGATTGACCTAAACTTACTACTGCTATAGTAGGAGTCTAGTTTTTATTTTAACTAGGAGACCCAGACTTAAATTAGAAGATTTGAAAGTAAACAACCTACCATTGTGGTTATTCTTACACAATTTTTTGCTTGAGTATTGGAAGAAAAGTGGGTTGAGTTGCTAGTTATATTAGTCAACCTATAACAATGGACCAAGCAACGACTAAAACAAAACATGTCAATTATGCTCGCGTTTGTGTTCTTATGACTTCCTTCACTAAACTACCTAATATTATTCTATTCATTATATTGAATGAGGATCTAGAACCCATCGAGGATCAATTGCGTTTGACATATGCATGATGGCTGCAAAATGGAAAAAAACAAAAATGGATACCTACAGGGATGACCTTCAAATTTGGTAGTTACCAAGTATTATTACTTAATGGTGAAGAGAAGTATGTTGCTCTGGAAGCAACAAAAAATGTAGGGGTCTAAGTAAACACAGGGAAAACCTAGGATATGCATACAGTGGCAAACTCAATTGGCAAACCTGTTTCTATTCATTCTCCTATCGGTATAGCTATAGGGGACGTTGAATTAGGAGCTGAAAATGTAAGCACAACACCTACTCATCATACACATATGGGGGAGCATATCCAAGCAACACATGTGACTGTTCAACCTCTAGTTGCAACAGAACATAATAGCATTGAGATGAAATAGTGCAACTAGTGAACGGTATCATCAACAGTGCTATAGATGATAAATGTCCACAATTCATGGTTCAGATGAAGGCACCTAATGCAAGCTCCATAAATGAACTAAATCTTGGAAGTTTAGAGAATGAAACCTATATATCTGCTGGGCAAAAACAATCGTTATCTGAAATAAAAGCCATACCAGAATTTGAGACAGCTATAAGGAGAAGATCAAATTAGAGGAAAAAACTCTCCCTTGGGGAGACAACAACATGAATTTTCTCACTGAGGGGCCAATACTCCTAATAAACAATTGATGATTAGAGAAATCATTTTGCAAAACCGAGTCATCTTGGTTGGTATTTCATAAACACAAATAAAAAAATAGAGCATCAATATGTTGAACCTTTTTCCAATAACATGGAGGAGTATGTCCAACATCTCTTGTCATCCGAATGACATAATTTTTGTTTTGTATGATACTACTGCTCTATATATCATTTCATCTAGCATAATTGATTAGATGATACACTTGGAGGTTGCCAATAGATAGCTTCAGCAAAAACTATGCATCTCTTTCATATATGCACATAATAACACTTATTAGCAAAACTTCTTATGGAATCGCATAAAAAAATTGCTACCTCCACTACCGACCCATGGATGTTATCAAGTGATTTCAATTTTATTTTGAGAGCAGAGGAGGCAGAAGGACTACAAGTAGTTTGTACTCTTTGTATGGAACGTGACAGATGTTTAGAGGAAGCATAATGTACTAATATACCGATGGGAGGAAGTTTCCATACATGGGCAAATAAGCAAGTGGGTCCTCATTTGATATAGAAGAAACTTGATAGAAGATTGGTAAATCTTTGATGGATGAATGTATTTCCCAGTTGCTCCTCGAAATTGTTAATAATCATTTATCATATCATACACTTATTCTTACTTTCCTAAATGCGAAGAGACCTATCCATCCATTCTGATTTAATGACTTTATGATGCAGCTAGTGAGGTATAAGGAAGGAGTATAGGTTGCCTTAAGGACTAACATTTGCAAAACTAAGCAGTTTACATTTTCAAAGAAAATGATACTAATCAAATAGGAAAGGAAGAATCTCTACAATGCTAATATTGGCAACACACACCATCTTATCAATACGACTAGAGGAGAACTGGAAGCTATTTAATAGATGCAATATACTAATCCTGGGAATCTGAGTCTCGAAACAATGGAAAGGGATGCGTTACACAAGTACTCACAAGCTCTGTTATTTCATTATTCTCTCTCCAGACAATGGGCAAGAGTAGGATGGATGAAACATAGAGATAGAAACATATCAAAATTTCACAAGGCAATTATATCAAGGAAGGCCAGAAGCAAGATTATATTATTCACTCACAACAACGTTACTTTTAAGTCCCAAACATAAATTTTGTAAGGAGCTTATGAACATTTTAGTGAGCTGATGTACAAGCCTATAGATGCACATTCTTCCACACCATTCCTCAAACTGATTTTAGGCTACTCTATCTCTTCAGAAGATGCAATCCATTAGTCAGACCTATAACAATACTAGAAATTAAGGAAACCATGGCATCTCTTCACCCTCGCAAAGCCCCTGGACCAAATGGTTTCAATATCAAATTTCTCAAGGACACTTGGCCTCTCACTAGGAACACGGTCTCAAAAGCTGTGATGGAATTCTTTGGTAAAGGAAGTCTTCTTAAAGACAGACATCAATAAGACTTTCATCACTCTTGTACCAAAAAAGTGTGAATTGTATAGCTTCAATAGTTTTCGATCAATTGTTTGTTGCAACTCTCTGTATGAAATCATTTCTAAGCTGATAGCCCAAAGGCTCAAAGGAATTCTTCACAAGCACATTAGTCACACTCAAGGTGCTTATATACCTAGAAGATTAATTGGTGATAACATTTTACTACTTTAAGATCTCATTACCAGTTACTCCAAGAAGAAAAGCAAACCTAAATGTTGCATCAACATCGATCTCAGGAAAGCCTATGACAATGTTGATTGGAGTTTCGTCATAAACATTTTGCGGGCTATGGAATTCCTAGGAATATTCATAAGGTGGATTGAACAATTTTCGAAAACTTCTACTTATAGCATTTTGACGAATAGACAACCCACTAGGTTCTTTAAAAGTTGCAAAGGGATCAGACAAGGAGATCCCTTATCTCCACACATCTTCGCTTTGGTGCAAACTCTCCATAAAATCATTTAAGCGTGTTATAACACAGAAAAAGGAGTTCAAGTACCACTTGAAGTGTGGTAAATTTAAATTGACCAATCTTTGTTTTACAAATGATGTGATCCTGCTTTCCAACTGTCAAAGTAGTTACTTAACTGGAGATAACTTCCTTATTTTCTCTTTAACTCCTTTAACCATCATCCTTATCTCTTGTTATCCCATATCAATTAAATCACTTAGGCCAATTAACATAAAATAAGATTAAACGTAAACCTCCAAATTTTATCTAATTGATAAAATAAATTTATCAAAATTGATAACGGTTTACAATTTTGACAGATAGAATAGAACTCGTACTCATTAAAAGAGAAAAAAAATGATACTTGTATTAAGGCTCTTACCCCACGTTTGGTTACTGTCCCCGTGAGTGGGGACAATTGACAAAACAAAAGAATCCTGTTCCCCTTGGTTGTTTGGTTCATGCCCCCGTGTTTCTGTCTCTTGTCTCCGGAGGACAGGGACAAAGATTTCTATCCATTCGAAAATTGGAGGACAAAAATAATTTGTCCCTATCTCTGGAACAAAGACGCTCGCTCCTCCGAAAGTATCCCTGTCTTTTGTCCTTGCTTCTCTCTCGCAACCAAACCTTCGCGTTCCAGATTCAGTCCTCCCTCGCATGCCCTCCTTCGCATCTTCCTAGGTTCAGTCGTCTCTCGCACGCGTTAGCTTCTGTCTACGCTTCTCCATCGCACACTGGGCAACACTCTTGGACGCTGGGACTCTTCTTCCACTGGTAAGTTTTTGTTTTATTTCCGCAAAAAAATGTCGCTGCCTCTGAAGGTCTCCATTTCTCTGGTTGCGCAAATTTGGTCCACTTGGTATTATTCTATTCTTATTCTATTGTGGAGTCGAAAATGGTAGACGTTTCTGTGAAATGGAGACCTTCGGAGTGTTGGGTGTTTGTATATGCAGATTTGTCATTCGAAGATATCTTCGGCCATAGTGGGGTTGGATCATTCTCTCATTTCCTTTCCAATTTTTTAAGTTCTTTCTTTGTTTCTGTGTAGGAATCCTGGGTTGTTGTTGATCGGTGATAAGTTGCATTGTTTCCGAGAGGCTCATTACTTCTCCAAAGTGCTTGTTCTGTTCTGTTTCTTTTCACAGATATGTATTAGGTTCTGAATTAAACCTGCATTATGCTATCATGTTTCTGATTGTTTGTGGGTACTTTGGATGATGTCTTGTGTTGTGTGAACCATCTACTTGGAATTGTATTGGCACTGAATTGTGTTGTGTGATATTTATGCTTGGGTTTTGGTATGACCAATTATGTAAAAATATTGCAGCTGTTGGATTTTAATACACACATTAGATGTAACAGAAGCCACACACTCCACATGAATTTCAATGTTCATTGTAAATGCAGTGGTCTTGGTATTACTCAACTTTCATTTGCAGATGATTTGCTCATGCTTTGTGCAATGTGCTTGTTTCCATTGCAACTCTTCTAAGAGCCTTTACAGAGTTTTCAAGATATCTTAGATCTTAAATTTAATCCAAGTAAATATACTGCTTATCCTTCTACACAAAGTTGTAAAGATTCAGTGCGTGTGTTAGATGATGATGGACTGAACATACATCAACTACCTCTCACATACTTGGGGGTTCCAATATCCACAAAGAAGGTTAAGGAAGCTAAATGCAGATCTCTCATAGAAAAAGTTAGTAGAAGACCTTCTTATTAGAGCATAGATTCTTGTCATATGGAAGTAGGTTATAGTTGGCCTTTAATATTCTTAATAATTTGCATATCTACTGGATATTTGATCTAACTATCCTTAAAGGATTTTTGAAGAAAATTAGCAAGAGTATTATATAGACTTCAATTAGAATGGTCAAAATTCTAGTAAGGAAAAAATGTCTAAAGTGAAATGGACTGTGCTTCCTAAGCAGAATGGAGGATTGGGAACCAATTCAGCTAGTACAATGAACAGAATCTTGTGGACAAAGAGGCTTTGGAGGATATGTTGGGACAAGTGTTTCATATTAAGAAGAAAAGTGTTTGGTCAATTCCTCAAACTTCACAATCTTACACTTTTTAGTAGATTTCACATAAAAGATCCTTCATGCACACTCATATTAAGCATTATGTTCGAAATGGGAAGAGCACTTCATTTTGTTTTGATAATGGGCACATCTTAGGATCTTTTATATAACACTCACCTCTTTACAACTTTAAAAGGGACTATCCCTAAGGATAATAAAGTGCACTCATTAACTCAAAATAACCATTGGCATTGGCCTTTTCATATGTGTAAGGGGAATCAAATCTATTGTTGAATAGTGGCCTTCATAGTCTCCAAGTCAAACACAGGGCGATGAAGTGAAATGGGAACTCTATAAATCTCACCAATTTACTACTCAATCTTGTAAACAATTGTAGCTTGGCCCTATGATGAAGTATCCATTTCATAAGCTGATTTGGAGTTCAGTTATTGCTCCAACTCACTCTTTCAGCTTTTGGTTAGGAGTTATATAGAAATTGGGGACCAGGAATAGTATCAAGTTTCAAATTCAAAATACAAATTGCCCTTTATGCTCTAGAGAAGCTAAAACTTTACATCATATGTTCTTCAAATGTCTTCATACTAAACAACTATATAGTGCTTTTCTCAATTACAAGATATAAATCTTAGCTAGACTAATATCTTTGCTTGCATTAACAAATTAAAATGGGCCAGCAAAGAAGACCAAAGAATATTCAAAATTAGTTTTGCAATGCTAGTTTCATATAATTAGAGGATGAGGAATATTAGAGTCATTAGAAAAGTTGAAGAGTACAAAGAGTATAATTGGATCGAATTCTGGATAAATCTAAGGGTGGGTATCATGATCAATGCTAATCAATTGTTCATCTCCAGTTACATTAAAATGCAACTAAGCATTTGGATTTTGTTATTGTTAGACATGTTGGACTTTCTAGTTTCCTTAATTTGTATGAGTCATAGTCTGAATAAATGTAACCTCATATACTATGTATCTGATGATTAGATGAGCTGCAAAATGAATTGAGAAACTTTTGTTAGTCTTGTGTAAAATTTGTACTTGGATATAACATAGAAATTGCAATTGCTCAAGGATAATGGCACTGATGGCAAATATACATCTGTGCTGTACATTAATATTGGTATTCTCATTATTTGTCTTGCCCATTTATGTTATGACAGTAAAGAAAGTATGCAGTTTTTATTTTCCACAACACATTCAAATTATTAGTACTTGAACCGAGGGGGAACAATGATAAAACAATGATACAAATTTCAGTAGTTGCATCATTTCCAAGTGAAGTACAAATGAGGAAAACAATGATAAATAACTTCTCTTTGTTTACGTGCTATTATCACAACACCATTAGAAAATGTGCTATTTTATGAATGTTCTGTTGTATTAACAGATATGTTGATGGCATGTTTATGTTTATGTCGTATAAAAATATTGATATTCTTGTTTTTTCCACTATGAATCCGCATCCATATATTACATGGTGATCATGACAAATCATTGCAATATAGTATTCAAGTGCACAATCATTACATCTCAGCTAGTCAAGTTTGATATTTGAAATTGCAATTCAATATCATTTCTCCATAACATTGTTGAAAATAACAAGTACCACAAACATAACAAATCCTATTACAATACTCTTTAAGATAAACTTCATCTTTTTTCTCGTTCACAAACAAATTTATACCTTGCTTCATAAGTAATATTGTTACTGGCATATCAATGTTTGATCGACAAGTAGTAATTCCAAAAACCTAGTAGTCATAGAAAAGGAAGGAAGGAAGAAGAAAACATACACACTTCACTTCAACTAGCAAGTGCAAGTTAATTGACTGGTGAGTACAGGAACTCTTCTACTAAGCTAAAACTTCACTGAAAGACATTTGTTAACTCTGGGAGAATTTATATCCTTGGCTTTACACGCACAAAGACAACAAGAACCAAAAAGAAGTAACAAGAAAAATGAAAAATGGAACAAAAAGAAAATTAAAGTAGAGTGAAGAAAGGTGGTTAGCTAGACTGAGAGTTGTTGCTATCCATGGTGAGAATTTCTATCAATTCTTCTTTTGCTCATAAAGGCTTACCCTAATTCAAAAAACCAAGTTTTATGTCTACTCATTGGTAATGTCTTCAATTTGGTTTCCTTCAACTGTTGTGCTTCGAACATATTTGGAATTGAACAAATATTGAGTTGTTGTATTTTCTTGTATTGCTAGTTGTGGCTTGTTTATGATCAATATTTGGCTTTGAATCTTTGCAGAGAATATTTATTTACAAAAATGGATAACAGGAAACGTGATGCTATCTTTAAGGCTCTGGCATTTTTTGAGTTTTGGAATGGGCAATTGAACTTAATGAGAATGGTGATGTTGCTATGCTTGTATGTATACACAAAAAAACGCAGGAGGAGTGA
>JANVCQ010000006.1:16850132-16870433 GCA_025531925.1 Erythroxylum plowmanianum | reverse complement strand
AAACTTATTTCTAATTTAAAGTATAATTGAACTAATCAATTTATTTTGGTTTAATTAGAAACTAATTTCTAATGAAATCCCCTTTTCTAATTTTAACTAAACAAATTAGTTTTCTTATATTGAAAAAACTTTCTCATTTTTTAACATTTTATATTAATTAGAAACTAATTTAACTAAATTAATCAGTTTGTGTAAATTAGAAAAATAGCTTCTAATTCTTTATATTATATTTATAATTTTTTATAGCTATAAGTTGTTATACCGCAAATGTATATATACATCGAAACTGACAAAAATCATTAATTAGTTTTTGTCTTATTATACATGTTGTATAATAATAAGAAGCACTTGCCATTAAAGGAAACATGAAAGGCCATGTGCCTTTTCAAGAAGAAGTTGTCTTCTTTTTGTGTTTCCTTCTCTGTGTTTCGAAGTCTATGTTCTTTTTTTTTTGCTTTTCTTTTCTTGCCTTTCAAAACAAAAGCATCTAGAGGGAGAAGAAACGAAAACCACAATGGTTTCTTGTTTTCTTGTTGAAGACCATTCATAAAAATCATACAAAAAAAAATAGAAAACTCTCATTTTCCTTCATTTTCATAAGAACGATGTTTCACTATAGAAAGACCATGCATTTTTGTCAAGACTTTCAACAGTCATTATCCCAACAATCAAGACAGATGTGAAAAGAAAAAAAATGAAACACGACTTATGTTATAGCAACAAAACCAGAAACGCAATAAAAATCAGAAGTCGAAAACATATGATATATGACGCATACATATAACATAAACAAAAAATTTAACCTGCTTTAATACCAATGTTAGAAATTAACAGAACGAAACATAACCACAAAGATCATGTGAATCATATGATCGTTTCATATGTAGATAAAACAAAAATTACATATTTGAATTTTTGTTATAATTCTACCAATTAAAAAACTTTGTTTGAACTTCCACTGTAGAGAATTGTTTAAGTTTTTACTCTTTTTATTATATCAAAGAAGTAAAAAACCTCTCAAAACATACATCTTTAAATGTGTGTCTCTGTCGTTTGTTTTTAAAAACTCCATATAATTACCTTTGTAGTTATTTCAAGAGGGCTCACTAATGTACCCTTTATAACTGTATATAAGTCATCACTGTTAATGACCTTAATATAGAGTTTCACTGTCGGCTGATAAAACTCTGGATGGAGAGAGAAAGGAATGGAAGATGAGCTCAAGCTGCTCGTAAAGTGATGCCCTCTTTTGTATCTACACGTTAGTTTAAAGATAAAACATGTAGAACTGTTTTCCTGTTGCTATTGTCATCACATTTTATGAATAATTTTGGCAATAACTAATCCTTTTGCATACAGCATGACATTGAATACCTAATTTTCTTTTGAAAGGATATCAAGATAGTAGATTGGTCTCAACATGTCGTCCCTTTCTGGTCTGCAGTTGTTCGCTCGGGACTGACGTGGAAGGGCCTAATTTCCCTATTACGCTCTGGTAGTTTATTTGTTGCTTTTAATTCATTTGTTTTCCCTCTTTCCTCAAGGTTCTTGCAAATTATGATCTCATTTCTTCCGTGTTACTTTATTTATGTGGAACGTGCCCATGCTTCCTTGATCTTTTGAAATAATTCACATCTATACATTTTCTTATTAAGTAATTTTGGGTGAATTGATCAGGTTTAAAAAACCATAAGAGGCACGTTAGTTATGCCATTGATGATTGAAGGATACAGGAAGGGTCTAATTAAGTTCGCTATCATTATGTGTCGAAAGCTAGAGAAGTTACGAAGAAAGTCTAGTTAAACTAACAAAAACACGACTTCTTTTGGGAGCTTTTCAGGTAATTGGAAACAAGGGAAAATAAAGAGTGAAGGTGGGCATCTTTTAGGTTGCCACTTTTTGTCTCTCTTGCCTTCGTATCCTTGAGTTCAAGGATTATTTCGAATTTTAAGATTCAGCATGCTTTCTGGCCTAAGTGTATCGAATTGATCACTTATTTCTGAATCATAAGTATTGCCCATTTAACAGATAACCTTTTCATTTATAAAAGGAAAATGTGGTCAGTATAAAAGCATTATACCTATGTAAATAGCTTAATAGAACATTAGTCTTCTTTTATTTTTCTTGGTAAGTGCCTAATTTATTGTAAATTATTTTGTAATCTATGGTTCCAAAATAAACAATTTTAAAGAAAATCAAAATATAAGACACAGAAGAATTTATATAAACTAAGTATATTTATCATGTTCAAATGTCTTTTAAGTATGGCGCAAATGAAGTTCACATTCATCTCATACCTCATTTTATTTTGCCAAGTTAATGCCTTTTTTTCTTTAAATTGAGCGATCTTCTTCTTCAAAACGCTTATGAGGCACAAGAAGAGTAACAACCTTTTCTATCGATAGAGGAAGGTAGGCTAAAGACAATAGGGACACATGGTGAAAGCTACTAAGAATGTGACTCAATTATTTTAATCCCTTCATAGTGGATCACCTTTTGTTTCTTTTTTCTTTTCTTTTGAAGATAAACCAAGCATTTCTTTCTCTTAGGTTGCCTTTCTGCTTGGGAGCATATTGTTTATGTTCATAGTTAATGTAAAAATAACATGATTAAGTAGAAATTTAATGGCCGACAAAGAAAATAAAATAGGAGAAATGAAACATAAATGAATATTCTTCTTTACAAGACATGGATTAAGCTCGACTTGCAAGTAGGTGTTTTTTACGGTGGTAGGTGGTATGTTGGATTTACTAACTTTTAGCTAAGGAACTACAAGGTTTTATTGTTTTTATCCACTCATAGAATCTTTCTTCTAATCCCGTTAGGCAATTTTAAAGGTCTATAGATATAGTTTTCTATGAAAACAAACTTGTCTCTTTCATGAAGCCTTTTGGGAATCATCAGCAATCATGATCCACAATTGTTGCTATATCGTCCACTAGGTCTTGATAAGCTGACATTGCTTCATGAACTTGAATAGCTCAAGGCTGAAGCACCTCTCGAATGTGACATGCAACTACGAATCTAGATAGCAGGCTCTAGGAATGCAAGTGGAGTTATCTTAGTCTCAAACTTTTGGAGTCAAGGATTTGTAGGATGTTTGGTTAAATTAGAAGCTGAAGCCCACATCTAAAGGAGTTGTAGTCAAAATCCATCGCCCAAGCCTACGGTAATAAATGCACTCATCTTCATCATGATACATACGTCCTATATTCTGAATAATGTTGAATATCTCCCTCATCTTCTCAATCTCCACCTTCCTAAGCTTATTGGTTTTTATTCATGCTTTAAAATTCCCATCAAAGCCCTCCAGAAGGGACTCTAAAAGAGTTAGGCAACATTTCTTCTCATACTTGATTGTTCCAAGTATCTAAGATATCTTAAAGGGATGCCTAATTATATTTTTTTCAACATATCTTAAGGACTATCTTTTTTCTATTTGTATAAATTGATGTTCTTAATCCTACATCACTATAACGTTACCTTATTACTTAAACTAATCTTAACATCCTTACTACTCTACATATTGTGAAAGAAAGAAAAGAATATGATCTTACCTTCAAGGGTGCACCATGTTTGTCAAAGCATATTAATGTTGTTTCTTCTCTCGAAAGTAAGCAGATAAAGAAAACATAGATGTTTCACTCTTAAGAAAACATGCTCAAATTTTGGAAAATGATAAAAGTAGCTAACTGTCTACAACATATGCTTTATATAGAAGGAATAAACTTTCAAGGAAAATGAATAAGATTAGTAAGTGTTTTACATCTATACAAGTAGTATAAATGCCTTCATAATGAGGGCTAGCTGGAATCTATAGGAAGTATTTGTGGGGATCTTCAAGACATAGATGTAGGTAGTTGGTGACACAAAACCTGAGCTGAAACTAATATATTGTCCACCTAATGAATCGCTTGAATAGAGGATAATTGCTCCTCCATTGGATATCTTGATGGTTGGAGTGGATAGATGGAGAACCACATTTGTTAGTTGTTTCATAGATAAATGAATTGCATTTCCGGTAATGAAGCATTGGGCTTTCAATGCATAGAAGCGATATGGCTTATTGGAAGTCCTGGTCAAAATGTTTCTGTCCATATATTATCTCGAAGCTTTCAAAGTAATTACGATTGCAGCAAGTTCTATATCATGTATCAAATAATCAACTCATGAGACTTTAATTGTCTCTATGCATATGAAATCACTTTATTATGCTGCATTAGATTTCATCCTAATCTCTAGCATGAAACATCATTGTATACTACAAAATCTCCAAATCTAAACGATATAATTAATATCAGTATTATAATTCCTCAAAATTCTTTTTACATTCATCAGTCCATAAGATTATACTTCATACCGATGAAAGTGCTGCTGGCCCTCCTCCCAATTAAAACATTGTAGAATACAAGGATAAAAGAGAAAGGTTGTAGACTCAATAAGATTCAAACCACTTTTAAGGTGTTCAAGTGTATTTGAGGTCATTGAAAATACCAAATAAGAAATACATATAGTTAAATAAAAGAAATTAAGAAATTAAAATTTCTGAATTAAGAAAAAAGAGATGGATAACGAGTAAATATTTTACATCATTGGAACAATCTAAAGTATGTTTGTTGTTGCCATAGAAAAAGGAGTTCCTATATTTGGAAAGCCTAATCACTTTGAATCAGTTGAAGTCATTTTCAATTTACAGGGGTTAGTTTTCTGCATCATAATGTCTATAAAACTTCTGTCTATACTTTATGTAAACTATTACATAAAATCAAATCATTCTGTGTTCCATATAGGGAGAATGTTCATATATTCCAACATTTACATTTGGCTGATAAAATCATATCCAGATACATAATATTCGCTTTTTAAATATGTTATCATGGTTTCTGAGTTTATTGCTACCAGGATTATATGTTGCCAGAGAGATGGGCAAATGTTAATGAAATTAACAACTAGAGCAACATGGCCTACATATAAGAGAGGCGATATAGGTTTGCATATACCGAGGTTTGCTGAGCAAAATGGTTTCTCTTCGGTAAAAATGCATATTTATTGATCTCTTCAGTTTCAAGATAGCGCTGAACCTCCTTTCTGGAGCGGAAGTCATATCCATTTACTGGATCAGTGTAATACTGTAACAAGAAAAAAGGAAAACGAAAGGTCAATACTGAAATAACTACAAAATCAAATAGCAAAACTTGACTCTGTCATCCACCATCGAGATACCATGTTCCATGAAATCAATATTTACATGAATACTCCAACAAAGGTGTCCAAAATTCTTATTGGGCATTTTTTGATTCCATTTGCACTCTTTCTAACCTTGAGTTCGTTAGTCCACCCTGGTGGTAAATCTTCTACTGGACACTTCTCAACATTCACCTAGAGTTTGAGTATAGAGCAGAGTAAGATGTCTGAACATTTTAATAATAGAAAATGATAACATTGATTTTGATATGCATCTCTCCGTAAACTAATCAATTAGAATCTTTGAGCCTATATGTAGAATGTACTCAATACTGGATGACGTGGAGAGTTTGAAAACAGGAGAAGATCAGTGTGTTAAAGTTGAAGAAAAGGAGGAAATGGATTCTTTGGTATACCCTAAAGCTGAAACAACTGAACAACAAGTTTAAACATTTAAACAACAAGTTGAAATACCTGAACAACAAATTAAAACACAAGAACAACAGATAAAACAATATGAAAATAGGACAAAACAATTGGTCAGCGGACTAAAATAACATAATAGGATGTTGAAAAAATTAATTGACAAATACCAAGGGTTTCATCAAGTTTTGAGCCAACATGCACAGAAACCCTTGGTATTTGTCAGTTAATTTTTTCAACATCCTATTGTGTTATTTTAGTCCACTGATCAATTGTTTTGTCCTGTTGTCTTGTTGTTTCAGTCTGTTGTTCTTGTGTTTTAATTTGTTGTTCAGGTATTTCAGCTTGTTGTTTAAATGTTTAAACTTGTTGTTCAGTTGTTTCAGCTTTAGGTTTACCAAAGAATCCATTTCCTCCTTTTCTTCAACTTTAACACACTGATCTTCTCCTATTGTCAAACTCTCCATGTCATCAAGTATTGAGCACATTCTATATATAGGCTCAAAGATTCTAATTGATTAGTTTATGGAGAGATGCATACCAAAATCAATCTTATCATCATCTATTATTAAAATGTTCAGACGTCTTACTCTGCTCTATACTCAAACTCTAGGTGAAGGTTGAGAAATGTCCAGTTGAAGGTTTCCCGCCAGGATGGACTAAGGAACTCAAGGTTAGAAAGAGTGCAAATAGAATCAAAAAAGACCCAGTAAGAATTTTGGACACCTTTGCTAGAGTATTCATGTAAATATTGATTTCATGGAACATTGTATCTCGATGGTGGATGATAGAGTCAAGTTTTGCTATTTGATTTTGTAGTTATTTTAGTATTGGCATTTCATTTTCCTTTTTTCTTGTTACAGTATTACACTAATCCAGTAAATGGATATGTCTTCCGCTCCAGAAAGGAGATTCAACGCTATCTTAAAACTAGGGAGATCAATAAATATGCATTTTTACCAAAGAGAAACCATTTTGCTCAACAAACCTATATTGCCTCTCTCTCTTTTTTTCAAGGTAAAAATTGTATTCCACAAGGAAAAAAAATGTACAAAGTCAAAGGGGCAAACCCCAGTCTGTAGACATAGAAATAGCATATATCAAAAAAGACCCCTACCACTGGGTGCGACAAACCAGAGGAACAAAGGCCCAAAAAAATCCAATGGAGAAGGCATGCAAAATACTGGCCAGCAAAAGGTCCAAAACAGTGGGCCTAAAGCCCAACCAAAACATGAAGGTAGCCCACATGAGGGGCCTGAGAGGCTATCCAAGAGGCCGACGTCGTAGCGGGGCGAGGAGGTAGTCAGCTAAGCCAGAGGATTTCACCAAAACATAACCACCCACCCCTAGTCTCCACCGACTTGCCTCTCTTATATGTAGGCCATGTTGCTCTAGTTGTTAGTTTCATTAACATTTGCCTATCTCTCTGGCAATATATAATCCTGGTAGCAATAAATTCAAAAACCATGATAACATGTTTAAAAAGAAAATATTATGTATCTGGATATGATTTTATCGGCCAAATGTAAGTGTTGGTATATATGAACATTCTACCTATATGGAACACAGAATGATTTGATTTTATGTAATAGTTTATGTAAAGTATAGACAGAAGTTTTATATTGACATTATGATGTAGAAAACTAACCCTTGTAAATTCAAAGTGACTTCAACTAATTCAAAGTGATTAGGCTTTCCAAATATTGGAACTCCTCTTTCTATGGCAACAACAAACATACATTAGATTGTTCCAATGCTGTAAAATATTTACTCGTGGTCCATCTTTTTTTTAGTTCAGAAATTTTAATTTCTTAATTTCTTTTATTTAATTTTATGTATTTTTTATTTGGTATTTTCATTGACCTCAAATACACTTGAATACCTTGAAAGTGGTTTGAATCTTATTAAGTCTACAACCTTCCTCTTTTATCCTTGTATTCTACAATCTTTTATTTGAGAGGAGGGCCAGCAACATTTTCACCGGTATGAAGTATAATCTTGCGTAAGACATGAATGCTAACCTTACACTACATGATGCAAATTGTCCTAGTTTGAGCAGAATTCTCCTATTGTCCCCTTTTTTCAGCCACATTCAGCCCTTAAGCAGTGGCAGTAGTAGAAAAGTTCTTGACCTTTTTAGCAAAAGTTATTTGGATATCGCTACTCTACTAAATTAATTGAGGTTGCATGAACTATCCATTAATTTGAGAATTGATTGAGATAGGATATTTATAAAGTCTGATTAAAACTTTAAAATTTCACTAATCTTTGACAGAAAATCAGGTAACCTATAATAAAGCCTAATGTCGTGCTTACCCCAATAATGAAACTAAAATAGGGTCAATTTGCTTCCAATACATTATTAACTAGTAACATTTATTATACTTGGGCGTTTGCTGACACTATAAGATTAATTCATCACTAATTATACCTTATTCTTATTTCTTTTAATTACAAATTTCAGTCATCACGTCCTGTTAAAGGCCATAAACAAATACAGTTGGAGGCCAGGCAATTGCATTTTTCTGGTTAGTCTATTACGACTAGTTTAGTTTAACTTATTTCTCACTCTACACCATGACTAAAACCAATATTCTGCACAGGGAAACTTACTAGAGCAGAAAAACAAAGTTCTGATCTGGCAAGCAAAGCACTTTCAGAAGATGAGGCTCTAAAAAAAGGGAAAAGCAAACTAGTGAGCCCATAACCGGTTCTCTCAGTCACTCCAACTACTGTTCTTTCAGTCACTCCTACTACTGAGATGCTTATAGACCAGTCTTCAAAAGATACTATGTCTGATAATGATTCTCCATTGGAGGAAAAGTCTGTTATAAGCTGGACACAATTTCCAAATTGTCAGATTATATAGAATCATTCGGATTATGTAGAATCATGAGACACTACCAGAAGTTATTGAGGAGTTTTTCCTGATCTTAGTTCTTTGACAAAAATGTTTGATGAAAAATGTGTAAATCATATGGAATGATGAATGTAAAAAGAATTTTGAGGAATTATAATACCGATGTTAATTATATCGTTTAGATTCGGAGATTTTGTAGTATACAATGATGTTTCATGCTAGAGATTAGGATGAAATCTAATGTAGCATAATAAAGTGATTTCACATGCATAGAGACAATTAAAGTCTCATGAGTTGATTATTGGGTACATGATATAGAACTTGCTGCAATAGTAATTACTTTGAAAGCTTTGAGATAATATATGTACAGAAACATTTTGGATATATATAAATATATAGATCACTTAAGTTTGAGGTAACTATTGAGTTTGAAAGGATTAAATATAAGACCGAGACAATGCATAGAATTATTGAAAGATTATGATTATGCAAATGAGTATTTCCTAGTAAAGCTAGTGTTGTAATTTGATGCATTGAACATAAAATTTAATGGCAGTGTAGTACGAATTTAGATATTGATGTTACCAAATCTAATGCAATGAAGAGCATAGAATGTTGAGTTGAAGTTTTAGGCAAATCAAAGTATTATTAGCTATTGAATTCAAGATCAATTTCATATGAAAGAATCAACAAAGCTCAAATTGAGGATTTGAAATATATGAATTTTACTAAGAAATTGGAAATGAATTTGAATTTTGAGTTTGAATTGAAAATTGATACTTTGTGATTGAAGTATGTGTATCTGATAAAGATGATTAAGCAAAGAGATTGTTAGAGAAAGCACAAACAACAACTTATGCTATACATCCTAATAGGAATATATCGAAATAGCATTTAACAACTAAGGATATAGAACCAAGTGACTACATGTATGAGTTGCCAACAGTCTTAACTATTGAGATATGCTTAAAGCTTATATTTTGGGGTTCATAGAAATATGAAGTCAATGTATAATTTTTAGTTGGCTTTAAGCATAACAATCATTATCACAGTAATATCATTAGTATATGGCGTTATACGATAGAAAGCGTCGTCTGCCTTTATATTGTGATGAATAAGGCCTAAAAAAGATCATAATTATTTAGAGATGTTGTTGATAAGTGAAATTAATCTGTGTTAGAAATTAAGTGGTTCAAGAAAGGTGAATGAATTAGGTGGATCAATACTGAAGACATGGAATATAGTGAGATAGACATACTAGTTAAGTGTATTAATATTAAAGGCATGTAAATTATCAAGCAAAAGTTGAAACATTTCTGAGAGTATCATCTTGGCAAGGTGTGCTCAGGTTAGGAAAAAAGATCAACTAAGTTCAAATTGTATTATTCCATATGAAATCATTGTGAGAATAGGACCATGGATTTACGTCTAACGCACTATCTAAGTACACCAGGCAGTGCTAATGGAGTAGAAGGAGAGACAAGAGACCCCTGATAGATGAATGGAGGAGGCTTTATTACAAATGTCAAGACATCTATTATAAATGATTTTTCTATTATTTGACTCCATCCCGCCATTTACAAAATAAACATATTCATTTTGTAGCGGGGCTATTATAAGATCAATTTTGGCTAGCTCTGATTCGTTTAAAAAATGTGGTTAGTGGAACTATAAATGGAGCAATTAGGCATAAATTTTACATATTTTTTTAATTGGATCAAGGATTGGGGCTCTTCATTTTTTCTTTTAATTGTTTTTTATTCAAACCATTCAAAATATCTTTATTTATATTTTATATAATTTCTAAATAAATCTATTATTCAAAATGAAATAAGAATATATATTCTATTTTATAAATATTAAGATTTATTTAAATACTCATAAACATTAGAATTTAACATATATTTTATTAAAAATATTATGGCGTAATTTACAATTTTTTTACCTATTTATTTTTTGTAAAAGAAAAGCATGTGACATTTGCATCCAAATTTCAGAAGCTCCTAATTCACCTGACCTAGGCCACTAAGGTTATGTTTAGTTGGACGTAAAGTTTTTAATTAAATAGAATGGAATAATTTATAATAAAATGGAATGTAAATAAATGTAATATTAGAACATTGTTGTTTGAGAGGAATAGAAGAGTTCATAATATAATATACTGAAATCTTGATTGGATGAATGATTTATAATATAATATAGTGTATGATTTTACATTCCATCTTAAATCTCCTATATTAGAGATTTTTTATGTTTGTTGTATAGGATGAAATGAGATGTAATATAAAACTTTTCTCTTCTATCACATTTAGTTTCATTCTATTAGAAAACCTGATTCCATAATATTACGTTACATTATAAAACTTTCCACCAAATATTTAAGTACTAGACCAGGGAAAAAGTAATATAAAAATAATTCTCTTTTCTCTTCTCTTGGTAGTATTTTCCTAGAAAAAATAAAATAACATAAAGAATGCTAATGCCGGCGATGTTCACCACGGTTAGAGGGAACAAGAGACAGCTGCAGTTTGCAGTCGAGAAAAAATCTACAGTCTAAACCCTATTTTGTTGAATTAGGTTTGTCCCCTTTGTTCTCTGCTTTATAAATTCTCACTTTTTCGTTCTTAAACCTTAAGCTTTAGTTATCTGGTGTGTTTAATATCGCTTTTTAGCATCATTCGATGATGGATTGCTCCATTTTTCAATGAGGATTTCTGAATTACTGCATTAAATTTTCTTAACAATGTAGATGTTGTTGATAGAGAAATTCTTTTAAGGTACATGCGTTTTCGTTTCCCTTTCTCTAATTTCTTAAGTTGGTGGTAGGTGAGGGGGAAATGTTTGATATTTGTTTTTGCAATGAAGGTCTGGTTAATTGTTGCTGATATGTTTTGTTGTCACTGGTCTCAATGGGAACTTTAATGGGTTCAAATTATTAAGGTGCAAGTGTAACGTGGTTTTACTTTGACTTTAAAGACAGCCATATGCACAATCGCACCAGTTAGTAGCATGACTGGGAATGTAGACAGACGGTCCAACAGAATGTTAAATTGGGGAAGATGAGCCAAAAGTTGTTTTCCTTTCTTTTTTATTTTAATAGAAGGAAATGGGTTATTTATTTTAAGATTGGTAAGTATTGGTGCCAAGATGGTGTAGAAGAAACAACTTCACTGAGATAGTGTTCTGTTTATCTATTTTTAATTTTTTATGTTCTTACCAGAAGTTGATGTTGCTGGCCTTCATCTAGCTGCTTGAGTAGAGAACCTTTTTATATTATGAATAGATTTAGGCTTATACCTTGCAGTGTTGATTAATTGTTTGTTGTTATTGATCACCGGTAGGTTCTTTTTTGTCATCGTTCAAGTATCAGACCATGTGATCTGTCCTAGTCAGTAAACTGCCATTGACTTTTGGTAATGTAAGACAGAGTGATTGCTCAATGGAAAACTTATGTTTGCTTGCTTGGTCTTCAATCAGGCTCCTCATTAATCATCTATAGGTCACTTCTTTTTCCATTAGAGACTTCTTCATTTTCCCATTTACATCTTGTTAATTTGGCTATAGATCTATGGTCTTCCTGTGTAGAACTATGCGTATGTTTGAAATGTTGAGGTATGATCTTGTAACAAGTTCTATATGCCAAAATAATGTACCGGGGTCTTGCAATTCAGCCTCATGATGATTTATCATGGTTAGAGATATTGTCTGCTGCATCCAATTACAGATCCTTGCCTATGGTATTTACTGAAATAACATGCCAAAACATATGGCTTTTGACATGCTAATTCTTAAAACAGTGCAGTTTACACATGTACAATTGGCAATAGCAATATTCTGAATCTATAAAAGTTGTTAAAAGTGCTGATGCCTTTTTAATTTATTCATCATCTAGGTAGCAGTGGGGCCTTAGCCAGTCAATTTGGTCTTATTTGGACGTTTCAGTGAGTTTTCACCTGCTCTATACTTGCTCTTTAAAATGAAACAAACAACAAATGGGGTTCCTAGAGGTCAGCAGGCTAAAGGTTTCCAGGATGAGGGACCGAATTGGATTCTTATTGCAGGTGGTGCCTTGCTAAGTACCCTGTCAATTCACGTCGGTTACAAGCTGAAGCAGACACTGGATTCAAAGAATCAGTCAGAAGCCAGTAATGCCTTAAAAGGTGGGTAATATCGATTGCTACCTGGACTTGATGTGAACATCTTTCTAAGTAGTGCATTGTTTTGTTTCAGAGAATGGAGCATCATCTGACATCAGGTCACATGGTTGCCATGTTCATTCGAACATGTATTCCCTCACTCAAAGTGGCAGTGCTTGCTTCAACTGTATTTCAGGTAGGATGTTGTAGAAATACTGCAAAAACTCAAGGCATTTCAAGCTTGCCTTTTTAAGATCGTCGAGGATTGTATTGCTTAATTAATGGGTACTAGTAGTTCTTGTATTACTGCTTTGTATCTACATTATACTGCATTTAACGGTGTGCCTTTCCGCTACCATGAATGGTGATAAAAACATGCTGAAGGAACCAAATGGATGTTGGCAGGATTTAGCATATAATCTTGCTAGGTTTACCATCCTCTGCAAGCAGAATTTTTAATATATAACATTTCTTGGTTTACAGTCCTTGTGAAAGCCTTTAGCAGGATTTAATATATATTCTTGCTAGGTTTACAGTTCTTGTAAAGGCTGCTTATAAGCCCCAAGATTGCATTGGGCTCCCGTATTTGAGAGTGTAATATTATTCTTGGAACTAATTACTAGATGCATTTGATTGCTCCATTGCCTTGATGAACTCAAAGAATTTGCATAGTCTCCCGAGAGAATTCAACAGGTCCTATTATTATTAAAGGGCCCATCTTGTATGCTTATGCACTGATTTCCTATTTTAGAAGCCACCCAGCCTTAGGCTTGCTAATTCTTCCTTGTTTTCCAATATCCACATTAATTGCTGTTTAGTGATTTAAAGGCTAGCAGCTAAACTATATGTTCATTCATGATACAGTTTCCGATCCAAAAAGTTTAATCTTGAATTGACCTCATAAGTTGACTATGTAACTTAATTAACATCCTCATGTGAAGTCACATCATACCATGAGGCAGGATTTCAACTCGAAATTAAAAGGTTATGACGTAGTTCAAATACCTTATGACTTGGCTATTAAGGCTTTAATATTATTTCACATAACTCTGTTATCTGAAACTGAACTTGTTGGGTTAGTGCCCAAAAAGAGTTTAATTACTTGCACCCATTGACTTATTAATATCTAAGATGATATTTACTACAGCATTGATTCCTTTGTTAGATTACATAAGAATTGTAATGTAATGGAATCTCTGTTAATGTTTAAAATCATGTCTTCTACATGGTTTCCCTGCTGTAATCCCCATGACATTACATTGTTTCATTCGACCATCAATTTTGTTCTCCAAGATCGCCTAAGTAACAACATATAGAGACTGTATCTGTAGTGATCTGCTTATAGCTCTTGGATATCCAATGTTGCTTGTTATCCTGTTTTTTGATCCCTGGCATTTTTAAGGTTTCTCGTGATTTTATTTGATATAAGTTTTATTTGTAACAGGGAATGAAGGGATTGCGGAGCAGAACTTCTCCTCAAATAACCATTTATTATCTGAATCTGAAGTTGCACTCTCTTTGGTTACACTTCCTGCTCCAGAAAATTCCAAGGAGAATGGTGTTTCATGGGTACCATTTCCTGATGGGCTTGAGTTGCCACCAAAGCCATTCCACCATTCAAACTGCTCTGATTCTCCATGTGTGTCAGAATCTGGTTCTGACATCTTCAGCAAGCTAGAAGTGATACAGAAGCTGAGGCAGCAATTGAAAAGAAGAGATGACATGATAATTGATATGCAAGATCAGATTACAGAACTGCAGAATTCACTGAATGGTCAGTTGGTGCTGTCTGCTAATTTACAATCACAACTTGATGGAGCAAAGAGGGATTTGTTAGCTTCAGAGGGAGAAATCCAGAGGCTGGGGAAGGCAATTGCTGGTCAATGCGTAAATCATGCAGGTACTAAGGAGAAGCCCTCAAATGTAACAAGATGGCCGTCCGAAATGAGAAATGGCCATGCAAATGGTTATGTTGATGAGGACAATTATGAGCAAGCAGAAGACTCGTTGAAGAATGAAGTCCAAGAATTGGGGGAATTGTTGGAAGGGAAAGAGTACTTGTTGCTGTGCCAACAAGAACAAAAGATTGAGCTTTCAAAGAAGATTAAGGAGCTGCAGCAGAGATTAGATTCTCAGCTTCCAAATATTTTGTAGGCAGTGTTAGGCTATGTGCATTCTTCCCCTGTTTCTTCCTTTAGTTCTTATCCTCTTTATGTTCTTTGATTACAGGTTCCAAAATAGGAAAAAAGAAATTCCTCTATTTTTTTTCTTTCTTTCTTTCTTTCTTTCTGTCCCTAATTTAGTTTGATGCGTTTTCCGTATTTGTTCAGACTGGACGGTGAGACTTAATAGGAGAGATAAAGAAGCAGAAGCAATGCTTTGGAACTGAACAACGGTGCTTACAAGTTAGCTGTGCCTTTGTCTAATAGAAATCTTAAAACTAATTTTCATCTTTCTTTCTTTGATATTTAAAGAAGAAGGTGTCCAAAATAAGTTCGCAGACTAACAAGTGCGTCAGTACTTTCATTCTCAACACATCTCCTTAGCCCTTTGCCTCTTTAAATCGCCTGATAAGTTTTACATTGATCAAGAATGAGAATAGAGAAACATGAACTAATTTATTTAGTGAAAATTGCTGGGAAATTAAAAGCACAAGGAGTTAATTGTAAAAATTTTCTAAAAACTATCCTAAAGCTTTTTAGAAAATACATATTTAGTAAGCAATCACGAACACACTTTTCATAGTAGTTTTTGTACAATTATTAAGTGCTATGAGTCTCGCTGATTAAAAAAGGCAGCATGTCTTTTGATATAAGTAATCATTAAGGCTATCTAGATCATGTGCCTTTGTATTGATACTAAAAAATGAGTTCATAAAATCAATATGATTAAGGGTCTAGCCAACACTTGAATTTGGTCTTCTTATAGTTCCCCGTGCCCCTAGGTGGATCTCCTAGACCAAGCCACCTCCTGGAGTTGTTAAACTCAATACTGATAGGAGCGCGGTTGGTAATCCCGATAAAGCAGGTTGTGGGGGCCTTATTCGAGACTCTGAGGGGCGTTGGCTTGCAGGATTCTCCGGCTCCGTTGGCATTGCGACTAACATCCTCGCCGAATTACAAGGACCCAAACATGGTCTGCAACTCACATGAGACTTGGGGTAATGTAATGTGATTGCGGAGACCGATTGCTTAGCTGTGGTCAATATTATCTCAGATTTATCACAACCTTATCACGCTCACCTTGTCATTATTCGGGATATCCAGGAACTTTTAACTTGACAGTGGCGTTGCTCCCTTATCCATGTTTTTCGCGAAGATAATCAGTGTGCGGACTTCCTTGCGAAGATTGATTGGATCGTCATAGGTACCTATGTGGTCTTATTGGTCGACTCTACCCCTTGGGCTTCGTCTGCATCTCGACGACGACTGTCAATCTCTTGCCTTTCTGAGGACCTAGCTTTTATTTCTCAGCTCTTCCCCTCCTCACCAAAAAACAAAAAAAGGTACCATCCTTGCTATCATGCAAAGTAACTAATTATTGGAATTCCCCCTTATCAAGACAGATATATAAATATATACAGTGCTTGGTCACCATATTTGAGTTAAGTTGTCTTGTATTTTGTTTAGCTAACCGATCATGTAGCTGGTCATCTACTCGCCATTTGGGCAAATTTAATTAAATTATACTCAAAAGAGTATATGAGTAGTTTACTCTTTAAAAGGATAAAATTTTAATATTATAATATTTAACAATTTTCTTGAAACTTTTTCTTTTTCTTCTTGTTAATTTTACTTCATATTTTGTTAAAAATTATCAACAATAAAAGAGAATTGAAGGATGGTTTGTTTCTCTCTCTCTCTCTTTTTAAGTTTCCTATTGTAATTAATTTAAACATTTTCATTTATATTGATATTTTTCTTTTCTTTTCTCTCTTTTTTGAACAAAGCCACCGTTATTTCCATCAAATGTTACATGCTTAAGTTGATAATAAAAACCATACTAGTCCTTTGGACATCCAATATCACACTTATATGTAGAAAATACCACCACCAGTAATAGATAAGTAATACGTCCACCTTAAAAATAAGAATACCCTCACTCATTATAAAGAATACTTTGTACAACTTTCATACATTTTTACACCACTTAAAGGTATAAAAGCACCATTAATTATTACAAGTAAGTAAAATTTTAACTTTAATATGGAAATCCATGTTTCAACGTAAGAATACAACCTTGACACAAACTCATGATCACATAAATTTAGAGACAAGTTTAGGAATAACATATAAGATATGTTCATTTTAACTCGTTCTCTAACAAGTACTCACATTGTTGCTCCTTGTTTCCAGAGCCCAACATTCAGAGTTATGAGAACGTGAGCCTATTAACCTGTAGGGATACTTCAAAGAACCCTCATTTGCCATCATATCACAATAGTGGTGTGCCCATACCAGTTAATCACCAAAATCACGATTTGACTTCTTCAAATCAATTGTAGCTCTTAGTCTCTAGTTTATTTTGAAGTAAGAACCATCTCAATTGAAGCTCTATAGATGAAGATATGCTTAAGAAACCAAAGTAGAACCATCTCAATTGAAGCTCTATAGATGAAGATATGCTTAAGAAACCAAAGTATGTTCATAGCCTAGTCATGCTCTCCCAACCGACCCCTCACTTCCTTTTCATCCTTCTTTTTCAAATGAACCCCAAAGGTTACCAATTTTTGTGGAGATATAGAAAACTGTGCACAGGAGTATATTGGTTCAAGAATCACTTCATTTGAAGGTTAGGTTGTGAAGTTATGGCTAAAAGAATCAACCATGCTCATGTCCTCAATCACGCTGTACCTATCTCGGGACAATTAGCATAACTTTCACTAGAGATGTCGGATTAAGGTATTCTTTAGACGGTTTCAAAGAGGACTTTTGGATCCATTGTAAAGAACTAGAAATGAGATTTTGTCATTTGGAGCCGTGTGAAACTACACGGGTAGACCGTGTAACCTTCGGGTTTGGAAATTTTTCTGCATCAGGAATACACAGCCAGTATGAATATACATAGCCTGACCGTGTAACCTTCAGGTGTAACAAAAATTTTTACTCTCCAAGACCCCTCCAATGGATCCTAACTCCATTCTAACATCCCTTTTACTCATAATCTTCCCAAATCGAACAATTCTAGTGTGATATCACTTCGTATACTCTAGTGATTTGGTATAAACATCCTATGTCACATTTCCGACTTATAGCAATCATATCTCTCAACATCGATATCCAAAAATTGCATATTTTATATCGTTGGAAATCTAGAAAAACAAACTCCAACTACCATGAAGACAGCCAGCTTTGTCAAATTCATCCCAGATTATACAGTTTTTCCCTTGAAGTCAAAACATAATTCATATCTTTCATTTCCATAATAAATCTCACTTATATGTAACACCAATTTGTATTCAAAATTCATCATCTCAATTTGATAACTTCTTCAAGTGTACCTAATTCCAACTTAACCTCCTCCTTAATAAATTCATATTTCAACTCCACCTCATCTATACCTAAATCCACATTTTAGCTTGACAATCATCCATACACAAATTAACATTTCATTAACATCATAAAATAAGAGTTTTACAAAACTTTAATGACATTTCCAAGCCACATTAGACTATTGTTATCAAAATCTAAAATACAAAAGATAAAACAACCCAAATAACTCTCAAAAGCGTCTAAAGCCTTGTTTTTACAAAATCTAACTTGATATACAAAAATATTGCAAAATTGGAATGATGCCTCGACTCTTCGTTACTTGATCTCATTCTCTTCACCTGAAAATGGGACAGAAAAAGGGGGTGAACTTGAAAGCTTGTGGGTAACAAATTTATAATGAGAAACAAGCGAAAACCATTGAAATATTTATTTCCATTGAAAAAAAATTTCACATTGAAATCCATGTAACACATATTTCCCAAATTCACAACTTATCAAGCAATTCATAGACATCATAAATCATGAATTCATCAAACTTGTCACAAATCATAAATACATAAGCACATCATAAATGGTTTGGGTAGATCTACAAACATGACGAGCTATACAATTCTACATAATGGTTCTATGCAGTCGTAAACTTGAGGAAGTCCATGAATGAACTTCATGCCATTAGCGAGCAAGCGATAGAAGCCTTTAACTTGGTCAATGTGCACGTGACATTCTTGAATGGATTACACCAAACCCATATAACATGTAATTCATGACTTGAAAATCGATTGCCTAAATGGAACATTTTGAAAAACTTGTATTTCATGAGCACGAAATCTTTCATATGCATTTCAAAAACTTAATTCCATAAACATAAAGTCTTTTCAAAATCATTTCCGTATCACAATTCATCATCAAAATTCATACACCAAAATATGTAGCAATTTTTCAAATCATTTAAAAGCACCAACTACCACAATTATAAAGCAATGGGAAATCATTTTATTCTCTTAACTAAAAGAAAACATAATGGCTCATTATCCAATTATAAACATGAAACCCACCTTGAATTTCCTTGCTTAATACTTGCTCAAAGAGACCTCTCCCCTTACTCCTTTTGCCTTCCTTGATTTCCTTTAGCAAAGGCAAAATTTCCATTCAATAGGAATATCAATTGAGAGCCCAAAGGAACATATTCATAACATTGATCCTAGAAAGCTTAAACCCATACATTTCTTAAGTCTTATGGACCAAAACCATTTCATAAATTCAAAAGATTTAGAATAACCTTACCTTGAATCTTCACCAAATAGTGAGATTGATGGCTTTAATGGAAGCTCTAATCCTCCTCTTCCTTTTTTCCTTCTTGAATAACTTCAAAATCACCCTTTAGGAGTAAGAAAAATCAAAACCTAGCTTTTCTTCTTTCTTTCCTCTCAAGACCAAAAATCTCTCCTTCTTCTCTCTTCTCTTCATTTCTTCTCTATTTTTCTATCCTCAAATCATGTTTTTACTTCTTCCTTAAAAGCAAGCCAACACTTCTTATTTCAATTATGCCATTAGTGATTGAGAAATGTCCAATTTGCCCTTCCTTTAAAGCTTTAAGACTTTAATGCTTAAGTGATCTTCCCAAAATGCCTCCATACATATATACTCTTACCATTTAATTCAACTAAACCATATTTTAAAATCTCACTAACATTAACATAAGAATTAACTCTAAATAAAATAATTAATTTAGCAAGACCTCAAAATTATTTAAATCATGCCTAACTCGTTCCAAAAATTCCTGACATTTTTTGATCAGGTAATTGAAAGAATTTGATAACACTTCCTTCTAGAAAAATGTTTCTCATTGTCTTAAGTTTCTAATAACACCAAAGTTATCCAATTTGGTTCAAAAATTTGAAATTTATATCCCAAATATTTCCAAACTATTCTTATACTAAAACAATCTTCTCTGCTCAACTTCCACCCAAATATTGAAATTCTTAGGGACTGAATTAGAACTCAATTTCCTATGATAATTTATAGCCCTATCTCTGTAGTTTAATCCAAATTAAGAATCACCTCATTTGGATAACTAGAGAAAAAGTTATGGCTAAAACATCAAAGCATACTCAACGAACAAGTTTCATCTTATAACTTCCAACATTTCACATATAACCCATCTTGTACATAACTATCTTTTCTACTTCACTTCAAATTCAAGAAT
>JANVCQ010000006.1:16833969-16845060 GCA_025531925.1 Erythroxylum plowmanianum | reverse complement strand
ATGTCGGAATTTGTATTTCAGTTCGAATTGACTTCGTTTGTATGCTTTGCTTCCAAGTTGGCTTTCGTTATTCGTTTATCCGGTTGGGGTCCGGTCTCCGGATCGGGTCCCAACAGTTTTGCTTATTCTTCGTTATAAACCTGTTACCCACGAGTTATAAGCTCACCCCCTTTATTCCCATCCACAGGTGATGAGAAGAAGATCGGGTGAAAGAAAGTGAAGGTTTTTGTTTGCTTGTTATGTGTACGTATGGTGTGTTTTAAGTTAGATTTTTGTAAAAATGAGAGCTTAGGTTTAGGTTGCGTATTTTGAAAATTTTTGTATCCTTGTATTTTGATTTATAATTGATGTTACTTTGTGGCTTGAAAACGCCATTAAAGTTTGGAAGGCATGTAAATGAAATATGGATTTGCGTATGGAATTTGGGATTTAAATTTGTGTATGGATATAGTATGTGAATTGCATATGAATATGGATGTGTTTGAGTTGGATTTGGATTCCGGACGGGTGGTCCGAGGATTCTGAGTTTTGATTGGGAATTGAAGTGTTTTTAAACCATTTGCAGGTTGGGGTTGTTAAAATACAGCCGTCATGTTGTCCAATTTTTGATAAAATTGGTTGCATGGCAAAGATAGAATAAGAATAAGATTTTTGGTAAATTGATATTTATGAGTTTGAATATGACAATTTGAGTGGATTGAGATTTTTGATTGATGATTGGAAATTAATAATTTCCAAAGTGAAAAAGTGTATCATTTTGTAAGAGATTGAATGAAAATGAAAGAAAGAAATTTTTTTTTTTGGATTGGTTAGTCTTAGGGTTTCCAACGCGATAGTCTGATCAGATTTTGTTTTCGGATGTCGGAAAAGTGTTTAGTTCGAACAAGCGATTTGCTTTGCCTTCCGATTCGATTTGTATCCGATGCGTCCGATACGTATTCGTCCGTTTTTTGGCGTTAAGAATTCGCATTCCTTCAATTTCTTTCCGTTTTTCCAGTTGAGGTCCGGTCTCCAGATCGGGTCCCAACAAAAGTATCTTCATAAATGAGGGGGATTTTTTTAATTTTAAAATTCAATTTTTTTTTCTTTGGAGTTGGTTCTTCTAAGTCAATGGTAAGACTTAAATGCTCTAGAAATGGGGGCCTAACATGGGAATGGCTAGAAATAGTATGAAAAATGTTTCAAAATGGATACATGGATCAATTTTTACAATGTCTCTCCCGAGTATTGGTCAAAAGAGGGGTTTATCTATTTAGCAAGTTCCTTTAGTAGATCAGTATACTTGAACATATTGTTGCTTTAAAGAGAATTGTGTATGCTTGAATTTGTATAGAGATTAGAATAGACAAGAAGATGCCATGGAATCTGAAAATTATGAAGCTTGATGAAGATAGGAAGTTGAGGCTACATTAAGCTATCATTGTAGGCCTTTAAAATATAACTGGCCAAAACTTGGAAATCTACAGTGAACAAGTTTGAAACAGGAGGCTGCAATGAACTTATAGGATATTGTGCTTCTGGGAAACCAAAAGATGCGCGGGAGAACCAAATGAACAAGCCATAGCGAAGGAACAAGTGGTGTTGGGATCTAATGAGCCAGAGGAAACAAGAACGGCTGAGGTAAACACTTTTGAAGTTGCATAGAGCTGAATTAAGCCACATGAAGGAACTCAATCCCTGTAGGAATGCCCCCTTTTTCAGTTGAGATCTCACCTTAAGGAAGGATTCTCAAATTGCCAAAACTAGGTACCAAATGTTTTTAACTCACCTGTTGCTGTTAAGATTCAATAAGTTCAGCTCCCTGAGTCTGAGTCACAACCAAGAAAGGACCAAGCGGAAGGCTTTGACCAACCCCTTAACCCTTTCATGATGTTCATAATTACCAGGAATATCAGAGTATTAAATAACCCCTAAGCAAGTTCTACATGACTTTTTGCTTCTGAAGAAGCCTGTTTTTATTGGTTGACTAGACAGCAAAATAAAAGCCAATCACCTTCAAGTAGGTGCATGATCTTTTGATAGACGGCTTCACTAAATAGAAAAGTTCTTATTGCCTTTGAAGAATCCTACATTGAGAAGACTTTCACTATAGAATAAGGTTTTAAAGTAGCTACCGTCAACCTTTACTTGCAATTTAGGTTCCATCAGACTGCCTTAACCATACCGATTTTGGCTTCACCACACGTCGTCGCTCCTTTCTAATTCAGCTTGGAACCGTGTTGAGGTAAATCTAAGAACTATTGATTAAGGTAAGTCTTCTCTAAACTCAATAGAAAGTGACGAGCCAACTGGTTTTCTAAACGATTTTCTTAATATTATATAGTTCATGCCATGTGCTTGTTGAAACAGATGGAGAACAAGTTTAGGAGGAATTCGTTGGTCAGTCTTCATGGGCCTTCTTCGGATACGTTTGTGAAACGAGTAGCAGTAGTTTGTCAATGAGTTTCACTCTCCGGCCATCGTGGGATGACGTTCACGGAATCTTTGCAAGCTAATGGGCATGGTGGGACAGACGTGCAGTCCTGTCGTGAGAAGAATTAGGCTTGTACTTTCTTACGTGGATGGATATCCCATTGTAATGTGTCTCAGTCGTTAGTCTTGGCTTTATAATAAATCATATTTATTTTTAGAAAATCAAAACATAATAATTAAAATACGATCGGTTGAATCGTATTCAGATTTAGCATAATAATTAAAAATATGAAATTAAACACACATTAACTTATTAATTAATCATATATAACGCATCTTAAAAATTTAGTATTTCATATTTATTCCTTCAAAATTAGTATTGAAGTCATCGTTTTCAATACATAGAAAATTAGTTTCAAATGCGTTTGCTTCTAAAGAACCAGTCACCATAGAGTAGCTAACATTGTAAAAAAGAAACAAGTTAAGCCGTCAAGGGGTTTTGGTGTAAGCCTCACAAGTATCACGTTCGAGTTCAACTAATTCTTTCAATTTATGATGATTCTTTTTTTTCCGGATTATTTCTTTTAATTAAATTAGGTTTTCGAAATTAGGATGGTTAATTATTGTTCATTTTTAAAATTGATTTTGTACTAAATTATACTATAATTTGAGTGAATAAGTTAAATATGAGATCTTAAATATTCATTCTCTGTACAATTCCATTATTATATTACTTAATTTAAAAGTAGTAGTCTATATAAAGGCCATTAATATATGTTAGCCCAAAAGTATTCTAGATTCAACGAATTGAGGGAGATAAATTAACTGAATTGAGAGTAATATAAATTTTTTAACACTTTATCAAACGCTTAATGTTTATAATTATGAACAATTTTTGAACTTATAAAAAGATAATAGCTCCAATGATATTAATATAACTTGATAAAATTAAGTATAATATCTCAATGTAAAGTCACATTCAAATTCAACCAATCAACAAGTAAGGATTACAAGGGTGAGAGTTGTATAAACAAGAAGTAAGGATTGTCCAAACAATTTATAATGATTCATTTTTTTCATTTATTTTCATTCCTCAAATTTCTTTAAAAATTCTAACCCACTAAACATTTTTCATCAATGGGTGAAAAGAAGCCACTGCAAACACTTAGGCATGACAAAATAGTTTAGCTCAGCCTATCCTAAAGTCAATAAATTTAACTTGAGTTAACCTGAGTTGAGCTTGAGCTTCACGGTCCTTTCTAGTCTGAAGCCTAAACTTCTCTTATAAAACAAAATGAAGTCATTTTTCTTGTAAAAATGAGAAATTATAGTGAAGTAGGCTTATAAAAGTCATGAGACTTATCAAAGTAGCCTAATTAAAGCTAGTGAACCTAACCCTAGTGGAGTCATCCTGTCATTGTTGCCTCTCAGCGAAGAGAGTGTCTCTTATCTGTCTCTAATCTCAATCTAATTAACCCCTTCTACTTTCAATTTATTTAAACTTGTAAACTACTGTGAAGCTATTGATAGAATACAACAATTTTACCAATGCATCTACATAATCTACTCCATTAAGTTTAACCTTTATATTTAGTTTGATCTTTACAATGTACCTAATTGATTTATATAAATACTTTCATGTTTTCAGTCATTAAATAGTGTGTATAAAGAGTAGACTATTTAAATGAATTGGTAAAGTAAGCTTATAAAGAGATCTCATAGTTTTATTATTTTATTATGCTTCATTCAAATTATATGAAAAGCTGAGTTCGAGTGTTTTATCTTCATTTGCAATATATTGGTGGAAAAGTACAAGCATTAACAATGCAAAATATTGGATCACAATTGATAAACGTTCGATGTAATGACAAAAAGTGTGTTGTACACACTAAAGCAATACATATGAAAAATAAGGAAGCAAAAAACAAAAGAATTTATAGGTAAATATATTCTTTTATTACTGTGAGAAGGAAGATACAAGGCGAAGTTTGACCAAAACTACTACCTTACACAATTCTTAACAAGGTGTTTGTAAAGTTACATATAAGCCTTCCAGTTAAAGTGAAACTTTATTACTATAGAATCCTAAGGTCAGTGATATTCTATTTCATAGAAACCTAAGGGCACTAAAACTCCATTTCATTGTAATCCTAAGGTTAATGAAATTCTATTTTATTATAATTTAAGGTATATCTGATAATTTCCCACCTTGACTTGAATTCTCCATTGTTTAACCAAGAATAATTCCTTGCCATATAGGCCCCCTAGGGTTTCAAGCTATATGAGCATTCATCAAGTTCAATATATGATTGAACTTCTCTGCGACAATGACTTTATAAATATGTTAGTTGTATCCTAAGAAGTGTGAACATTTTTTTAAAACAAGATTTAACCTAATGTAATCAATTTCTCAATCTTGTAAAACCTTACATCCTTCATTATAGACCATATTCATCTATCTTTTACTTGACTTTCCCTAGTCCCCTGAAAGACATTTTCATCCCCATACTAATGGTCAAAGCATATGTAACCAAGCTCCCCAACTTTATCTTCTTATCTACGTGACAGTCTTTCTCACTCTATCCTTATTATAAAGTGCTAATGCTTTCTTCCTAACTATGTTCTATCTCCCAAATTAGAATTTTAGCCCTCTTAGCATTTGTTCCAGGCTATTCTAGTGCCACCTTTGAACTACTTATGATTGAACTTGACATGAACTTTTCATATGTTTGTCCTAACATATGCTGTTCCCTAAACAATACATCTTTAATGGTTACCTTAAAAGTATTGCTAAGTGTATAAAAATTACTAAAGTTTGCCTTCTTATGTTTATAATCCTTCAATAAGATCCCCTTATGAAGTTCCATCACCTTTTTCTCACCAAGATGACTCACGCATATGTGCTATACTTGAGTACTTCCATTCTTCCCTAAAGATTAAGATAGAACCATTGATTTAATTATAGTCTTCCTATTAAGACATAAATGTCATGTTGTAATTTTCCTCTCATCACAGTCAATGAACATTTTATCATCTTTAGTTGTCTATCATCACTACAAAACTTATACCCTTATCTATCAATAGTACCCATAAAAATTAGATTCTTTTGAAGTTCATGAATATACCAAGCATCCAATGTTCTAATAATGTTATCATGAATCTGGATCTACATTGAACCACTATCTTTGATAGAATGCTTCCATTATCACTCATTTTGACAATACTATTCCATTCTTTAAAAGAATTGAACCAGACCCTATTAAAAGTCATATGACAAGTTGTGCTAGTGTCTTTCATCTATTGATTTTCAAAATCATAATTACTCGTTATTAAAATATCATTGCCTCTTCCATCTTCTTTACCAAAGCCCTCTCAAAATATAACAATACTTACTTTTCCATCTACTTCCCTTTTCATGTTTCCATTATAATATTATTAACAATCCCTTTTTAAATTGTCCTTTAATTTTGTAGTTAAAATATCAAACGTATTTAGCCTTTGATTTGGATTATGATTTACTCATATTATCAAAATTAGTTTCTTTATACCTTCCTCTACTAATAACCAAACCCATATCTAATACATATTCATACATGTTAGAGGCATTTTTCTTCAATTCCTTATACTATATAGCATTCTTCATATTACTTAAAGAAATTTATACCATATAACATGGTATTAACAAAATTATCATATGAATTAAGCAAGGAACATAAAAGGATTATGGCTTAATCCTCATCCTTAGTTTTAACTCCAACATCTTGTAGATCTAAAAAGATTCGATTAAAGTTATGAATGTGATCTTTCGTCTATTTACTTTTTGACATCCTTAAGGTATAAAAATGTTGCTTTTTATATAAACAATTTGTAAGGTATCTCTTTTGATACTTACTTTTAAGTCATTTCCATAACAATAGCATTAGATTTGTCAATCACCTCTCTCAAGAAATAGTCTCCTAGACTCCACAATGTTGTGCTCTATGTCCTTGACAAACTCTTTTCCTCCTTTCATATGTGTTGTTTTGTACATATAGCAAATTGGGTAGTTAAGTATGGTTTAGAGATAATCAAAGATGGGGTAAAGATAATTCAGACTAATGTATTTTATTAGAGTTAACACCTAAACTAGTTAAGAAGTTAGCCCTAAATTTTTCATTAAGATGGAAGTACACATTTAATATGCTAGAGTTGGAAATTAAGTAAATTGAGGTTTTTGTTAGGATGAGACAACATGATTCTTAATGTATTTATGTATCAACTGAGGAAGAAATAGAAGTTTGTAAAAGCAATTTGTGAGAAGTTAACACTACTTTATACTATTACTATGCTGTTATGTGGAATAAAGTATCCAACTTTACACATTTGTTTTGCTAACATGTGTGAGATCAATCTAACATTATTTAAATGGATATTTGGTTCAAATGAGGTGTTTTGGACAATGGCATAGTAGATGATGAGAAAATAAAAGGCAAAGAGGGAATATAATTTTTGATCAACATATATAGGTTTATCAAGCTAAAAGAACATACTGATATCATTAAACACTTATGGTATTGTTTGTCTAATGACTATCAATTAAAAATAGCTAAAATGTTGGATAACAGTATAGTATCAAATTCATCTTCTATTGAATCATCATCATCAGATAAACTAGGAAGTTTGAGTCTTTATTATAAGGAATTCATAAAGGAAAAGGGTTTGGATTTCTTATAGTAGGATAGAGTTAAATAACTATTTTGAAGTAAATATTATGACCAATGATAAATGATGTTTTATTCATATTTAATGCATTTTTGCTAGTTTATTTGAGTATTTTTATTAATTTTGGTACTTAAGTTGTTCATATTTTTGTTTATAGGTATAATTCACTCATTTGGAGCAGAAAGGAACAAATTCAGGCAAGTTTGAAATGATTTGGAACTATTTTGATTAGGTTTTGGAGTGTAGAACATTAAAATGGTCGTGTTAGAAGTATTTCTTATGGAACACACCCATGTTGGCTAGCCTATACTGAGTAGCGAGAAGGCTATGTTGACAATATAGGCCAAAGTTTATACACGTGCTAGCTCCAATTAACATAACATATCTATTTGAAGAACATAGTTTTCAACATGCTCATGTATCTCCATAAAGCTGTATTTTAAATTTTAAAAGATATGATTAAGTGAAAGAAGAACTATGGAAATGCAAGGAAAAACTATAGAAAAATAATAAAAGGAAACCAAATTGGAGCAAATTTTCACTAATCTAAATTGAAGATTTTAGGGATTTCAAACATCTCATCCTTAAGTTTCAATTTTTTTTAGTTTAGATGTTTTGTTTTCTATAATTATGAGATAAATTACTTTTGGAATCTGGATTAGATGAGCCCCAGATGGATCTTATAACAAATTTATTTTAACTTAATTTGTTCTTTAGTTTTATTGAGATTCAATTATATGTTCTTGAATTAATATTGTCAACATATTGATTCATGTATGATTTCATGCAATTGATATCATGACATCCAATTTATGAATATATCTAGCATAATTGAAATGAGTTGCATGCAAATCTAGAGATAGGTCAATATAAATCTTCCAGATTAGGGTTAAGCCTAATAGTGAACTTCATAAATCGATAAATGCAATTCTAGAGGTTTTAAATTAAAAAGGGAATTTAATTAACCAAATTAGAATTAGGTGTTAGTAGCCTTGAGAAAGATCTTAACATAATTAAGGAATTTTCACAATCTAATGAACTTTATATGAAATTGATTAGTGAAATCATAATTGCATGAGAAGTTCTAGGGGATTCAAATTCCACATACCATCTATTTTCATTATTTTACTTTTATAGTTTGTTTGATGTTGCTTTACGATAAATTTATTTTCTTTTATTTAAATATGATTTATCAAAATCACCTAGATTGTTAGTTAGATAATAGGACAAGATTATTACCAGTACTCATAGTTCCTGTGGGATCGATTCAAAGTTGCCAGTGCTACTATAGCTACACCATGCATTTATAGTTGAAACAAAATATCATTTCAACACCATCAAATTTTTGGTGCCATTATTGGGGACTAAGATAGTAGGAATACTTGATTGCTATTAATCTGACCAATTATTTCCTTTGCATTTATTTTATTTCTTTTGACATTTTAGTTTTAATCATTAATATTTATTTTTCTTGTTAATTTTTTAGTAGTTGAATTTGTTAATGACATAAAAAAACTATAGAAACTAGTTGAGCGAGGTTTGGAAATTGAAAGAACAACATTGCAAAACCTCATAATTAACACTTAGTGATAGTTGTAAATTATACTATATTTTGATAGATGTTTAAGTGTGCTTTTGAATATTTCTTAGGTGATTATCATGTTTATAGGCTTCGAATTATGTTGTTATTAGTGTTTGTTTATATCTAAGTGTTTGTATGGTTTTGAGTATGATTTGGATCTTAACTTTATATTTTAAGATGTGTTTGATGTGTGTTTAAGTGTATGGAAAAAGGAAATTGAAGAAAAAAGAAGAATTGGAAGCATAGAAGAAAGTCACGATTGTTACTTGCTTGTCATGGCAGAGAGCATAGACATCAATTCTAGTGAATTTCAGTTTTTCCAGCACATGACTCTTTTTGTAATTTTAATATTTTAGAGCCATTTTTGGAACCAAATTAAGTGAGTAAACCCTAGAAAGAACCCTAGAAGCCTTAAGAAATATTTAAGAACATAAAACACTGAAAAAAGAGCAGCCATTATCTTCCAAATTGAGAGAGCAAGAAAGAGGAGAAAAAAGAGCAATCTAGAAATTCCAGATTTTTGAGTTCAAATCAAGTTCTTTCTTTCTTTCCTTTGTTTATTTCATCAAACTTGATGTGTAACTTGGACTTGAATATGTTATTCACATTTAGGATGCTCTAATTTTTAGATTTGGATTTGTTCTTGAGTTGTTTTATGACATGATTGTTATTGATTTCAATTCAATTTTTTGGTGTTGTGATGTTTAGGTATGTTAATACTTCGATAATAAATCAAGAGAGTAAGTCAAAAGTAATTCGACTACATTGGGTAATGAGAGTTAGTGACCTAATACGTCTCGCAAATATCAAATTGGTAATCAAACAAAGAGAGATCTTGTGTAAAAACCCCATTATTCGATAGATTACTTAATAACTAGCTAAAAATGTTAGGTAGATTTTGTGAATCAAGAGGTTGCCAACATATTTAGGAATCTAAAAAGTCACACAAAAAGAATATTTTGACATGAATGTAAAGTTTAAAAAACTTTATGATTAAATATAAGATATTTAATAAATGAGGATCAATGTTAGATATTTGATAAGATTGAATAATCTTACATTTTCTTATATATTTACATGTGATTTCAATCATATTTTTTAGATAAAATGTTCAATTTGTGTTGACTACTAGGTTGGGTTTGTTGATATATTTTTGAGATGAAAAATACAAGATTTTCGAAAACATAGTGAAAAAAATTGTTAAAAAGAAAAGAAATGGCTATGCTGTGTGAAACGCAGCAGCGCATGCGTTTACTTTGCATTACGCAGCATTTTTTTAAAACGCTGGAGAGTTGTGCGTAGCACAAGGGCAAACAACACACAAGCACAAGGAGAGGGTTTTAAGAGACTGAATGTTTAATTGTCTTGTCACAGGAACAGTGGCGACAGAATAAGGAGAAGAACGTGGAGAGCTGCTGGGGTGATGCTACAGTAAGCTACATTGTTGACATAAGGAAATAACGAAGAATATAAGCAAGTTGACGCTGGAGGACATCAAGCAGTGGCTGCTACATCAGAGAGCTGCAACAGTAACGAGGGAGCTGCTGCATGGAACTCCTTCAAACTCCCACATTTAATTGTCCAATCATGAACAGTAAATAGAAGAGAGTAAGTTTGAGATTTTCGAAGCAAATGGGAGATATGATTTATGGTTGGAGCATGAAATAAAAATGGAAGGCTAACTTCCTGACACCGGTTCCACAGGAATATCGACGTCAAGTCACAGTTAAGCTATTTCTATTATTCTAAAGTTGTATTTTTTTTCGAATTGTTGTGTTGTTGGTATTGGTTTGGATGGTTTTAGGATAATTGATCTTAATATGTTATTTGATTGTTTATTTTAAACCTATTGCTAATACATTAATTGTAATCCATAATCATTACTTTTGATGTTTGTTAGTAGCATCTAATGATCGTTAATCGTTAGGAACGACATAACTTAGGCTTGATAACCCGAAAGTGTGAGGTTACTGCCTATATTGATCATTTTCCAATTCCTAATGTGACTGCTAAATTGAATCTAGAGATCATATCTTAAGTTATTTGGTGGTTAGATTTAATTAATGTATCTTGATTAATTACAACCTAAGGGAAAACTGAGATTTGTAGAGCGTTCTATTAGTCTCAGATCAATAGTCCGAAAAGAATTGTAAAGACTTTAGAATGAAGGAATATGCTTGATAGTGCTTAGGTTGAGATTGACCCTAGAATCGGACCTTACTTATACTCCACACTTTTCTCATTTTTGATTGTTTGACTTAATTTGTTTTCAATAGTTTACTTTTACTTTAAATTTGTAAATTGTTTGAAACCCAAAAACCCCCATTTATTTTCCTTGCATCAATTAATTTCATTACGAAAATTAACCGAACATTCCCTGTGGATTCGATCCCGAC
>JANVCQ010000006.1:16748330-16782132 GCA_025531925.1 Erythroxylum plowmanianum | reverse complement strand
TATTTCACAACCCCATTCAGCTCTCACACACAAACCACATGAAGCATATACCAATCCGAAGGAATCACTCATACAATCTATGCCAATGAAATCACAAGGGTAAACCTTCTAAGCCAACCTCTACCTTATATTCAACATGCTCAAATAACACATCTATTACAACTCGAGGAAGATGCATAAATCATAAACATCTTTTCAACACATATGGAATTCCTCCTTGATACATTTATTGTAAACATTTTTTCATTCTTTTTTCTTTCTCTTTCTTGTTTTCTTTTTCTTTTCTTTTCACTTTTTTCTTTTTTTTCTATTCTTTCTTTCTTTCTTTTCCTTATAAAAATTAAAATTAACTGCGTCAACATGGAAATTTCAATGATAAGACATAAACTAAATTCCCAATACTATAACTAACCCTCACATATGTTCACCCCCACACTTAGAATTTTGTACATCCACAAACTCAACAGTCACCAATGTTCCACTAGCTTTATGACTTAGGTATGACATTTGGTTAAGTTTAAAAGAATAAAATGTGGTTTATACAAAAAGAAAGGCTAACGCTCAAAAGGATTTATCAAGGGAAAAATTATGTCAATAGGGTAGGTTATTTGGCTAATGAAGCTTATAAAAAACAATGAATGCCTAATCATATCTATGTTAATGCATGTGATAAAAATGTGGTCTCGAATAGAAATTCAACACAAAATCGGGATGTACATGTCATAAAGGTCACACATCATCAAAAGGCAATAAGATTGATATAGATGTGTCAGTCAAATAAGGCTCAAAATCTCACCGGCTTTGTCTACCATTAGTCACTACTCTTCTAAAGATAATGAACATTAACAAACCACAAGAACAAAAGTACATGCCAAATTTTGCTATGGATTTTACTAATCAATTCACATTCTAATTATGATTAAATAATCTTAAAATTCTGACAAAATAAGAAAATTTTTATTTTTTTCATTTAATTTTGAAAACCGCCTAAGAAGTCACATTAAGCTCAAAAATATGCATTAACAAAAACTTACATTAAAACTAATGTACCTTACCCCCACACTTAAAACTTGCATTGTCCTCAATATAAAATCAAATGCTAGAATTAGAGTAGCTAACAAGAATAACAAATGCGAAAATGTAAAAGATAGAAATTAACTTCCCTTGGGTTGCCTCCCAAGCAGTGCCTTTGTTTAATGTCATTGGCTCGACCTCCAGTTGTGTGCTTTAAGTGACACCAGTCACATCCTCCAGCATCAACACCTCTAAATCCTCCATTTGGAAGCCCTTATAATACGGCTTCAAGCGATGACCATTCATTCGAAATGTCTTGTCAATTTTGAGGCTCCGTATCTCCACTGCACTAAAAGGAAAGACTAGAGTGATAACAAATGGACCAACTCAACACAACTTACTAGGATAAAGTTTGAGTTTGAAATGATATAGTAACACTTTATGGCCCACTAAGAAACGTTTCCTCGAAATCATCTTATCATGAAAAGCTTTCGTCCTCTTTTTATATATCACCGCATTTTGATATGACTCATTTCTCATCTCTTCTAACCCCTAAAGCTACAACATCCTATGCAATCCCACATTATCTAAGTGCATGTTGCATCTTTTGATAGCCTAATATGCCTTATGTTGTAATTCCACTGGAAGATGACATGGCTTTCCAAACACTAGCCTGTACGGCGACATTCCAGTTGGGTTTTATAAGCCGTCTAGCAGGTCCACAATGCATCTTCCATTCTTACACTCCAATCCTTCCTATTGGGTTGCACAGTTTTCTCCAGGATTAACTTGAATTCTCGATTCGAGACTTCAGCTTGCCCATTCATTTGAGGATGGTAAGTAGTAGAAACTTTATGCATGATGTGATATTTTTTGAACATTGGTTCCATCACCCTGTTGCAGAAGTGGGTTCCTTTGTTGCTAATAATGGCTTTCGGTATCCCAAACCTAGAAAGAATGTTAGCCTTAACAAAATCTACAACAACCTTAGCATCATTAGTCCTAGTGGCTTTTACCTCCACCCATTTAGAAACATAATCAACCGCAAGCAATATATAAGTAAAGCCAAAAGACAGAGGGAAAGGTCCCATAAAATTAATGCCCCAAACATCAAAAATTTCACAAAAAAGCAATGGGGTTTGTGGCAATTAATCCTTATAGGACAGGTTACTTGACCATTGGCATCTATCACAGGATTTGCAGAAGGTATATGCATCTTTGAACAATGTTGTCCAGTAGAAGCCACTCTCCAGACCTTTTTAAATTGTCCATTTTACTCCAAAATGTCATTCGCAAGCGTACGAATGGCAGAAGGCTAAAATTGATGATGAGTCATTTTTCGGTACACACCTCCTGATAACTTGATCTGAACAGTGCCTCCAAATATAGGTGTTATCCTATACATAGTACTTTGCTTCACTTCGTAGCTTATCCCTTTGAGCCTTTGACAAACCAACAAGTAATTCGTTAGTTACTACAAAATTGACAATGTCTGCATACCATGGTGGTATTGCATCGACATAAAATAATTGCCCATTTGAAAAGCTTTCCTGTAGAGGGATATCATCTTCTTCCTTTATCAAACGGTTGAGATAATCCGCCACCATGTTTTCTATCCCCTTCTTATCTCTGATCTCTAAGTTGAATTTCTATAGGAGGAGAATCCATCTGATCAACTCGGTTTTGCTTCTTTCTTTGTAAGTATCGTAAAGTTGTATAGTTAGAATAATCAATCACTTTAGCACAAGCAAATATGATCAAAATTTTTCCAAAACAAAAACCACAGATAACAATTCTTTTTCAGTAGTGGAATAATGTAATTTAGCTGGATTTAAAGTCTTTGAAGCATAGTAAATAACATGCAAAGCTTTTCCCACTCTTCGTCCTAGAACCACCCCCATTGCATAATCGCTCGCATCACACATGATCTCGAATGGGAGGTTCCAGTCTAGTGGTTGAATCACCGATGGGGATGGCAGAAGCTCCTTAAGTTTGTTGAATGCTTCTTTGCACCTCGTGTCGAACTCAAAGGAGACATATTGTTGAAGAAGCTTGCATAGTGGTGCAGCTATCTTTGAAAAGTCCTTAATGAGCATTCGATAAAAACCTGCGTGCCCAAGAAAAGAACGCACTTCCCTCACAATAGAGGGGTAAAGTAAAGAAGAAATGATATCAACTTTGGACTTGTCTACTTCAATACCCTTAGCAGATATCATATGACCTAAAACTATACCTTGATCCACCATAAAATGACATTTTTCCCAATTTAACACAAGGTTAGTGTCTATGCATCGATCTAAGATAACGGCAAGATTCTCAAGACATTCATCAAAAGAAGATCCATACTCACTAAAATCGTCCATAAATACCTCGATAATCTTCTCAACATATTCAAAAAAAATGCTTATCATACACCTTTGGAATGTGGTAGGTGCATTACATAATCTGAATGACATCCTTCGGTAGGCAAACGTACCGAATGGGCATGTAAATGTGGTCTTCTCCTGATCCTCTGGTGCGATCGGGATCTGAAGATAACCTAAAAAGTCATCTAAAAAGCAGTAAAAATCATAACCAACCAATCTCTCAAACATCTGATCAATAAAAGGAAGGGGAAAATGGTCTTTACGAGTAGCGAAATTTAACTTTCTATAATCAATACATACTTGCCATCTAGTTTGCACTCGGGTGGGAATCAACTCACCTTTCTCGTTTGTCACAATGGTGATTCCAGACTTCTTATTTATTGTCAGAAATCGAATAGATAACCCCATCATCGAGAAGCTTCAACAATTCCTTCTTCATAACTTCCATCATTGGAGGATTTAGCCTATGCTGAGCTTGCCTTATAGATTTTGCATCCTCCTCATATGGAAGGTATTATCCCTTAGATATCTGCAATAGTCCACCCGATGGCCTTCTTATGCTCCCTCAGCATTCGAAGTAGCCTCTCCTCTTGGTTTGAAGTCAACTATGTCGAGATGACAACTGGGAGGGTCTGTTTATCTCCCAAATAAGCATACTTCAAATGTGTAGGGAGTGGCTTCAATTCCAATTCTGGTGCCTGCACATTAAAAGGTAACAAATTCTAGTGAGCTTCAGGTAGTTGTATAGAAGCCAAATCATACCTTTTTGGAGAGTTTTCCAATGAGTCCAAGGCGACTGTCATTTTCACAAGCTCCTCTCCCATCTCAACATCAATGTTGGCTTCTACTTTCATATCCTCGGTTAAAACTATTTTCAAATGATCCATGTAACTTAATTTAAACATTTCTTGCACCAAAGGATCAATCACATCAACAGAAAAAATGCAATGATCATTAAGAGGATGTTTCATGGCATCAAAAATATTGAAATGAATTACTTCTCCGTCAAATTTCATTATAAGGGTGCCGTTACAAACATCTATCTTAATTTGAGTCATATTAAGAAATGGTCTCCCTAATAAGATAGGTATCAGATTGCATGTGGTCTCATCATTCATATCCACAACATAAAAATCTGCAGGAAACACTAACTCATTCACCTGTACCAAAACATCCTCAACCACACCATCAGGATAAGCATTAGTGCGATCAGCCAGTTGTATGGCTACACTCATTTTTTTTCAAAAGGCCCAAATTCAAAGAAGCATAAATCGAATGAGGCATCACATTAATAGAAGCACCCAAATCCAACATTGCTCTATTGATCACAGTATTACCATTTTTGCAAGGAATAGTGAACATACCTAGATCTCGACATTTTGGAGGCATCTTCATTCTGAATACTGCCGACACATTCACTTTCTCATCACCCCTTAATTTCCTCTTATGTGTACATAGTTCTTTTAGAAATTTGGCATACCTTGGCACTTTCTTGATTGCTTCGAGCAAAGGTATGTTGACTTCTACCTTTCAGAAAGTCTCCAATATCTCTTTGTCCTTGTCCTCCTTGTTTGGTCTTGTTAATCTGCTTGGAAAAGGTGGAGGGTTAGTTTTAGTAATATTGGGACTTTCGACATTTACCTTCATACTTGATGACAAATTTTCTTCCTTTTCCAATTCCTTCTCAATCTCTTCCTTGGTAGCAATCTTTGATGGGGTTCTTTTGGTGCCTTCAATCTCCTTTCCACCCCTCAGGGTTATGGCACTGACATTCTTCAAGTTCACCTCAAGTTGTGATGGCAATTTTTTTCCACCTTGCGATTCTAGGCGATTGAGCCTTACTGCCATTTGACCCATTTGGTATTCCATGCTCTGTTGGCTTACTTTTGTTTCCTGTCGAAATTGTTGTAACTACTGCTACATATCTTGTTGAAATTGCAAATTGTTAGCAACAAGTTTATTAACAATTTCTTTTAAAGATGCACTTGAACTAGAAGAAGAAGCTCCCTATGCTCCTTATTTCCTTGGATGAAATCCTAGTGCCCCTTTGGCCAATTTTCGAAGAAATTCTACTATCGATTCCCTTTATAACTTAAGTTATGGTGATCCCTCGAACCTGGGTTATACGTCTGTAAGTATGGGACATATTGATTCGGGAAGTTCCCTCCTGTAGCATTCACGTACTCCATACTCCCTTCTTCCAAAGCTGAGCACTCGTCAATTGGACAACTTGTGTTTGAACATATCTTGCACACTTTTACTTGTGCCTATCCAACTGAAATCTGTCTCAAAAAAGATGTTAGTTCATCTAAACAATGTTCAATGGATGAAGTGCTTACCTCATTTACTTGTTGAACATCATTACGAGTGTCGAATTGTTGGGTGTTAGCGACCATCTGCTCAAGTAATATCCTAGCTTCAATGGGAGTTGTCTCGCAAAGTGCACTAACACTCGCCACATCAACCAAACTCCTCTCCATTGGCAACAATCCTTCATAAAGATATTGGATAGGAAGTTTCTCTAATATGTTGTGATGTGGGCAACTAGCACATAACTTCTTAAATTGCTCCTAGTATTCGTAAAGAGACTCCCTATTGTCTTGCTTAATACCGCATATCTCCTTTCGAATACTTGCTATCTTTGAGGCCGGAAAATATTTTTCCAAAAATAATCTCTTCATCTCCAACCAAGTTTCGAATACTTGCTGTCTTTGAGGCTGGAAAATATTTTTCCAAAAAAAATCTCTTCATCTCCAACTAAGTATTCACACTTCCAATCGGTAAATCAATCAACCAATCTTTTGCTACACCTTTGAGTGAGAACGGGAAGGCCCTTAATATGATATGCTCATCTGTCACCCCGTGAGGTTTCATGCTTAAACACAACACTTTGAGTTCCTTAAGATGCTTATATGCATCCTCACCTACAACACCATGAAAGTTAGGCAATAATTGAATTAATCCAGATTTTAACTCAATGGTAACATGTTTAGCAAAATTTGGAAATGTTATCCATAATGATTTATGAGTCAAATTGGGTGTAGCCAACTCCCTTAGAGTTCTCGAATTTGCCATTGGGTCTTCGGATTCTGTTTCCAATTCGTCTACCAAAGTTGACCTTGCTTCCCTACGCAATCTCCGCAATGTTCTCTTAAACTCTGGATCAAGTTGCTCAATTTCTTTATGAGGAGATCTGGTCACTACCATGCACCAACACTAATGGACAATTAAAAATTAACAAGTACCAAAAAGAATGATTATAAACAAATATATTCACAAAACACCAACTAAAATCAAATTCAAAAATTAAGCTACCACACACCCTAGCAACGGCGCCAAAATTTGACAATACGTGTCGAGTGCACAACAAAATTTACCTAACTCCATACACTAAAATTTGTAGTTATGGTACATCGGGATCAAATCCACAGGGAATGTTCGGTTAATTTTCGTAATGAAATTAATTGAAGCAAGGAAAGTATATGGGGGGATTTTGGATTTCAAACAATTTAAAAATTAAAAGTAATAGTAAACTATTGAAAACAAATTAAATCAAACAATCGAAAATGAGAAAAGTGTTGAGTATAAGTAAAGTCCGGTTCTAGGGTCAATCTCAGCCTAGACACAGTCAAGCATATTTCCTCATTCTAAAGTCTTTACAATTCTTTTTGGACTATTGATCTGAGACTAATAGAACGCTCTATAAATCTCGGTTTTCCCTTAGGTTGTATTTAATTAAGATACGATCATTAATTAAACCTAACTACCAAATAATCTAGGATACGATCTCTAGATTCAATTTGGCAGTCGCATTATGAATTAGAAAACAATCAATATTGGCAGTAACCTCACACGTTTGGGTTATCTAACCTAAGTTATGTTGTCCCTAAGTTATGTCACGGTAACGTCGAAACCCTTAAAATACAAAAACTAGACTCCAACGTTCAAACATTCGAAATAAACACATACATTCAAATCTAACCACAAGCTAAACATAATCATACATAAAAGAAACTTCAATTCTTTAGTTCATTACTAAATCCAAAGTGTTTGTACAACTTTACTTACATAACATCATACATATGAAAACTTAATACAAATACAAAATAATGCTCAATGTTGATAAGCCTAATAAGCTATCCAATAAGTCACTAACTTAGCACAAAGTCTCTAACTATCTTGGAGTTTTCGATGTCTTGCAAGGATCAACTGTCGTCTTATTACACACCTGAGGAGGGAAAATAATGGGCTAAGCTACACAGCTCAATGGCTAATATATTTATAGTCACTGGTATTAAGCCACACATTCAAGCATATGTACACATATGACCAGCAATTCATTACTCAACAATTCAAACTCACAGCTCATAGTTAACAAAATGTCTTTACCTAGAACATATTATGTAATTGTTCATCACACATAACACTCAATTATGCATCATGCTTAACAAATCAATGATAAAATGTAAAACAAATGAGTCGAGAGTCCCATGGAACGAAACGGATAAAATCCTACTAACATTGACATGCTAATTAAACTCCAAATAAAAAAATTTATCTAGCAAAACCCCAAAATTTATTCAAATCATGCTTAATAAATAAAAAAAATTCGAGGCCCAACATTTCCCCCACCTCTTAAAAGATTTTCTTCCTCGAAATGATTACCTGAGTTATTGAAGAGGTGTGGATAATTCTCTTTCATGGCTTACAAAGGCTCTCGCGTAGCCTCCTCCGTCGAATGGTTCTTCCATAAGACTTTGACCAGCTTCACAACCTTGTTTCTCAAAACCTTTTCCTTGGAGTCCAAAATCTTCACTGGTTGCTCCTCATAGGTCGAATCTTCCCTTAATTGAACCTCTGAAGGTTGAACTATGTGCGAAGGGTCGGATCAATACCTTCTTAACATCGATACATGGAAGACATTATGAATCTTAGACAATTCCGATGATAAAGCTAACTTATAAGCTAAAGGCCCGATCTTCTCAGTGATCTTATAAGGGCCTATGTATCTCGGACTAAGCTTGCCTTTTTTACCAACCTCAAAACCCCTTTCTATGGAGAAGCTCTAAGAAACAATTTGTCTCCAACTTTAAATTTCATCTCTTTTCTATGTGCATCTATATAGCTCTTCATTCTATCCTGAGCTGCTTTAATTCTCTGTTACACCAATGTAATCTTATCAATTGTGACTTGCACCAACTCAGGCCCTAAAAATCTCATTTCACCTTCTTCATTCTAAAAAATAGGAGTTTGGCACCTCCTACCACACAAAGCTTCATAAGGTGCCATCTAAATTCCTGAATGATAGGAATTACTGTAAGCAAACTCAATTAAAGGTAAATGATCATGCCATGAACCTTTAAAATCCCTAACACAAGCTCTTAACATTGCCTCCAATGTCTGTATTGTCCTCTTTGATTGTCCATCAGTTTGTGGATAGAAAGTTATACTAAAGTGTAACTTGGTTCCCAAAGCCTCTTGTAAGCTTTTCCAAAATCTAGAGGTGAACCTGGGATCTCTATCCAAAACTATAGAGCTTGGAATCCCATATAGTCTGATTATTTCATCTACATATTTCTTGGCTAAAGCATTCAAAGAATCTGGTTTGCTTAATTGGCAAGAAATGTGCTGACTTGGTTAGCCTATCCACAATCACCCATATTACACCATGTTTTCTGTTGGTTCTCGTCAATCCCATCAAGAAATCCATTGTAATCTTCTCCCACTTCCATTCAGGAATAGACAGAGGTTTAAGCTTGCTTAAAGGAGCTTGGTGTTTAGCTTTGACTTGCTAATACACTAAGCATCTTTTAGTATACTCTGTAATATCCTTCTTCATTCCTTTCTATCAAAAATGCCCTTTTAAATCTCTATATATTCTTTTACTCCCCAGGTGCATAAGGTGCATTGTGTGTCTCATCAAAAATTTCTTCCTTCAACTCCAACATATCGAGAATACATAATCTGTTACCTACCACCATCAATCCATCTCCCCTTACCTCTATTTCAGAAGGTTTTCCATTCTTAATCTCCTCTCTAAGTCTACTCAAATGCTCATCTTGTTCCTGCAATTCCTTAATCTTTTCATTCAACACTGGTCTTACTCTAAAGTTAGCCAATATACACCTAAATTCGTCTTGCTTCAATGTCACTCTATGTTTGGCCAATTCCTTCAACAAAGGACAATACACCATCTCCATATATGACATAGTAGATTTCCTACTCAATGCATCCGCTACTACATTAGCTTTTCCTGGGTGATAATCTATCATCAAATCATAATCTTTAGGTAGCTCTAACCATCTTCTCTATCTCAAATTCAACTCCTTTTAGCTCATCAGATACTTAAGGCTCTTGTGGTCTAAAAACACCCTGGTGGTGACCCCATATAAATAATTTCTCCATATCTTCAATTCAAAAATTATGGCAGCTAACTCCAAGTCATGCGTAGGATAATTCATCTCATAAGGTTTCAATTGCCTAGAAGCATAAGCAATCATGTTATCTCCTTGCATAAATACATAGCCCAATCATTTCCTTGAGGTATCACTATACACTATATATCCATCATTACCTGAAGGCAAAGTCAAAATTGGTGCCATTGTAAGCCTATTCTTCAATTCTTCAAAACTGTTCTGGCACTTCTCTGTCCACACAAACTTTTGATTCTTCCTTGTCAATTTGAAAAGTGGAGCTGCTATCATAGAAAAGCCCTCCACAAACCTTTTATAATACCCAGCTAAGCCCAAAAAACTTCTCACTTCAGCTACATTTTTAGGTGTGCTTCCCATTTCACAACCACTTCTATCTTCCTCGGATCCACAGCACTCCTTGCTCTAAAATCATATTTCCAAGAAAAGCTACTCCCTTAGCCAAATTCACATTTGTCAAATTTGATGTACAACTCATTCTTCCTCAATGTCTCTAAGGCAATCCTTAAATGTTCCTCATGCTCCTTATCATTCTTGGAATAAACCAATATATAATCAATAAAGACAATGATAAATTGGTCTAAGAAAGACTTAAAGACTCTATTCATTAGATCCATGAAGGCTGCAGGGGCATTCTTCAATCCAAAGGGCATAACTAAAAACTCAAAATGCTCATATCATATTCTAAAAGCAGTCTTTGACACATCAGACTCCTTTATCCTTAATTGGTGATAACCCGATCTTAAGTCTATCTTGGAGAAGACTTTTGCCCCTTGCAATTGTTCAAACAAGTCATAGCGGATATCTATTCATGATGGTGTCATAGTTAAGCTTCCTATAATCCATACACAACCTCAATGATTCGTCTTTCTTCTTCATAAAAAGGACCAGAGCTCCCCAAGGTGAAGAGCTCGGCCTTATGTACCTTTTGTCCAATAATTCTTCCAATTGCTCCTTAAGCTCCTTCAACTCCACTGGAGCCATTCGGTAAGGCAAAATTGAGATTGGTGTAGTACTTGGAAGAATTTCAATAGGAAACTCAATCTCCCTAGGTGATGGTAGTCTTGGTGATTCATCAAGAAAGACATTCGGGAATTTCCTAACCACAGGTATTTTTTCTAACTACCTTCGTGTCTGCCACATAGGTCAAAAATACTTCACACCCTTTCCTCAACATTTTTTCTACTGTCAGAGCCGAAACAACTCTAGGCGAACTTGCTTTTCTATCCCCCATAAATACCACTCTTCTGTCGTTGTCTAATTCAAACTCCATTGTCTTCTGTCTACAATCTAGATGGGCATTGTACTTCTCTAATGTGTCCATACCCAAAATCACATCTAATCCTCCCATCTTTAATTAGATTCACCACTAATCGTTCTCCAATATATATCTCACATTCTCTATAAACTTGACTAATCACAATGTACTGGCCGATTGGAGTACTCACCATCAAAGGAGTATCCAATGGGCTCAGTTTTCTACCATACATAGTTCTACTTGATGACAAAAACAAATGGGTAGAACCCGAACCAATCAAAATAGTAATATCATCATTAAATATTTTAATCATCCCAGTCATAACTTTTGAAGCTGTCTCTACGTCCTCCAGTGTCATTGCAAACACCCTAGTTGGTGCTTACCCCATTGGTCTCCCTGGAAGATTTACTTTCCTGGCTGCATTTGAACTGCTCACTTTAGTTGCAGTCTTGTATCCTATAGTCTCAGCTCTCTTTGAAGCTTGCATCTGAGTTTTCTCCTGTCTTGCATACTGAGGGCACTCTCTAGTCATGTGCCCTTTTTCCCCACAGTGAAAGCAAGCTCTTATCAATTGGTAGCACTCCCCTCTATGGAGTTTCCCGCAGTTCTCCCCTTCTACTGCCTCTAACCATTGAGGCCTGCTGAGAAATGGTTCTCATTTGTCTCGATCTACTTGCACCACTGTTCCTCTCCTCAGACTGGATAGGGAAGGTCCTGGCACTACTCTCAGATATAGAAGTACCACCTCCCCTCTTGTACTGTTCTCTCCCTTTCTCTTTTTATTCACGACATTCTTTATGTTCTCAATATTCTCAACCCTCAGTGTCGCTTCAACCAGCTGTTGAAAATCACAAAAATTCTATACCACCACCTTCTCTCTGATAGCTAGATGCAACCCCGATTCAAACCTACGGCACTTAGCTGCCTCACTCATCATCATCTCTGCTGCATACCAGAATAACTATGTAAACTGGTGCTCGTACTCACTCACCGTCATTTCCCTCTAGGTGAGACTCAGAAACTCTCTCTGCTTCTGCTAAATATACACCTCAGACAGGTACTTCTTCTTATAACCAGCCAAGAAGTCCTTCCATACCAACACTAGCGGTCTCATCTGGTTCCCTGGCACACTCTCCCACCAATGTAGAGCATCTCCCTGAAGCAAACTAGCAGCATACACAACCTTCTCATCATCCTCGCATTCCATCTGATCCAGTATCCTCTCGATCTTTCTCATCCAAGTCTCGGCTTCTTCTGGATTTGTTGCCCCATAGAAGTCTACTACCTTATACTTCCTCAACTTATCAAACTATTTCCCCTTCTTAGCTGGGGCTGGAGCAGAAGTCTGTGACATCTGACCCATGGCCTGGACAAATGCCTAAGCAAAGGCTTGGAACATCTTCGGATCTAATGGAGGCACTTGCTCCTACGGAATAGGTGACTCTTACGTCGGTGACCGAGAGGGCTCGCTACCATGCCCTACAAAAGCCTCAGCATTTCCTGGGGCTACTACCTCATCAGCAGTCTCCTCTCTTGGCGGAGAGTCAAGTGCGATGGACCCTTGCAAAATTCCTCGTGTCCTTCTATGAGGTGGCATCTTACTCCTTCAATTAAAACACTAACGATTAGCTTATAATTTATTTTAATCTTAATTCCTACATGTATGCATGATATGCAGGTCACTTAATGCAATCACGCAATTCATAATGCAACAATTAATCACATAGCAAAATAATTCATCCTACTATGCATTATAAGCCTAGGAAAAACCTAAGCTTTGATACCACTAGATGTTGGACCCCATTTTCAGAGTCCAACTATCACTCTAACACCAAACAATGTTAGACCCCATTTTTGCAGCCCAACTATCAAATTGGATACCAAAATATATTTGATCTAGGTCTCGAGATGAATTTCGAGGTGACCATTCGGGACAGTCGCGTAAGGGTGGTGTGAAAGAAAGTGAAAAGTATTGCATTTATAATAAATCTCTGCATGGTAGCAAAGGAGAGTTCGTCGTGGAAAAATATAGGTTCGCCACGGCGAACCCATGGAGTTATCTCCATAGATCAGTCAAGAAAAGTTTGCAGTGGCGGAAGTCATTCTTCTCCGCAACGAAGTTGCCTTTAAAAAGGCTCGCCGCGGCGAAACCCATAGAATCTGAAACCCAGACTCCAATAGTTAGACATTCGAAACAAACACATACATTCAAATCTAACCACAAGCTAAATATAATCATGCACAAATGAAACTTCAATTATTCAATTCTTTACTAAATCCAAAGAGTTTGAACAACTTTACTTACATAACATCATACATATCAAAACTTAATACAAATACAAAAGGATGCTCAATGTTGATAAGCATAATAAGCTATCCGATAAGTCACTAACTTAGCACAAAGTCTAACTATCTTGAAGTTAGAGAAGCCTTGCAAGGATCAACTGTCATCTTGTTCTACACTTGAGGAGGGAAAATAATGGGTTGAGCTATACAGCTCAATGGCTAATATATTTATAGTCATCGATAATGAACCACACATTCAAGCATATGTACACATATAACCAGCAATTCATTACTCAACAATTCAAACTCACAGCTCATAGTTAACATAATGTCTTTACCTAGAAAATATCATGTAATTATTCATCACACATAACACTCAATTATTTATCATGCTTAACAAATCAATGATGAAATGTACAATAAATGGCTCGAGAGTTCCGTGGAACGAAATGAATAAACCAGAGTTTATACCGTGAACAAAATGAGTCTGATTTCTCGAGATCTTATGGCCTCAAGCAGGCAATCGAGAGAAGGCTATAGATCAATGTACACGTGACTAATGAAACGTTCCCCTCTTGCCCAAACACAATCAAATTTCAATGCTTAACTTATTTCACATACATTCATACTTTTCATACTCATCATGCTTTTTCCTCTTTTCATTGATACAAAATGCCATGACATTTTCAAGACATAACATGATCACAATCACAATGGATTTCCAACAATTGCCATAATTCAAAACAAGCAATTTAACACACAACATACAAGTAAGCAAGACAATTTGCCTATATTACACAACAACAATAAATATATTACCCACCTAATATTGCTTGACAATCTAAGTTCAATGTTGTCCTCCTCTTGTTTTTGGATAAGGCTTGTTTGGTTTCCTATAAAAAAACCAAGTTCTCATTCAAACAACATTCAAAGGAATTTCATAAGGCTTCAATAATCAAAAATGCTAAAGTTTAACTATAACCCTTCAAAATCCATACTTTCAGGTCAATTTTGCATGATCGTTATGATCAAGTAAATGAAGAAATTTGATAATACTTTCTTATAGAAAATGTACCGCATTATCTTAAGTTTCTAATGACACCAAAATTATTCAATTTGGTTCAGTAATTCGAAAGTTATACTCCAAACATTTTCGAACTGCTCTTATACTGAAACAATATTCTATACTTAAATTCCTTCCAAATTTTGATATACTTAGAGACTGAATTTAAACTTGATTTCTTCATACCATTTGTAGCCCCAGGTCTCTTGTTTACTAAAAATCAAAAAATCACTCCATTTTGATAACTATAGAAAAGGTTATGCTCAAAATACCAAAGAATATTCTGTGCTAGAAAGTTCACCACGTCGACCTAGAAAAGTTCACGTGAAATCTTACAAGTTGGCTTCGGTGAACCCTTAAGTTGGCCATGGTGAACTTCATCCTTCAAGCTGGCTGCGGCAAACCAAGGAAAGTTGGCCGCAGCGAACTTTGATAGAAACATATGCAGAACATGTTTAATTTTCCAGATTTTACTTCCCACCTTTCACATATAACCCATCTTAAACCTAAACTATCCCTTCTAATTCATTTTCAACTCCATTTCAACCCAAAATCATTCATAAATACATCATAATCTATCTTTGATCATTAACCCTAAAAGATTAAAACATTTTCATATACCATTCATCAACAATTTCCTACACACATTCAACTTCATTTTCACTTCTAACTATCATCAAAAATACTTCATCCAACAATCAAGAAAGGTTTACGCTTATACTTACTTGTTTTATCTTCAAATATTCAAGATCTCCAAAACCTTAGCCTGATTTTCTCTTCTTCTTTTCTTCTCACACTCACGATACTTCTCCTCTTCTTAAACATGACAACAATTTTCTTCTTCTAATTTATACTCTTAATGATTGTAAGATGACCCTTTTGCCTTTCCATTTATGCCTTATAATCCTCATCCTTAAGTGACTTGCCAATTTTGCCCTTCAGGTTATACACTCTTAACTTTTTAATTTAACCAACTTAAGCAATAAAATCCTACTAACATTGACATGCTAATTAAACTCCAAATAAAAAAATTTATCTAGCAAGACCCCAAAATTTATTCAAATCATGTTTAATAAATAAAACAAAATTTGGGGCCCAACAACATCGCTCTCACTACTCCCTTCTATATTGTAGCTTAGATGGGACAATTAAGTTGTGTGATTTTCTACTGTCCACGCCCAAGCTTCCTTGACGTAGCTGCATTCAATGTCTCCGGGTCTCTCCAACTTCTCGCAAGCTCCAATCAAGCTGATCCAAGCCGCACCGCAGCACACTCCCTTCATGCCTCTACATGCACCTCTGTTGCTTAATGTCCTACGTCATACTATTCATTAACAAGACAAATAAGGGTCACACATCAATTAAAACCTCATGTCTTACCTTTTGCTTATGCTTGACGCTACCTAAACGCAGCGTTGCTGCGTTAACGTTGCCTAAATGCAACATATGTTGTACAAGTCTTTAACGCATGTGTTGCCGCGTGAAACGCAACGCAGCCACCAAACTTTATCCTTTTTTTGTACAATTATGCTCCAATTTGTTTTGAACATCTTCTCTTTTTGGTCTCAAATATATCATCATAACCAACCTAGTAGTCAACATAAATTGAACACAAATTAAGTATTTTATCTTGAGAATAGGATTGAAATCACATGAAAATACATAAGAAAATATAAGATAATTCAATCCTATCAATATGCATGTTAATCAGGGTATAATGTTAGTTAATTCACCCTAGGAATTTGCCACATACATTTATAATTTTAGTTCAATTGAATAAGTAGAATGATTAATATCCTTTCATGAGAATGATTAGCTAAAGAAATGAGGTAGGCAATAAAATGTGAAAAAATGTGTATTTCTTAAATAAATAACTTTTTTTATGGTCTTTGAGTTATGAATAGAGCTAGTAGCTAGTTGAGAATGTGATCAGGCTAAATAACTACGAGACATTCATCATAAATGTTTACCTTTGTGCCAAAAGGCTATAATGACATTCCAACCAAGATTATGAATAAAAAATGACCCAGTTGAGTAACCGGGGGACATTCATCATAAGTCTTTGCCTTCAAGTTAAAAGACTAGGTCAATGTCAATGAAAATTAACAAAAATAATGCTTTGATAAATAAAACCTACTAATCGTTATGAATAGCTTGAATTTTCATGAAAAGTTACTTAGGGATAGTTATAATTTTGATTGACTAAATAATTATCAATATGTGCGTGCAAGTGATGGGGTGATAGAATTTGACATTAGGGCCTTGATTAGTACATATATTTAGTCTAAAGTGCTTGGCCACAAATTTCATATGTGGATAATTTAGTATGTTTTTAGTTGTTAATTAGATTATTTGTGCATTTTTAGGATTAGAATTATGTTACTGTGATTATATGTTTATGCTTTTGAGTGTTATATGGTTTAAAGCATGTTATTAGACTGTAATTTTATATGTTTGAGGTGTTTTGATGAGTTTTTTAGTGTTTGAGATTAGGTAAAGAAGATTGGAGAAGATTTAGAGAAAGCTTGGAGGAAGAGTCAGGGTCAAGATCATGACAAAAGCAACCCAAACATGGCCACGATGGTGACTAAATAGGCCAACCATGATCGTAACTGAAGCTCATTTCATGGGTCACAATCATGGCTAGCGTGATACAGACGTGAGGGCCTACTTCCATTTTTATTTTTGGAGGGTCGTTTTGGATTTTTTGGCCTAGGTAAAACCTAGTTTTTACGCTAAAAGGAAAAAACACTATAAAAGGAAAAGAAAGAAGCCCTAAAAGGAGAGCCTCCATTTTGCCACATCGGGGGAGAAGCTAAAGAAGAAGGGAGAAGAAGAGAGAAGAGGAAAGAGGAAGAGGGAGTTGTTGTTGCTGCTGCTGCCATTCCAGTCCATTCCAAGTTATGTTTCACTTCCATCTTGTTATTTCTTTGATTTTGATTTATAAGATGGATACGATGATGATGAATTTAGGTTTAAGGATGTTCTAAACTCTTTTAGGGATTTTTTTCTTGAATCAATATTGATTTGATTGCTTTTGATGTTAATGAGATGAGTATTGTGATTATTTGTTTTATTTGTATGCTTCGTTAATAAATTGAGAGCCTGAATCGATAACAGAATGATTAGATTGGGTAATGAGAGTTAAATAGTCCAATAAATTATGCAAACAATCAAATTGGTAATTTATACGAAGAGAGATCTTGAGTAAGGACTCGATTATCTATTAGAGTGCTTAAGATCTAATTGGATGTGTGGGTTGTTTATTAATTGAGAGATTGCAAATTCCATAATTCAATTCAATTAGGGTTTATGATTTAAGGTTAAATGATTATAACTCGTGAGACAGTAATTAACCTTTGAACTTCTAGGATCGATACCAGATTAACTCAAAAGTGATTAAGTTAACATTAGATGATAGGATAAATCCCTTTTTCTCATACTTGGTTAACCTTCCTTATTTTTAATTGTGCTCAATTTTGATTTTTTGTATTAAATTTAAATTTTCGTTTTCAATCAACCCATATTCAATTACTTAATTTCCTACTCATTTTTTATTTTCATTTTAATTACACTTTTAGGCCTTATAAAAATTAGGATTCTATTAGTTCACTAAATCCTGGTGGGATCGACACCTCAATACTATGCTTAAAACCTATGCACTTGTGGAATATTGAGGGTTTTATAGGATTAAAACTTGCTCAACATTGAACTTAAAGGTTTGGGAAGGTCCTATAGTAAGAAGCATTACCTATAACAGGTAAAGAGGCTATTTTCTATAGTCTTCATTTATTTATGGAACAATTAATTATAAAATATAATCAACTATTATTTGTTTATGTAAAATATCTAACAGGATTGGAGTTTCTTACTTATGTTCTTATATGAACAAATATAAAAATGCTAAATTTTACATATTCATTACAGTTAACTTTGATATGAGGTTATCATACACACACACACACACACACACACACACACACACACAAATAATATATGGAGGGAAGCTTAAGTAATCCTGATAATTCAGCCTCTTTAGGATGATTTGATGATCCATCTTAGACTTATGCAAGATAAGTTCCTGAAATAAAGATTCATATCATTTTTGTATTGTAACAAGCATTTGAAGAGTAGGAGAATCAACATATTAAAGAAGCATTTAATTGGTATCAAAGGTGATGTGAAGCCTTATCCTTAAAAGAAACTTAGTCATAACATGAAATAGCAAATGAAAACTTTGTTTGAAGAATATCAGTATGAGAAAGATAGAAGGAAAGCATTAAACTACAAAGTTGGTAATAGAAATTCTTTTTACAGTGGTCAGGATGATACTAGAAATGATGAAGGTGGTGTTCTTACTGAACAATAGGGGATTGTTATGCTTATTGTGTGGAAGAGAAAAAGACAAGTTTCTAATTTTTGGATCATAAACAACTCTTAGAGCACAACCTCCAATGTTTAGTGCCTTACAATCTAAAGAAGTAGCTTATAATATGGATATGGCAATAGATATATGGTGGTATGATATAGGTAAATCATTCAATAATGTTTAATCTGACTATTACTAGCCTATGGTGGATGTTATTACCTCTTACGGACTATATTATAAAGCTCCTTTAATTAATGACTACATAGGTAATCTTCTGTGTAGCGCCCCCTTACCGTAGGGTACACACTGGGATGCCTAGAGGTCATTCTGGTGCATATCCTACAATAATGGTGTGCTACGTTCGATCACCACACACTTCACATGGCATCATATCTTTATTCACTTATAAAGCATTATACGAAAAATCACAATATTTTAAAAACTAACTTTTTCCTCATTTCATTGCATAAAAATCAAAGTTTAGAATATGTTTTTCAACACTTCTTACAAGTACATTATCAAAACCTAATACAAAAGTACTACATGAATGTGGAAATACACAAAATTTATCTAAGCTATCTCCAAAATCTAGCTGACCGACTTTTGAGCCATGACTTCTCTTCCCAAATCACCAATCTACACTGCTAGTAGAGTCTCTCAGTAGCTAAAGTCGTCTCTCGGTCCTGAAAAGACAATGTTGCAATTTTGGTGAGTTTTACGAACTCAATGAGGTAACCATCATCGATGGTTCACTTAATTCATGCAACACAACATTTCACATAACATACAATAACATTTTTGCATAATTGATCATGTATCACATTTTCACTTAAGCATAAGCAATTATGCATTTCAATCAATCAAACATACTTAACAAAATGCATATAAAATGTTAATGAGATTTTTTCCAATTGTTACGTTGTTGTGACCGAGTGGTTGAATTATCCTGCATCCACTTTGGATTTTGGGCTTATTAATAACTATCCCTTATCTGATGAGGATATAGGGCTCATTTTACATAGTGAGCCTTAGGCTCGTAATCACTGTCTGAGCTCAAGGCTCTTTTCACACTTTGAGCTTTAAGCTCTGATCGGTGGCTACTCTGGTCACAACTACCATTATCTAATTATGCATTCATGTATGGGAGGCATCTATCACAATCAATCATATGATGAAGCATATAGTTCTTCACATTCACATTCAAGCAGCACTTCAATACACATTCCACATTTCACAATCATCAACACAAATCAATTCACATTCATTTATCATTCAAAACATAATTTAAGCAAACAATAATTGAGAGAAACCGTCTAGTTTACTCACTAGGTGCTCCCGAAGCTAATGTATGAAAGTTTCGGCAACGTCTAGAGGTTGACGATCCAATTGCTCCTCTATAACAAACAACATACACATATATCACAATTTGTACAATCATAAGAGTTTAATAATGAACATGAATGAAATAAAATATGTACAATGCATGTTCATGACAATCCTAGGTATCTTATTGTCAATTTCACCACAAAATCATCCTCATATCAAAACTCATCTAAGTATAATTTATACTTAGGTTTATGCCTCCCTAAACCTAAGTCATACTCTCTTATATAAAAGTGTTTCTCTATGTCTTATGTTTCTATTGACACAAAAATCACTCAATTTGGTTCAATAATTTGGAAGATATGCCTCAAGCATTTTCGGACTATTCATATTCAAAAACAATATACTATGCATAACTTCCATCCAAACATTAACCATCTTAGATACTGAATCAAAATTCGACTTTTTTAGGTGATTTGTATCCATATTTCTCTAGTTTACTACAAATCAAAAATCATCCCATTTGGAATCTTATAGATCCATATATGGTCAAAACACTGAAGTATGTTCAGTAAAATAATCATATTTCATTGTTCCAACAAATTCCACACTTTCATTTGATTAATCTTTTTTTCAATTCAATTCAAAAAACTAAAAAAAAATTTCTAGAGAGGTAGAAAATTTTTTTGGGAATCTATTGGTTCAAGAATCAAGTCATTTGGAGGTCTAGAGAAAACGTTATAGTCAAAAGAAGGAAGGTTGTTCAGTAAAAGAGAAATTCTAAATCATCCTTAATCTAGCACGACAGTGCAATTTTACTATTTCCCAAAGTCACCATTATGCTTATGCACGATGGTGCATTTTTCCTTAAATCCCAAAAGCACGAAGGTGCATTTCTCCTTCTTCTTCTTCACTGAATCTCTATTTCAAGCCTCCATAACTCTTGATCTGGAGCTCTAAAATTTGCAAACTTTATATCAATGAAAAGCTAAAAGAAAGATCTACAACTTTTATGAAGACAATTTTGTCAGAATATGCCTAAATCAATACATTAAATTCATGGAAGTTTAGATCAAAAATTTAACTTTGTACTCTTCATTTTCAGTAACTTTCCAGATGACTTTCATTACAAAAAATCCAACACTTCAATTATTATTTCTAGTCTCTTTTACTCCATTTCATTCAACTCATTTACCACAAGTTCACACTACCCTTAAATATACAAATTTAGTGAAAAATCATCGAAAATCAAAAGTTGATGGTTTATCCTATTCATATACTGCCACAATTCTTTGCATTTTCAACTATTGTCCATATTCTCTATTTTCTTTCCAATTTTTATTTATACATTCATTCCCATCTCAGACCATCATTTTACAACTATTCTTCATCTCAAAAATTATTTTCTTGATTATCTCCAAAGCTTTCATCTACTCACGTATACACATACATATATATATATATATATACATGCACAGTGAAGAAATAGAGCATATCACCTTTTCATATAAAATTGTCTACACTAACCTCATATACCAATTTATTGCTCTATCTAACTCCAAAAATCATTTCTACATCACCTGATCACTAACAATCCATTAAATACTAAATAACACTATATCCATGTTTTTCATCCCATTAATATAGTGTTCATGAATATATACACGTAAATGTCATGATTATGCAACTGGCAGTAATTCATCAAATTTATTTCATAAATCCCCAACTCTAAAGGATTTATTCACTACTTACTTGTTGAAAATTCCAAAATCTTAAATTATCTTCAAGCCCTAAACTTCATGCAAATTCACGTATTCAACTGTCTAAAATGACCAGCTTCTGGTTTTTCTTAGGCAGAAAAGACAAATAGTAGTGTGGTAGAGGTGTGGGATAAGGAAAAACAAGAAATCTCTCAAAAGGATTTTGGTGAGCAACTTTGTGTATTGGAAAGAAATTTGAAAAAGGTGGCGACGAAGAAGGTATCTGGAAATAACATTAAGCCCTTTTCAACTCTCAGATAACTATAACTTACTTCTACCAATTTACCAAAGCCACTTAACTAAGTTAGTGACACTAGTCACTTTTATAAGTTCTAAACCCAAACTAAGTTCTTTTTTTAATTGATTCCTTTAACTCTCATAATTCTCCTCTTTACAATCTAGATATTTCCAAATATCATTGATTCTTATCTTATTTTCCATAATACTCTATAAATTCTTAAAATCAACATCAAAATTCAAAAATATTACAAATCCACTAATCAATAAAATTCCAATATGGTAAATTTCCAAATTCTCAAAAATAACTCAACTCAATCCAATTATACCAGGAATTATCCATGAATGCATGTACAATTATTTTCATGTGCAACAATTTCACTGTTCATGTGTATGTGTATGACATATTATGCATGAGCATGCAAAAATGCATTTCTAAGCTCTCATTAATCACTCATATTTACTATTCTAACCTCCCAGCAGGTAATGGGATGTTACATTATGAGCATATCTATTTATGAAATAAAGAGTTATTTGGATTAAAAAAAGAATGAATTGGGCAATGTTAGATCATGCATGATGGTTAAACAAATAAAAGATATGAACATATTATCACTTTTTATTCTACTAATGGGATAATGGTTTTAAATTGATGCATCTAGCCTTGTTAAAAATGTTGATATTCTATTTTAGATATTTGATAAAGTTGTGAATGAAATTAGGCCATAAAACATTATAGATTTCATCACTGACAATGATTTACTTATAAAGCATTTGGAAAAAGATTGTAAAGCAATTACAATTCTTTTTATTAGACTCCTTATGTTGCATATTGTAATGACCTAATATTGGAAAACATAGGAGATGTTATGTTAGATACTTTCCTACCAATGATGGAATTATGCAAAAGAGAAGAAAAGTGATTAAGTTCATCTATAATTATGCACAGGTCCTAATTTGATGAGAAAATATTTCACCAATGGTAGGAATTTGTGTTATCCTACTATTACAAGATTTGTTATAATTTCTTATCACTTCAATGCCTTATTCTAATAAAGAAGGAGCTGAGCCAGATATTTATAAGTGATAAGTGAGTTACATTTCAATATGTCCGGTTTAATGTTTGATCGGAAGTTTCTAAAATTATACTTTAAGATTAAAAATTTTGGTCCCAATGTCAAATTTTCATCTAATTTTGTAAGCTTTTGGTGAGAGTACTTCATCTGGATGAAAATGATGAGAAGGAATCAATAAGTTATTTTTATCATGTCAAATAGAAGGCAAAGGAATAAATCAATGCTAATATAAAAGATAGGCCTTATTTGTATACACCTTATATTGCAATCATTGATGAAAGATGCAAAAGGCAACTTTACTCTTTATTATTTATAGCTAGGGCATTTTAAAATCCTAGCGTCTATTTTAGGCAAGGTTTCATAAAGAAGTTGAAGTTAATAGGGAATGTTGTTATCTATTACAATAATTGTTGCCTATAAGATGACGCAAAATCACTTAAGGTCACAAATAAAGGTTTGTAAGGATGCTCATTGCAATCTTTTTAAATGAAAAACTTAATTCAAGTATATATTTCTTCGCTTTTGTTACTTGTTGGAAATTAATCATCACTTTATTATGTTTATACGATTAGTTTTGTTTTCTTATAGTTACTTGGTGGGACCAATTTGAAAGTGGTATTCCTAAATTGTAAAGATTTACAATTCCAGTTCTGAGTCAAAGTCTAAATATAACAAGGTGTTAAGGGAATTGGAGCACATTTGAATTTATATATTCCAAGAAAAGGAATAAATTGGAAAAAAACTGAATGATTTAGAATTTGATCAATACAACTTAAAGCTTTTAGAAAGGTATGTTATTATCATTTTTAAGTTGAATACAATCTCTTTTAATTTCTTAATAATTTAATTTTATTTGCTTGCTTGGATTCTTAATAGAGCAACTAGTTATATTAATCAAATTTGCCTTTACCATATCAATCTTTTATTAGATTGGGTTTCTAGAGAACTAGGATTGATCGAAGAGAGTGACTTGAAAGATAATTTTATATAGGAAAGTATTCACAAGTTATTTGGTGCATTGAATTTAAATGATGATAATGAAGAGATTTCTCTCAATAAAGAGGATTTTATATCAAATGAAAATTAAGGTCAATGCATTCGATGTAATAAAGTTCCAAGTTTTTTTATTTCTTCTCTTTTCTTTTAATTTCACTTTCTTTCAGGTTTCGATTCTACTTGGTTATATTACTCAGCACAAACTTTTGTTATAATATTTATAGAGTCATAGATCTTTATTATTCTTACTATATGATGTTTTGATATAATTATTATTTATTATATGATCTAAATTATAACATTTAAGTAATTTGCATTATTCTTAGTTTTATATATGTATGATAATGAAACGATTTTTCCTTATATTAATTGTAATTATTTTTAGATGTGAGATATGTAAAAATTAATATTAATAAAAATAAAGAAATAGTTGTTGTTTTAAATTTATATTATTATACTTTTTGAAGACATGGTTGATGTTAAAATTGAAAATTATATAGCATATTATATTAAGGGACTATTTTTTAATTTTAAAAAAGTTGGAGACTATTTTAGTAATTTTAAAAAATAACTAGAATGATAACTATTCTTAATCGATACTAGTACAGTATCATACCAAAACCAAATGCAATACCATCATCGGTATAATATTCATAACATTGCTACTCTCATCCTCTCCTTTATACTTTTCACTATAGCAAAAACTAAAAACATCTCACTCATATAGCACACCCTCCTCTCCTCTCTCTCTCTCTTCCTCACTCTCACTCTCAGGTTGTCGTTGTGCCTCTCTTCCATTCTAATGCTTTGTGTTGGTGCCAGGGTGTTGGTACTCGTTATGAGGTTACTATAAGAGACAATCAGGTAAAGATCGTGTGACAGGGAGGCCGAAAGCTTCAAATTGCAATTGTAATGAGATTAACAGCGTCAGCACTGGCAAACTTCGTCGCAACAAACTATATATTTTGTCACAACAAAATTAACAAGTATTGCTAAGGACCTTTTGAGAAAAGTTCTCCATGGCGAAGTTACATGACCAAGTAAAAGCACCCTTAGGGAAAAATGTGCCATGGCGAAAGTCTTCCCTTTGTCGCGGCGAAGTTACAAGATCAAGCAAAAACACCTCTCGAGAAAGGTTCATCGCAGCTAGTCATTTCTTTGATGTAGCGAAACCTTTAAATCAACAACCCAAACCCAACAATCTAACACTAATTTGTACATACAATTCCGACAACAATTAATAACTCAACAAAAGATAGATAAAACATGAACAAAGGAAACTCCTTCAACTCTTATTCTCATTACCAAGACAAAATGAAGTTCGAGCATAGCTTTAATTACATATCAACAACCACATCATTAGCTTGATACAAAATATGAAATACAAATGAATGCTCATGTTTGATATGCTTACAAAGCTATCCAAAAATAATCGAACTAACTTAGTTACTAAATATAGCTATCTTAGGGTGGCCAAAGCCTTACAAGGATCAATAACCTTCTCATTCTGCACCTGAGGAGTGTAAATGATGGGGTGAGCTATGAAGCTTAGTGGATAATATATTTATAGCCATCAGTAACGAGCACACAATCAAGCATATATATACATATATACATCTATATCTTATTTTTATCTAGCAATTCAATCATCAACAATTGTAACTCAAGATCTCATAGTTAAGGATATTATCACATAACACATATCATGTATATTTAACCATCAAAACATAACACTCAATTTCGTATCATGCTCAACAAATCAAAATGAATGCACAAACAAAATGGCTTGAGAGTCCCATGGATTGAAATGGAGAAACTGAATTTTACATCATAAACAAAAACAAAATGGTATCTCTCTTGCCCAAACATAAGTAAAATTTTATGCTACATTCATTCCATCACATATTCACATTTTCATGCTTCTCATGCTTTTTCCTCTTTTGATTATATCAAATGTCATAACATTTTTCAAAGCATAATATGATAATAAATCATAATGCATTTTCCAACAATCACATCAATTCAAAATCGAGTAAATAATCATGCACACATATGTAAGGAAATTTTCTCATCTCCACAATAACTATAAACATATTACCCACCTAATTTGGTTGGACAGCCAAACTCAAGTTTGTCTTTCCTCTTGCTCTTGCATAGGAGTTTCTTGGTTTCCTTCAAACAAACCAATTTTTCATTTAAACCAATGTTCAAATAGAAAATCCATAAAGCTTCAATAATCAAAATAATAAATTTGAGTTTAGACTTAACCTACCCATAGTTTATCTAGCTAGAAAAACTAATACCTAGTCTCAAATCCATGAAAATCAAAATGGGTTTCTTGGTTCTCTTCTCTCTTCCAACACAAAACTCATTTCTCTAATTTCTTTTCTACCAAAGCAAGAAGAAAAGATGATGGAGATTACCTAAAATAAGTTGATTCCGCTTCCTTCTTCTTCTTTCTCCTTCACCACATTTTCTCTCTTTCTAGCTTCTCCCACGATTTCTTCTCTTCTTTCTTTCTTCTCTACGTTTTCTCTCTTCTTTCTCATTTAATCAAGACCACTTTTGTCTTGTTTTTCCAATCTTACCCTTCCTCATTTAAAGTAATGTCTACTTGCTCCTTAGTCTAGTAAATATCACATTATGTTTATTATACTCTAGCTTAATTCTAACATTTCCATTCAAAAATTCTAATTTCTACTTATGCTTGCTAAATTAGTGGACTAAATTCTAAAATAAATAAATAAATAAGAAAAAAGAAAATTTGGGGTCCAACAATTCTCCTCCCATGTTACCACCTCTCTTGCATAGTTCTTCCATAAGACTTTAACCAACTTCACAGTCTTGTTTCTCAAGACCTTTTCCTTTGAATCTAGAATATCCATTGGTTATTCTTCATAAGTCAAATCCTCCCTTAATTGAACCTCTAAAGGTTGGACTATATGTGAAGGATCTAATCGGTATTTTCTCAACATTGATACATGGAAGATATTGTGAATTTTAGATAATTCTGGTGCTAGGACTAACTTGAAGGCTAGAGGCCTAATCTTCTCAATAATCTCATAAAGGCCTATGTATCTTGGACTAAGCTTTCCCTTTTTACTAAATCTTAAGACTCCTTTCTATAGAGAGGCTCTAAGAAATACTTTGTCTCCAACTTCAAATTCCATCTCCTTTGTATGTGTGTCCGTATAGCTCTTCATCCTGTCTTGAGCTGCTTTGAGTCTTTGCTTTACCAATTTAATCTTATTAACTATAGCTTGTACCAACTCGAGTCTTAAAAGTCTCCTTTCACCCTCCTCATCCCAACAAATAGGAGTTCTGCACCTCCTACCATACAAGGCTTCATAAGGTGCCATTTGAATTCCTAAGTGGTAGGAATTATTGTAAACAAAGTCAATTAAAGGTTAACGATCATCCCATGAGCCTTTGAAGTCCATAACATAAACTCTTAACATTGCCTCTAATGTCTATATTGTCCTCTCTGATTGGCGTGGAAAGTTGTGATAAAATTCAACTTGGTTTCCAAAGCCTCTTTTAAACTTTTCCAAAATCTAGAGGTGAACCTAGGATCTCTATCTAAGACTATAAAACTTGGAATCCTATGAAGTCTGATCATTTCATCTATGTATTTCTTGGCCAAAGTATTCAAAGAATCTGTTTATCTAATTGACAAGAATATGTTGATTTGGTTAGCCTATCAACAATCACCCATATTGTATTATGCTTCCTGCTAATCCTTGTCAATCCCATCAAGAAATATATTGTAATCTTATCCTATTTCCATTCAAAAATAGACAAAGGTTTAAGCTTGCTGGTAGTTGCTTCACGTTCTTCTTTAACTTGCTGGCACACTAAGCATTTTCTAGCATACTCTGCAACATCTTTCTTCATTCCTCTCCACCAAAAGTGCTCTTTTAAATCTCTATACACTTTTGTACTTCTCGGGTGCATTGTACAGGAAGCATTGTGTCTCATCAAGAATTTCATCTTTTAATTCTAACATATCTAAAATACATAATATGTTACCTACCACCATTAATCCATCCTCTCTTCTCTCTATTTCAAAGGACTTACCATTTTTAATTTTTTTCTCTAAGCTTATTCAAGTACTCGTGTTGCTCCTGCAATTTCTTAATCTTATCATTCAACACTGGCCTGATTCTAAAATTAGTCAATACACAAACATATTTGACTTGCCTCAATGTTACCTTAAATTTGGTTAATTCTCCCAACAAAGGAAGATACACTGTCACCACATATTCTATAGTAGATTTTCTACTCAATGCATCTGCTACTATATTAGCTTTTCCCAGGTGGTAGTCTATCATTAAGTTGTAATCCTTTAGTAGTTCTAACCACCTTCTTTGCCTTAGATTTAACTCTTCTTGGCTCGTTAAATATTTAAGACTCTTATGGTCTGTAAATACCTTGGTGGTGACTCCATATAGGTAATGTCTCCATTTTTTCAATGCAAAAATTATGGCAGCTAACTCCAAGTCATGTGTAGGATAATTCATCTCGTAGGATTTTAATTGCCTAGAAGCATAGGTGATCACTTTATCTCCTTGCATCAACACACACCCTAATCCCTTCTTTAAGGCATCACTATACACTATATATCCACCATTATTGGAAGGCAAGGTCAAAATTGATGCAATTGTGAGCCTATTCTTCAATTCCTCAAAGTTTTTTTAGCTTTCCTCTGTCCACACAAACTTCTAATTCTTCCTTGTCAATTTGGTAAGTGGGGCCGCTATCATAAAAAAATGTCCTCTACAAATCTTCTATAATAACCAGCCAAACCCAAGAAACTCCTCACTTCTGCTATTCTTAGGTGCTTTCCATTTAGCTATAATTTTTCTTAGATCCACATGTGCTCCTTGTTTTGAAATTACATGTCCAAGAAATACTACTTCCCTTAGCCAAAATTCTCATTTATTGAATTTGCATACAGTTCTTTTTTCCTCAATGTCTCCAAGGCAATCCTTAAATGTTCGTCATGCTCCTTGTCACTCTTGGAATAAATCAATATATCATCAATAAAGACTATGATAAATTAATCTAAAAAAGGCTTGAAGACTCTATTCATTAAGTCTATGAAGGCTGCAAGGCCATTCATTAATCCAAAGGGCATGACTAAGAACTCAAAATACCCATATCATGTTCTAAAAGTAGTCTTTGACACATTGGACTCCTTTATTCTCAATTGGTGGTAATCTGATCTCAAGTCTATCTTGGAGAAGACTTTTTCCCCTTGCAATTGATCAAACAAATCATCTATGCATAGGAGCAGATATCTATTCTTGATAGTAACATGATTAAGCTTCCTATAGTCCACACACATTCTCAACAATCTATCTTTCTTCCTCACAAAAGGAACTAGAGCTCCCCAAGGTGAAGAGTTAGGCCTAATATAACCTTTCTCGAACAACTCTTCTAACTACTCTTTAAGTTCCTTCAATTCTGTCAGAGCTATTCTGTAAGGTGGAGTTGATATTGGTGCAGTACCTGGAAGAAGCTCGATGGAAAACTCAATTTCTCTCGGTGGTGGTAGTCTTGGTAATTACTCTAGAAGGACATCCAAAAATTCCATGATTTCTTCTCTTCTTTCTTTCTTCTCCACAATTTCTCTCTTCTTTCTCATTTAATCAAGACCGCTTTTGTCTTGTTTTCCAATCTTACCCTTCCTCATTTAATGTAATGCCTACTTTCTCCTTAGTCTAATAAATACCACATTATGCCTATTATACTCTAGCTTAATTCTAACATTTCTATTCAAAAATTCTAATTTCTACTTATGCTTGCTAAATTGATGGACTAAATTCTAAAATAAATAAACAAACAAACAAATAAATAAATAAATAAAAGAAAAAGAAATTTTAGGGTCCAACACTTTGCCTCTGGTATCACAACCTAGCCGTCACTTGCGTCTCTCTCAATTAGTTAATTTTTATTCTCATCATGTTTTACCTCAACTATGTCCTTTATATTGTAGATCCATCAAGTGCTTTGTTCGATTGTCTTTTTTTGTCTGAATTTTGTTCAGTTACAACTAGCATTTACTAAAGATTCTATCTTATTAACTTCAATGTGTGTTAAATATAATCCTTAAATGATTTTCACCCAATGTTGATTATGAAAAAAATATTAAAATGTGCTTCATAATCTTTTTTCTTAATTTAAAAATTCATTAAAAATGTTGGAGATTACATCAAAAGAGGGTTAGCTCCAAATTGAGATAAACCCAATTGTACCATTGAAATTCACTAGGTAAACATACGACATCGTTCAGCACCAAAACACAATATAGTACATTTTACAAAGTCATTTTACCAGTTGGGTATAATGACTTGGCTTTTCTCGAATCTTCTATCCCTTCCTTGATAAGGTTAGAAGGGAACTTGCGATCTATCGGCAATGCAAACATGGATCTATGGAGTTTTTCACACTTTGTTCTTCACACAGGTAAATTCCTTCTAGAAACTTTCTCAACTATAGAAAATTTTGCGATTAGGATATGACCTTTGATGTTTCGACTATCCAGATCTTGCATTATCAGAGGGAGAGGAGCCTTTCTGGGGCTCAGCTTTTTTGGGACTAACCGATGAGAGGATTTGGCTTATGTAAGTATATTCAATTCGATTATTTTCAATTTTTGGTTCAATCTTGAATTCCTTTCTCGAAACTTTGTATGGAATCTCTACTTGGAAGGATATGGTTCTGGCTAGATGATTCATAGTTTCATCTTCTCCCCCTCAGTACTTCATCCAAGAATCTCAACAATGGTAACATACTATTACGATCCCTACTATTATTTAGGGCATGTCTAACCTAATTTCAACTCATCTATATTTGATTTCCATGAAGGACTTCAGGGCTAGCTAGAGATGATGAATTCTCAATCAATGTTCAACCCAGAAATGTAGTATTCCAGGTAAATCCATAATTGAATAACCGCAATTGTTCCTTAGATACTTTAGTTGAGTAATCTATTTTGTGTTGAGTTGTGACTAAATTTCACTTCTGCTGTGAGAATTGAGTAGTTAGAACTTTGGAGAGTTCTAATAGGCTAGTATTATATTCTCCATACAAGTGCCATTCTCCTACTACAGTATAGATTTAACCGATTAATGATCAGTTGCTCCCTTACGCTAGTAGTAGTGAGTCCTATAAGAGGAATTAGCGAATTAGCTTTATCTTTAAATCTTCTACTATTCCTCTCATTCCATATTTTTTGAACACATAAAGTAGTTGACAGTAGTAGGGTATCCTTATCATGTTTAGACATCTGCAAGTTTGGTATACGCTGTAGAATATCTGTGAGTCTGCCATAGGAGTAATCAGGGGCACATAAAGTAGAGATCTTTGCCCAAACTTCTCTTGAGAAGACACATTCAAAGAAGAGGTGATCTTTAGTTTCATCCTCTTATTTGCATAGGACACATATCTTATAGGAGGTTTAGAAATTCAATCTATCCAAAGTACTAACTATATTCAACAATCATTCCATCTTTGATCATAAGACCAACTTCCTTATTATTTGGTTTAATCAAAAAGAGATCTAATAATAAAGCTTTTTTTTAATCTTTAAATGGTCTGATGAATACAGAGAAGTGATTTGAACTGTTTATGTTTGTAAAAGAGAGAGAGAAGATCATTAATGATTAATGCAAGGATAGTTTTTCTTTTTAAGTGTGAGAAGGTTATTCTCTTGTTAATAATTTGGAATTTTGTTTTTTCAATACTGAAAATCATAGTATAATTTGGATTTAAGGTTGTAGATTAGTTGGTCTATTATGGTTGGATATCTTTGTGAAGTATAAAGCCAGATAAAGCTCATGTATTAGGGGTGGTCACTTACTTCATATTCTTGTTTATTTTTAGTTTTTAAAATGACATTTTTAATCACTTACAGGTGATTATGGGCTAACATACTAATTATTTATTCAACGTATAAAGAGATGGTGTCCCTTTACTAATCAATAATCACATTCATGTATCAAAATTTAAATCTATCAAACTATTTTCCTCTTTTTGTTATTTCATTTTCAGTTTTGGTAATATGCATATACACAATTAGAAAAAAGTTTTTAAGCATTATTGTCCTAACGAATGGTGGCCTTCAAAGTTAAGCATATTCTAGTAAGAGAAGTACTTCTAACTATATATGATAATTTGATTAAATAAGATGCTTAATCCCCCAGTAAAATCCTCTATTTTGTATTATTTTATTAGTCTTTTTACCTTTATGATTTTTTGATACGTTTATTATCTCTACAATTTGAAAAAAATATCAATACATTTTTTATCACTCAATCTATAAATAAGAAAAAACCTACTTTCTATTTACATACTAAAAGGATTTCTTAAATTTTACAGAGATTTTGTTGGCAAACCAGTTGTTTATCCCTTCGAAAAACACTAAAATTGATAACTTTGCATTTCTTTCTTTGTTTAAACATCTTTTCTTTATATATGCATCATGTTCTTTGTGTTCATATTAGGATTGCTCTTTCCAATATTGTTGCATTGCTTTATTACAAAAACATTTATTTTACAAACATTCTCATTATATAAATATTTGATTTGAGATTGTATTTCATTTATTCATATATTCAAACGTATCGTGTTTCTTTGGTTGATTGTATTTGAGTTCATTCACTTATTCAAGCATATCATGTTTCTTTTGTTGATTGTTTTACACAAAGAAGAATAATCCTTTAATGGAGAGTTATATTATAGTTCTAGGAAATATATGTAAAGAAACATTTTAGGTTAAAAGAACCAATTTTTTGAGTTTAAGAAGTGATGTTTGGAATCACTTTATAAGAGTAGATAAGTGATGAGTTGAAAAGGTAGAATGTAAGTATTGCCATTAGATTTTCGTTAGGAGATTTTAAAAGTGGAACCTATCATTTAAAAAGACACTAGGACTCCTACAACATAAGATGTTAGTATTGGGAGGTCGAATATTTTTGACCCCAACCTAATGAAAGGGAAGAGTAAAATGCATATCACATCTTCTGATCGCAACATATCAAAGTATTTGTAACTAAGATAATCATTGGTTAATAATAACTACTCTCCATTGTCAATATTAAAAAAATTCAATACTTTTTGGTATATAAAATGTCATATCATGTCAGTCATTTTTATGTTAGAGTAAAAATATAAGATGGATGGACTTCAAATTTTTTTTATCTAACATGTGTATAATGATTGGATTGAAGCACATTTTGGAATTATTTGTATAATTTGTTTAATGATTATCAATTAAAAATGGATAAAAATTGTGATCGCAATAGTTCAATATTAATTTAGCTTATTTTGTATACATTACAAAATCAAACATAATTGGAAGTTTGACTTTCCATTTTCATAAATTCATCAAGAAAAATGATTAAGATTTCTTATAGCAGGATAAAGTTAGAACAAATATGTAAATGCAAATATTGTAACCTGAGCTGAGAATGAATAATTTGACATATTATCTTCTTAGCAATTCTAGTAATTTACTGTTTCTTCCGAATTGGCTTTTAGTACTGGTTCTGCCTGATTCTGGTGAGGCAGGACGCTACTGTTTGGATCCATGAGATTGGTTGTCTTTAGCAAGAGAATAC